>PVKZ01000180.1:600000-941946 GCA_004027375.1 Macroglossus sobrinus
TGATGGAAACACTTGGTTGAACCTGAAAAGCTAAATGCAGTACCTAGGTACATCAGAGAAGGCTATTTTAGAAAGTAAAATTGGATGTAGAGGAAGGGAAGCATATGTTAAGGGATAAACGAACAATTCAGTATTTTCTAAGCCCATTCGTTTTTAGAAAAGTGAAAGCAGATGAGACTCAAATTTTGGATGACAGCACATTTTACTTATTTATTTGTTTGCTTGTTTATTTATTTATTTATTTATTCTTGACTTGAGACAAAGATGAAGATAGACTTAGTGAAGAAATCTGAATGCAAGGGTATGTGCTCTAGCATTGCATAATGGAGGTCTGTTTTTATGTGAAAATGACAAAAATAATGTTAGAAAACATTAAACAGTATCAAGAAACAAGCAAAAAGTAGCAAGTACTTTAGGAGAATGCATGATATGGAAGTAGGAAAGGAAAAAATGACATTTCAAATTTAGCTGAAGCTAAATTTGAAAAGATAAGTGTTAAGTAAAAGTGTAAAGACTGATTACATGCAAGAAAATACATGGTGCCTTAGCACCAGACCTTGAAACTTTATTTTATTTTTAATAAATTTACTTATTTAACTTTATATATTTAAATTAGTTTTCAGTATACAGTACATTGGTTCGACATCTATATTGTTCATGAAATTATCCTCTCAATTGCTCCCTCCCTCCCCTCACCCTCTACTTAGCCATCTACTTAGCCATATTAATGATAACTTCATTCCTTCTGCCATGCTCCCCATCCCCATGCCCAACTATCAACTACTAATTTGTACTTTAATCCCTTCATCTTATTCACCCAGACCCCCAACCCACCTCACCTCTCTCCATCAACAAATTGTCCACTTTTTTGTGAGTCTGTTTTTGATGGATTTGTTTGTTATTTTTGTTCCTTAGATACCGCATATAAGTGAAATCATATGGTATTTCTCTTTCTCTGTCTGACTTATTTCACTCAGCATAATAACTTCTAGTTCCATCCATGTCATTACAAATGGTAGGATTTCATTTTTTTTTAATAAGTAATATTCCACTGTATATATGAACCATAATTTCTTTATCCAATCATTTATTGATAGGCATTTAGGATGCTTCCAAACCTTGGCTATTGTAAATTATGCAGCCATGAAAATTGGTGTGCATAGATCTTTATGAATTATTGTTTTGGTTTTCTCTGGATAACTATCCAGAAGGGCAATTGCCTCTGAAATTTTAAGTGTTTAACTTCCCATATCAGCAGGGTTCACACATTAATATTTTCACCATAAAGTTCCTTGTAGAGAAAGGAGCAAATGTCATAGTACTGATTGCCCACTGTGTGGAACTCTTTGGTCATGTCACAATGCCAGATCTCCCCAAGAAGGGATTCAAAAACAGGAAAAAGCCTTCTGTATCAATGGGCACCTATGAGGAAACATTCTCCAATCTTACTGTATAGATTAAGGTTCAGCAAACTTTTTTCTTTAAAGGTCCAAATGATAAATAGTTTAGGCTTTGTAGTCCTTACATTCTCATCTCAATTACTACATTCTGCTGATGTAGCACAAAAGCAGCTATACACAGTCTATAAATAAACAGGTGTGGTTGTGTCCCCCAAAAAATTCCTTACAGAACAAGCAGGCTGGATTTAACCTTGGGGTGACAGTGTATCCATCAATGTAGGCTACTGGTAGATCTTATCATGACTTTTGGAACTTTAAAAAGGTTTTCCATTGGCAAGTACCTTCTGAAACAAAAGAGGTGAAGGTCAATAATAGTGGCTGCCAAAGAAGACATTTAAAAAAAGAACAATTAAATAGTGGTAATGCTAAAACTTACAATAAACTAGCAATTAAGCAACAGACATATAGTCTTTACAACATACTGCCTCACATTCTTCTTTCTCCTACTTTAAGATAAAAATCTGGGAAATACATATAAATGTTCTTGTATATAAATCAGAACATCTGAAAAATTTAAAAATAAAAAAACACTCCTCAGAGTGTGCCTCCCCAAAAATGAATGAAGAGTGATTTTTCCTGGTTAGACTATTCACCTCAACAGAAAAATCCTTCTGGTCAAAAAGACAGAGTGATTCCTGAGAAAGCCAAGTAATCAGACTGCCAGGGCAGCCCCATTCACAGGAGATGCTATCAATCCTCACTAACTCATGGAAAGAAAGATTAAGGAAGTATCTGTGAGGCTAAGCCAAATAAATGTACTTTTAGGGATCACAAATCTTGTGATGATAGCAGTAGAAAATGTTAACTTCACACATTATTGGGAATGGCACATAAAATATAGTCTTAATGAAAACTAATATTTTATCATTGAAAAAATTTTGAAAACTGGAGAAGACCAAAGTTAATTTCATAGTCAGAGAGCCAGTAGAGAGTAAAAAAGAGGAATAATTAGAAAGGATGCCAAGAGCCCAGTCTTCTATGCTTCTGACCATAGGATCTGTTGCATGGAGATAGGGGCAAGTCCAAAGGGGCAAAGCAAAAGAAAACCACATTTGATAAAGTGCCTACTAAATGCCAGGCACATATTAAATATTTTAAATTAGTTATCTCATTTGATTCTCTCAGCAGTCCTTTGAAATAGTAGGTATTATTGTCACTGACAGGGGAAGGAGATCAGAGGTGCAAAGTAACTGTCCACAATCACTCTCATGAGGCTAAGGTTTGGATCCCAGTCGGTATCTATCTGAAGCCTTTCAACTGGACATGATGAGGAAGGAAACAAAAGCTGCCATCTCAAACCATTGCATAAATCCACATTTAAGCTAAATGAAAAGGTGTATAAAGTTTGAAAATAATTAATGAAAACATTCATTTAGTAGTTTAGCAGCAAAATGTATTTTATATGACAGTCAGAAATATCAGTTACTACTAAAAATTAGCGCATGATATGGAGATACTTTTGGGAATCTGATAAAAATATTAATAATATCTTCAGCTATGTGAGAAATAAGTCATGATCTTAACAGACAACTCAATGGGAAGAAATGTATCCACATTTGCAAAACAAATATAAAATATTAAAAATAATCTTATTGGAAACTATGTGCTAATTTTGTAAAGGGGATTAAAAATATCTGCTCCATTATTATAACAACTTTTAAAGGCATTGTATCAGTTTCTGAATAGTTTTGTGCCATATTAATAGAAAATTGAGGAAAAGAGTTATTCTTAAATACATAGTAAATATGACAATATTGTTTTATTTCCATATGTTACATCTTATGATCTGTTTGATGTTATAGCTAATGAATTGAGATGTGGCTATATATTTTATTTTGCTACTAACACATTTTAGTTAATACTCAAGAAGAAAAGGTACAATATAATTCTTTTTCTAATTAGTTTAATATACTTTTCGTGGATCGTCCAATTATGCTTCCCAGCCCTTCGAATAGATGAGGTACTGATCTTAAGAATCAGCTCTTAGTTATTTAGCTGATTCTTTTTCAAGTATGTAAGATGAGGAATAAAAGAATAGAATTACATTTTTAGGTCGATAACTTAGTTACCATTCTATAGCATATTGTATATACACATCCCTCTACTTCCTGAACAAAAAAGTTACAGTATTAATTTTTTTACAGTATAACCTTTAGAATATTATAAGTGTTTCATTTTCCTATTTGCAAAATATTACATAATAGAATTAGATGCTTCTACCCTGCTGGTTATCATTTTATGATAATCTACAGTGAAGGTTATTCTAATTGTTCTTAGCAGTTGAGGGCTGACCACATTCCAGAGTGGCTGAGGAAAGTGGAACCCACAAATTATTCTAATGAGATTTGCAAAGTTCATTTAAAAATAAAGAGTAGAACTGGAGTCTTCTGACTGCCTGCCAGCTTCTCTAAAGTAGTGTTAAATTATTGACTTAAGATTTAGACATTTGTGACAACAGAGCAGTTAAGAATGCAGCTAAATATATTTAAAAGCAGCAGAGTAAAGAGTAAAATTTCAAACTTTGGAGTCAGATGACCCATTTTGGCTTCTCAGTTCTGCTGCTCACTAGCTATAGCACCTTGGGCATATCCTAAATCTCATCTCTCTAGAATGGTGACAATAGATAATTGTATTGAGTTTCCCTAATGACATATGGAAAGAGTGCCTAATATATAGTAGGTTCACAGTCAAAGTGAATTTCCTGATTCTGGGATGGCAGCTGTGTAAATAAGTGGAAGAAATACAGCCTGCCTGGAAGATCCCCACATGAAGGGCTAGGGCTGCCATTTAATAAGGACCCTCTACACATTTGGGAACTGATCCAGGAGTAGATGCAATAGGCACACCACTGAGCACCTGTAGTGGAACCTAAGAGAAAGAGTGATGATGAAGTGAAGTGGATGAGGAAGTAGCTCTAGGTTTATGACAGGATATCTGCTCTTGCTTCTCTGCCAGTACTGTTTCCATCCTCACAAAGTCTGCTGAAGCAATGGATCTAGAGGTCATATAAAGTCAGTCTAGAGTCTTGCCTGGTCTATTGAACTTTCCAGAGTCATATGGAAATCTAATCTTGTCATCACTTTCTGCGTCCATGAGAATGCTAGGAGAGCATGTTTGGCAGTCCACAGCCATTCTGCTGAGATCTGAGGGGTCAATATAAGAAGTGTGGCAAAAAGAACCAGGTGGTGTGATGGTGATGGAAGAGTGTGAGTGCAGTATCTGAAATATCTGGCCACTTGCACAGCCACAAGAGAAGATGATAGACAACCTATACATTTGGTCTAGCTCTATAATCATTCCAAATTATTATTTTAAAAATCATATTAGTTACCAGCTTCATAAAGCCAGCAGCTTCTAAAGAATTTCCTCTATTTAAAGAGGTTTGCTAGAGAGCATTTCTTGCAGGCTCAAAGGGATAACTGAACAACTTTTTAAATTGTCCTACAGAGATCTGGCTGCATCCTTCCTCTCTCCCTCCATGTGCTCCTTCATCCCACTCAGGACCAAGCCCTTAAATATGACTTATATGATGACCAAATGGGCACTGAAGTTCATTTTTTTGAAAAGTGAATAAGAAGAAAAAAAAAGGAGAAAGAAGAAAATGACTTCTAGATAAATGAAAGAACTGTTACTATGTGACCTCAAATTGTAGGAAATATAGATAAGCCAACCTTTTAAAGAAAGCCTGACACTTGGGCTAGTGCTGGGTGGCAATCACTGGGGAGCACCAGTTTCCTGGAAGTGAGGAGCATCAGCACATTCATTTAGAGTTGTTCTTCAGCCCTGGGGTCACTATAAAGCTTAGCTGCCATTTGTAGTACTAATGTCATTTTGTTGCACACACATTACAACTAACAGATATTTTTGATTATTGATTATCAAAGTAGACAGTTTTCTTAATTTATGAATTTTGCATATAGAATCATGAAACATTAACAATGAAAGAGATATTAGTGATTATTTTTTGGAGACAATATTTTTTATAGATAGGAAAAATAACACTCAGCAATGTTACTGACCTTTTGGCACCATTAACAAATGTTTCAACTTTATTTATTACATGTGCATAAAGTTTATGCTACAGAAACATACATATCAATATAGGTATAGATATTATCTCCATAATCTGAAAACTCTTGGTAAATGTGAATCCACGTTGTCACTCCTGGGGCTGATTCTATCATGGCATAGAGCTGGTTCTGAACTGAAAGTGTTTCTTCTTTAGTGCATGTTTTCACTCAAGTAGAATGAAGATAAGATTGTAAAAAATGATAGAAAAGAGTAAGTGGTCGGGCTTGAGCTTTTTGTTCTTCTCAATCTTAGTCCAATGAGCCAGGTTAGAGAAAAAAAATTCAAGAAGCTAAAAGCAAAATAATTCTCATGAATCAGTAGAAGATTGGTTCTTTCAAGATAAAATCTGAATTATGAGAAGATACATTTGTATGGGGGCACTAAAATATCTACAAAAGATAGTAGAAGGAGCAAAAATGAAACAGACTCTAGAAAAGGAAAAAAGAGTCTGAGAGTTGGTTACTTATTACATGTAAAAGTTTCTTGAAAACTGATTATTAACCAATGTATTCATCTCTGATTTATGTTTTTGTTGTAATAGGTCAGTTGAATTCTGAATGACTATATCCACCTCAATTTGCATAGTGAATGGTTTTAAAAATCAAAGTCACCCAGAGTGGAACTAAAGCTATTTTTAAAAAGATAGTTAATAATTTTATTCATATTTTAAGGAGACAAGATCAAGGATAACCTTTAAATATAATATGAAAAATATGACAGAGAATATTGCAACCACTTTCTTTCTTTTTTTTTTTTTTAAGTTCAGGTGAGGCTCTTAAAAAAGGGTGTGCACTGTGCATCATGGTGAGAAAAAGAGGGCAGGTGAAAAAGATCACTTATGTAAATTGAGCAGTTTCTTATGTGGGAAAATGTTTTTTTCTCCCTGGAATTGGTTATAAGCATACATAATTCCAAAAATAAGCAAAAGAAAAAAATATTTGCACATCGTACTTGGTATATAGTGGCTATAAATTTCCACCAGCTTTCCTTCAAAATGATAACATGACCAGCAAACTTTTTAACTTGTGTTATTATTTTCCATTCTATAATTTTTAATCTGTTATTTTTAACTGATGCCTGCTTCTTTTTCCCTTAAGATTTGATAACACATCAAATAATTGTTTTATTTTGGTCAAATGATCTGATCTATATGTTCTGCTTTTTGAGTCACAAAGAATACATTGTTTTTACTTAACAGGATTTGACTATGTTAGAGCCTTCTAGTAAATAAAGTTAAATGAAATACAGGCACAAATATGAATCTACAGTTCACTGGTCAGAAATCTCTTTAAAACCAAGGGTCTAGCAGTAAAGGAAATTTTTTTTTTTTAATGCCAACATGGCTTTATACTTTCAAGAGTTTACTAGTAGCTATTTAATATTCATCTATGGCAGAAAGCTCATATATTTGCTGAAAATCAAAAGAATAAGAATAAACAATGTTACTAAAACAGTCTTTTAGCCAAAAGGGGAGCCATTCAATCCTGCTAAAAATCGACCCTCCTGATCACTCGAAATTGAAAACTCATCTACAACAAAGTGACAGAGTATGCCTGTTTCAAAAAAGCAAAATTACTGTCATCGTAAAGGACAGATGTTATACCAAGCCAAAGACCTCTGATAATTTTCAAAGGTGACTCTGATCTTAACATCTTGAATAAATTTTTTTTTCAAAAAAGGGAGCAGAAAACATGAGTGTGTTAATTTTAACTATATTTTAAAAACAAGATGAACTCCTCATATTGATTTAAACGTCTCAATGTGACAGAAATATTCTGTTGTATTTTATGTCAAAATTTCCAAAGTTACTTATATCTCATAAGACCTCAAAAACAAATAATTCTAAGTATTTATTCAAAAACTATTTTATCACTTTTTAATGGATTCATTTCTAGTTAATGTTTCAAATTAAAGTAGGAAGAACAGATATTCGCAAGAGATTTTGTAGTTCTAAAAAATGTGCCAGTTGATAGCATTTTTGACAAATAGCTAGATAAAGCTAAGATTTCAGAACATGAATAAGGCTGTTCCACTGCCTTCAGCACACATTTCCAAGATTTCAGTTCATGCATATTTTCAGTTTTGACATTTTTTTCCTGTTAGAAAGTAATAAATACAATGGACAATGGCATCTCTTAGAAAAAAATGATAATAGCAAGCAAAATTAAGCTTATAATTAGAACACTTGCCATACACTCTCTGTGACACAATTTGGAGAGAACACCATGAATTCCCTCAGTCTGAGACAAGTTCTTTTACATCTGTTTCTGTGTGAGGGTCCTTAATAAATGTGTGTAATCAAAAAACAAAGAGAATATCTGCTCAGATAATCTTGTAACTCTATCCAAAGTAAAAGAATTATACAATGTGCATCTTGCTAATGGTAGAGAAATCCTCATAATATCAAAATGTGCATTTTAATTCAAAGGAGAGAAATTCTAGGTAACATGAAAGCACATATTCAGCTCCATGGTAAAATTAAACACACAAGTTCAGAAATTGTTAATTGTGTTGTTTTTTATTGTTATTGACTTATTAGTCATAATTAAACAAAAATGTTTAGTCATAATTAAACAAAAAAACAATAATATCAAAATGTGCATTTTAATTCAAAAGAGAGAAATTCTAGGTAACATGAAAGCACATATTCAGCTCCATGATAAAATTAAACACACAAGTTCAGAAATTGTTAATTATGTTGTTTTTCTAATTGTTATTGACTTATTTGTCATAATTAAACAAAAATGACTGGCTGATCAGAAAACATTTAGGGAATGAACGAAAATGCGTTAAGTAGTTATCTCTTCAAAAAACCTCTTGAGATGAGTTAGCATTACGACCAACACAATTAAAATAGAATAACCAAGCATTTCATGATTAGACTGTAATCATATTGTACTTACTAAGGATAAAGATGATTTTTTAAGTAAGTTAGGAATTGTGTTTGACTTTTAATTCAAAGTCTAAACATAACAATGACCTACTAAAGTTGAAATCTAGAAGTTTGCAGTTCCGGGCTAAAATGAAAGTCTCACAGAATCATCTGAAACCTAGGCTGTTTGTAAATTTCTGCTTAAACATTCTTAGCATAAGGTTTTTATGCTCAAGGCTCCCTTGTTGTTCAAAATGATGGCAGGAACCCCAGCCATATCAATCATAAAACAGAATTTCCCAGAAGCCTCACTCAAGAACTTCTGCTTTTATATTACTCTGTTTCCCTACAAAAGAGAACAAAAAAATGTACCTTTCAGCTGGGAACATCAACCAAATTTTGTCTTAATAAGGAAAAAGGGAGAATGGGTATTATACGGAAAATCAACGAAAACTATCTAATAAATTAAATATCCTTAAAGCCAAATATAAGACAAATATCTTGATTTTCTATTTTTTTTTCTTTCAGCACCATTGTATGTTCTCTTTAAGAGGAAAAAAAAGATATTATTACAGAGCAATTCAAGTTGCATGCTTACTTTGATCTAAACTTGAGAATTAACATGATAATACATTTAAATAAGCCCAAAAACATTTCAGTAAACTATGAAAAGACTTTAGACCTGTTTGGAAACATTGAAAAGAATATTCAAATAGTGAGAAATATATTGATTTTATGTGCCAAAATATATTTGTAATGTCAGATGAGAAATAATAAGTCTTATGGCACCTTCATAAAGGTCCTCAGAGTAGCAAATATAAATTTTATGCTTCCAGCTCTATTTTTGAATACCTATTGTTGATTCATAATGCAAATATATAGTGATTTTACTACTAAGATCCTCATACCATGCTTTGCCTTGACTTTATGGTATAAAAGTAAACAAACTATCATAGATCCCATCCTCAAAAAGCCATAGAGCATTAAAATTTTTGCTTTATTTTATTAGCAAATATTAACATTCAACTATTAATTATTAAAATTTTGCTAATTTTACTTTATAAAAACAGAAAAAATTGTCAGGATAATATTAAATATGCCCTGGAAGAAAAGCTTTTCATAAAAATTATCTTTTTCAAATTTGAGACTGAAAAATATAAAATATTTTTATTGATATGACATTTAAATACAGTGTTGTATTTAAATACAGTATTCAGAAAATTAGAAATTCAGAATAAGCTGACATATTTCTGAGATGCAGAAATATCGTGATGTATTTCTTTTGATATGTAGAACATTTTCATCAAATTTGTAGTCAATATAAACATAAAATTATTGTGAATTTTTATATTGTTTAAATTATTCACTTTTCCTGGAAGCATTTTCTAGGTGGCGCATTTTCTAGGCTACCCTCCGAAGATATACTACAATTACTAAATACAACTTTTTTTAAGTACCACAAAGACATAGGTACAGAGTAAAAATCACTAAAGATATTAAAATTTGACCCAGGTTACAATCAATGTTTTGTACATTATCTACTAGATGTTTAATACATTCTTCCATAGGCTAAAATACTTTGTCATTTTGATATGTTTTCCAAATTTGAGAAAAAGTACAATCTAATTTTCCCCAAATTAACTAATGCTTGCTATAATTTCCAGATAAGAAAAAACTTTCTCTAGATATTTAAAGAGTTTACAAATCAGATACATCAACATAATCTGTACATAAGTCTCTTAAATAAATCTTTAGTTATGTTTAGGCATGAAAATTTTATCTTGGGTAGACCTTAAGAGATAGAATGAAATTTTAATAACTGTCAAATGTGAACTGATTTGTTTCCCTTGTGCATAATATATGTATTATGCAATAGTAAATAAATTCTGAGTATTAGGATTATGTAATAGTACTATGTAATGCTATGAGGTACTTAATAAATATCTTTTAAATATAAATATCTTTTAAAAACAAAAATAAATTTTTAAAATTTTTGGAAATAATAGAAATTCACACTTAATTACTAATAAAAATAACAATTTAAAAGAGAGTTATAAAGTAGCATTCATCTTGTCATCCCCCATCTGAAGAATATCAATGGTTAGCATTTTGGCACATATCCTTTCAACTTTTCAGTTAAATATAACTTGGACTTTTTTTAAAGTATACAACTTTTTGCATAGCTAAGTCTGTCTACGTGTTTCTTTTACATAGCAATATTGAATAGCAATTTGGCTGAGCATTAGAAATCTGGTTTTGCAACCTATATTCTGTTGAAATTCTGCAGACATTTCTTCATCATCTTCTGCTGACGGCACTGACTAAAAAAAAAAGCATTTTGCAGACTCTGTGTCCTTTGTTGAAAGTAATGTTTTATTTTCCTCTGTATCAGTTCTTATAGGATTAAAAAATATATATCCTAGAAATAAAATGAACAAACAATTATGATAGTCTATACTTATATATATTTATTTTCTCATCAATTGGCCTAGAATTTGTAAACTCTTTCAGTAAGTAAACTTATATTTTCTTCAATGCAGTAAAGTTTTCTTCATTTATATTATTGATTATTGCATGTCTTCTGGCTTATTTCTCCAGAATATGCACAGATCTGTTATATATTTATATCTTTGTTTCTTCTCCTGCTTCTCTTTAATTCTATGATATTCTTAATTCTGTACTTTCTACTGCTGGTTCAATATTCTGCAGAATTATTGCTTTTTCTTAGTTAATTCTAGAATAAACTTGAGTGTTGATATTTTAAGACTTCCTTGCATTCCTGTCTCATTCAAATATCTCTTGAAAATCTGACTTTATAGTAAACTATGCCATTCATTGATTTCCCACCTCACCTAGTTTCATGCCCTTACAAATCTTTCTGGATGTATCTAGCAATTCTCAAATTTTTTTCTTCCTGTAAAGAAATCTTTCTCTGTGGTATTTTGTTTTTGTTTGTTTGTTGGTTAGTTTTTTTTTTTTTTTGCAACAACAGGTCTTTTTTTCTTGTTATAGTTTTTTTAAACTTTCTTCAATTTGGATTTTTTTTCTCATTTACTGATTTCAAGTCAGATTACCAAAATTAGACTCACAAAATTAATTCAGAAATTAAATGTAATCTGTCTTAATTTATAATATTCAACTGGCTTTTGGCAGATAAATAATAAAATTTTCATATTTGTCACATTTCTAAGATGGACATATTATTATAAATTTTAAGTTTTTATGAGTAGAATATGCACCAGTAATACTTCAGAAATAATCTAGTATGCTCACACAAAATGGGCTCTGTAAACACTAACTATAGTGAATATGCAGGCAAGGCTGATAATCAGTAAACCAGCATAGTCACGAGAACTAGTAAACATATTAAATTTACCGTATTTTATCAATTCTAAAAAGAATATTTTTGTCTACATTTGAGCATTTGTGGGGCTGGAAATGGGGCTGGATTCTATAATTACTAAGTGTAAGTTGTGATGTGGTTGTAACTTCTTACGCATATTTTTATATATCTTGAAAAAAAACTGGAAGAATACTGCTTTGGAGAAAAACACAGATAACAGTGACACACTCATAAAAATGTTATATAACTCATGCTCTGAGTGATGCAGATGATAATGTGTGAGAAAATATGAAAATTCATGACTATGTTGAAAGTGATTCAGAAAACGGAGATTTTTAATATAAAGAAATGTCACCAGTTTACCTTTACCGATTTACCAATTAATTTTGTTTTTTTATGTGTGCATAAAAGTGACATAATAAAAATATTTATTTTCCATATGTCTCTAAGAACCCTTTCAATGGAATAATATAAAATTCTAAATAATGAGAAAGAATTGTGACAATTTAATTGGTAGCATTTTTTCTTTTTTTGTGTGTGTGTGTGTGGTACATAAAATAATGGACTCGTTTTACTATTGATGACTTCTTAGATTGGATAAAAAACAGCATACTTGGTTGGTAGTTCTAATCTGAGCCCACTCAGTAGGTCCTCTTTCTCACCACAGCCACTCATATCTGTCCTCTAGGACCTTCTGAGCTCTTTCCACAGGGTAGCAATGGCCTTCAAAACCAGCTCCAAAACGATTGTCTGTTCTAATTGGTTGAGGCCATTTTCTAGGAATGAGCCTGAGACTTTTTTTTTTTAATCTAATTTTGTTATTAGTTTCAGGTATATAGTACATCAACTAATAAATGAAGATAAAAAACAGAGCTATTTTAAAAAGTGTGCTATGAAAGGGTTACAGCTGTATATATTGCCACAGAACAGTGTATACACTTTCAGGTGGCCATCTGGCACCAGAAATTGCAAAGCTCCATTAAACATTAAAACTAGGTACAAAAATAGTAACATTATTCTGCCCCAAATATTTCAAATGAAATGAAAGTTAATTTAGGTATTTTGTTGAAACCCAACAGCTCGATTTTAATTAGAAGCTTAATAAAATATCATTTCCAAAAGACAACCAAATTTGCATATGGGATTTGAAGTACTGAGTAGTTCTTAAAGTCCTTATTCTGTGATATGAGAATTTAGCACACATATTTGCATACAAAGGATAATATAACAATAACAATAACAAAAACACCACACAAAAACATCCAAAAAAATGTTTTCCATCAGGACATAAAGAGACTAATTCATGACAAAAATATAGTCTACGAGTATGAAATTGAGTACAAAACACATTTGACAGGAAGGTAAATTTTTCCAATAAGAGAAATTATCACTTATCTAGAACTTTTCATTCAAGATTGAGAAAAAGAATATTTCATAAGGAACGATCCAACCAAATAAAATTTATTGCGTAAGAAATACTAAAGAAAAACATTTAGCTGTTTCCAAAACTCGTGTCAGAAATTAGCTTTATAAAACCATAAACTAATTTGGAGAAATTGCATAAAGAGCTGATAGAACTCTGCTTTATACTCAAATTTGATAAGAAGAGCAGAGTTAAATTTGGGTATGGCTAATTCAAGAAGCAAATTATGGCTATAAGATACCCTGGAATTAAAGAAAACACGACTTAAACTTTCTTGTTTCCCTAAGCATATAGCGTAATTACATAAAATAGAAAACTGTGCCTTAGTTTCTTTGGAGGAAAATTGATTTTAAATTCATGTAAATTGAGATAGTCAGAATAATAACAAAAATATATATTATGTAAAGAAATAATTGCCTGCTTGAATAGTAGGACCACTGAACAGCTCTCTGTTATCTTGGAAGAGATACCAAAGCTTAGAATTTCTGTCAACTGTTAGACCTCACTAGAAAGCATGATCAGATTTTAAAATCTGAATTTTAGTTACACGGTATGGTGCAGTGGCACATATAAATAAAAGACAATATTTAAATATTCTGTAAAACTATATAATTGCAAATCTGCAGACCCAAAACAAGTACTCAAGATTGAATTCTTAGTTGAATACAGAAAAATAATTTTAGAAAATAAATATGAAAAAGGTTTTAAGGTTATCATGTCCCTCCAATCAATTTTCTCCTGCTTATTAGTTCATGTGCTCAAAGTTTATTTTAGTCCAGGGAAAGGCTGCCATGAAACCACACTCCCTCTGCTTTTCTTTTCTATTGGAACAGGCCATCTGTAATCCGTAGAGGGGAGGCAGAAAAAGGTAACACTGACACATTCATTGAACATTTACTAGGAGTCTAAGAATAAGCATTTACATTATCTCTAAGTTATTTTTGGCATAGCTGGTAATGCACTCTTGTGCTTCACAAACAATATCAATTGAAACTGCATTTTGATGTTATATTATAATATGGGATCCCAAGGCTTGAATAATTTATGTCACCAACTCTAAATCAATCCTTTAATTTTATGCTACTTTATCCATGGCATATTTGCATCTATCTCTTACTTCTAATAGTACATATTATTGCATCATATGCCAAATGAACAGCCTTATATAAAAAACTTTGGACAAAATTTGGACAGTAGCTAAATAATAATTTCTTTTAAAAATTCTTTTTATTTATATTAATTTTAAATATTAAATTTATTTCTAAATGGTTCAAATCTTCACATTGGTTCAAAACCATAATTTATAAAACATATTCATTAAGAAGTTTCATGGTTACCCCGACCCGTTATCTTAAATTCTTCAGCCCTCATAGGCAAAAACTTTTAAAAAAAAAGTTTTGACATAATTTCAGAATTACAGAAAAGTTGAAAAAATGGTACACAGAATTCCTATATCTCCACACCCACTTTCCCCTTAAATTAACATCTAATATAACTGTGGAACTATTTATAAAAACTGAGAAATTCACATTGGTACAATACCATTTTTTTCTCACTAATGTTGTTTCCTCCCTGTTTCCGAATACAATCCTGGATCTCACATTGCATTTAGGTGGCATGTCTCCTTGGTCTTCTACACTTTGTGTGATAGTTCCTCAGTCTCTTCTTATCATTATCATTCATGACCCTGATATTTTTAGAATACTGCTCAGATATTTAGTAGAATATTTGTCTATTTGGGTTCATGTTATATTTTTCCATGTTTAGGCAGTTGTTATAGATGTGGAAGAATAATACTGAAGTAATTACTCTTCTCCTAGTATGATATTAGGGTGGGGGCTGCTATTGCCAACTACTGGCAGCCATTGGCAACTGTTTCCTCCCTATAGCCTTGCCTTTTCCCTTCTGTTAAATAAATGGAATCCTACAATATGTAGCCTTTTGGATCTGCCTTCTTTCACAAAACTGCTAAAGAGAAAATCACAGGCCCCACATGTTATCACTTGTACTAAGGCCCATGATACCCATTTTAAATGTAATACCTGACCTAATTATTGTTTCAGCCTCTCCCAGAAATATAATCTTAGCCAACCAGTCTGGGATTTTCTGGTCAACGCCAATGAGGTAATCTGTCATGTGGGCCCTCTCCATCCCTCACAGAAAGAAGTAAACTACATGATTGCCATTCCCTTGCCATTCTCTTCCCCCCAAATATGTCCTGGTCTAAAAATAGTTCCTTTTTTTCCCTTTTGTTAATAGCTCTTTTGTCCCACACTTCTTCCTATAAAAGCTTTTCATTTTGAACAACCCCTTAGAGCACCCTTCTAGTTACCAGGTATAATACTGCCACAATTCATGAATCACTTAATAAAGCCAGTTAGATCTTTAAACTTACTTGGTTGAATTTTGTTTTTAATATGACAAAATGCATTTAAAATTCATCCATATTGTTTCATAAATCAGTAGTTGATTCTTTCTTTTTGCTGAATGATATTTCATTGTATGTATGTACTACAGTTTGTTCATTCATTCATTGGTTGAAAGCCATCTATGTTGTTTCCAAATTTTGGCCATTATGAATAGAACTACTATAAACATTCATGTACAGGTTTTTCTGTGAATCTAAGTTTCATTTAACTTGGGGATAACTTAGAATGGAATGCTAAATCATAGGTATACATTCTATTTTATAATAAATCTGCATATCTGTTTTCCAAAGTGGCTGTGCTGTTTTGTATTTGCACCAAGAGTCTCAGTTCCTCTGCATCCTTATCAGCACTCGATATTACCAGGATTTTTGTCAGACATTCTAGTAGCTATGTGGTAATATCGCATTGTGATTTAATTTATATTTCCCTGATAGTTAATGACATCGACATTGTTTTATATGCTTTTATGTCAACCATTTATCTTCTTTGATGAAGGCTCTGTTTCAATCATTTGAGACGTGTTTTGTGTCTGGCATATATTCTATGTAGGTATGACTTGGAAGATGTGGAAAGGCAAAGCTTAGGTGACAAATTAATTTGAGATACACCAAAAATAAGGTTCCATGTGCCCTTGAAGAGAATATACATTTTGTAGTTATTGGTATAGAACGTTGTCTATGTCATTTAGTTAAAATTAAACATTATCTATGTCATTTAGTTTGGTTAAGTATATTCTCACTAATTTTTTTTCTACTTATTTTGTCATTTTAACAGTTGTTCATTTTATCAGCTACTGAGAAAGCTGTGTTAAAATCTCTAAATTTGATTGTGGCCTTGTCTAGTACTTCTTTTAGTTCCATCAAATTTTGTTTCATATAGTTTAAAAGTATAGTATTAAGAGTCTTATGTCTTTCTTTTGGATCAATGCTTAGTACATTAAAGTCACTTTTAAATAGTAAGTAGCTACATAATCTTTCTTATGGCTACTGTTTACATGCTATGTCATTTTCCTATCATTTAGTTTTTAAATATTTGGTTTTTAAAAATTAAAGTATGTGTTCTATAAAGGTATATAGTTAGATCTACTTTTTAAAATCTTTGATAATTTTTAAAGTTGGCATGTTGAATCTATTTAAAATCATTTAAATTACAAATACAGTTGGGTTTAAGTGTACTGTCATGCTATTTGTTTTCTTTTTACTCTCATTGTTTCTTCTTATCTAGCTTTTATGTATTAATCAACTATTTGTATTATCCTATTAACATACTAATATTAATTTTTAATTACTACTTTAGAGACTTTATAAGAACATTCTTCATTTTTTGAGTATATACACTTGACTTTTGAAGGTATAACTTAAATACCTTTATTGATTCTTGAATAATGCAAAACTTTACTATATAGTTCACTTTTTTCTTCTTTTCAGTAGCAGCCCTTTATGTTATTTCAGTCCTATATTTTTATGTACATTATAAATCCTATAATACATTATTTTTATCATAATTTTAAATAGTTAATATTCTTCCATATGTCCTCATTTATTTGTACTCTCCCATGCTCTTCATTTTATCTTTCAATCTGTGCTTCCAGTTGGTGTCATTTTCATTTAGCCTGAAGAACTGACTTTATTATTTCTTGTAGTCTCGTCCTACTATCAACAAACCTTTTCACCTTCTGTTTGGATGAAAACATTTATATTTGACCTCCATTTTTGGAAGAATATTAACTCTAGGTATGAAATTCTAGGTTGATTTTTAAAAAAAACTTTTCAGCTATTATAAGGTATTATTACATTATCTCCTACATTTTATAGTTTTTGTCTACAAGTCAGTCTCAGCCTTACTGTACTTCTTTAAAGGTAATGTGTCTTTTTCTCTGTCAGTTTTAATAATTTTTTTGTCATTGTTTTTTTTTTTTTTTAACGGTTTGACTATTACATGCTTGGCTGTGGCTTTTTATTTATTCTGGCTGGAGTTCTTAGAGCTTCTTCAATGCTCTTTGTTGGATGTATTCATCCAAAATATTTATTTCTAGAAATTCTTGAAAATTATCTCTTAAAATACTTTATTTTCCCTTCTTGTTCCTCTCTTTTTGTGAATATATTTTAGATTATTTGACCCAGTCTCAAATTTTTACATTCTGTTTATTTTCTTTTTTCTTCTCCCTGTGCTTCAGTTTAGACATTTTGTTTTGACTTTGTGAGTTTACTAATTCTGCCTTCTGCTGTTTCTAATGTGCTATTACAGCCAACCAGTAGGTACAAAATATCAAATACTGTATGTTTATTTCTAGAGCTCCTATTTGACTCTGTTCTTAAAGATTTCCAGCAATTTCATTGCTGAAATTCTATTATTATCTATTTTGTCCATTTTCCTTTTATTTTTTAACATATTAATCATAGTTATTTTAAAATTCTTTTCTGCTAACTAATATTTGAATTATGTGTGGATTTGCTTCTATTAGCTAATTTTTTAGTTATTATTATTTGTCAGATTTTTTATTGCCACTAAACAAGTATTCTTTTCATTGTGTGTAAATAGACTCTAAAAGCTCCGGATGATATTATTTTGCCCAGAGATTATTCACCCTTTCCTAAATTAGGCAGAATGCATACAGAGCTGACTACATCAACTGTCAGACATTATGCTGATTTGTAGTTAGACTTTGTCTGTAACTTGTCTCGTACTTTGAGTTTGCCATCCTGGCTTTTGATTGAGAATTTAGAAGATCTCTATCTCCTCAGGAAAGATCAGTCATCTGTTTAAGGTAGGCCCCTTCTCTTTAGAGAAACTTTTTGCTTTAAGAACTCCAAAACTGTGGGGGACTTCAATTTGCCTATTAGAATTTTCCTGTCCATGTTCCTGGTTTTTTATTTTGCTACAACACGTAGCAAATGTCCACAGGAAAAACTGGCCATACATTCGAGATATTTCTAAATTCAAAACTTTCACACTGGCCTCAGTGACTATCAAAATCTTTGTTTTTTTCTTTTTTCTCTGTCAAATCCCTTTGCCTGGACCACATCTAATCCACAACTTTGCCTAGAATGAGCAAATGCCTCAAGGAAACAAAAACAAACAAACAAACAACAGCAATAACAAACAGCACTCATCTGCTGGTTTTACTTCTCTGAGATTTTAATTTGTTTAATTCTTCACTTTCAGAATGTTAATCTGTCATGGTCTCCTATATTTTACTCAGGAGTAGAACTAATTACTCGAGAGCAGAACCGATGTCTCAGAACCCATTCTGAACTTGAAACAGATGTAGGTTAGTTTCTGAAATATGATTGAACTGAAAGATGTAATTCTCAAAAGATGTTAATGTCTGTGTTTTCACATGGTGTAAATTAAACCTACCTACTGTGACAGATAAAATAAGCCAACATGCAGACAACAACCAAACAGAAAAAGGAGAGAGTCCTGATGGTGTTCCAGAATGCTGGTTGTTCCTAAGGCTCAGCTGTATCTTTTCTTTGTCCAAAACCTGGTGGTTCAATAACTCTTTTGATTCTGAGGAATCCTATTCTCCTTGAAACAAATTCTCTTTTGCTTTTAAGTATGATTAAATTGGTTTTCCATCACTTGCAATAAAAGTCTTAATACTATACTTCATACTATTACACGTGTTGACACAAATAATAATGCTATTATTATTGTCACTATTTTGAGTTTTTATTTTTTAAAGTTTACCCTGGATTTCTGTGACTATTTTGCAATAGTAATGACAGCTGTGACATCTTGCTGCACACATGCTTACCTGACATAGTTTCTTATCCATTTCTAATGTGATGCTTCTAATATTCAGGGGTCTTGGAAATCTCATAGACAAATATACTAGAAGTGTACATAACGTAAGAAGAAGTAAGATCTGAATGAGGCTAGGAGGAGCGCTCTTGTGCATAAAGTGCAAATGTTTTAGTGCATTGGAATTTAGATCTCTTTTTGTTTATATTCCTGGTTTTGGCAAGTTCTTAGTAAATGAACTTACCTAACTGCTGATTTCTGATTAACATAGCTTTTCAAAAACGTTATTTGGATGCTTTTCTCACTGGGAGTTGGCCTCTTTGGTAAATTACTGACCCATGGGGGCAGGACAAGTCAATTATGTTCAATACACAGGGAGAGAAAAGCAATTCAATTTTTTAGATTATCTAACTTATATTCAAACTGACAGGGCTAAAAATGGAGAACAAGAAATGTCACTGTTTTTAACATATTACAACTGTAAAAATTTTTTAAAAGCTTTAATTTGTTGCTTTGGTTTTTATTATATATGTGTGTGTGTGTGTGTGTGTGTGTGTGGGGGGGGGGCAGGCTTTGGGAGAAGTGTTAAGAATGAGGAAACAGGGCAGGGGAAGGAAGAGGGAAAAGAAAAAATAAAATAGATAAGATTGAAAAAATAAAATCACCCTGAAAATGATTAAATGTGACCAGGAAGGCAAGTCAAGGAGCTTTTTGGGTAAGGCTTAACCTGGTATTGTTTGGGCTATAGACTTAGGAATATGTTGCATGTGATCACCTATCAGCACTGCTTTGGAAGTGATAACTCACTGTCTAAACATGACCATGGTGCATAATTTTCTACTTGATTTTACCACAACCACCTTGTCCCCCACCCCTGAAATTTTTGAAGGAATATAACAAAAATTATTCTGAAGACTTAAATAGCTATGAGCTGTGATGTTACCTCACAGGCAGGAAGAAATAAAGCCACAAGCAGGATAGTTAAAAGGGCTACTAATGCTGAGCTGTGTGGCAGATTCAGTGTAAACTATTGGTAAAGAGGTAGGTCTTGAAATGAGAGAGTCTTGGATTTGAAAAGCAGTTCTATAACTCACCAGCTGTCTGACATTGGCAGATTTACTTAAATTCCCTAAGTTTCAAATTCCTCATCCAGAATATGAAGATGATAATAACAACTCCTAGTGTTACAAGAATTAAATGAGCAAATGTATGTGGAACACATAGCATAAGGTTTAGTACATAGTGGAAAATAAAGAATAATGATTATTATTCATTAGTTACAGGTGAGGAAACAGTAGA
The DNA here is from genome assembly GCA_004027375.1 of Macroglossus sobrinus. Classification (NCBI taxonomy): domain Eukaryota; kingdom Metazoa; phylum Chordata; class Mammalia; order Chiroptera; family Pteropodidae; genus Macroglossus; species Macroglossus sobrinus. The sequence continues at coordinate 620,645 of PVKZ01000180.1, forward strand.
AAGGTTGGCTTTGTTTGTTTGTTTGTTTTTGTTTTTACAAGACTGGAACTAATCACAGAAAGTCATGCAATTTTTCCTTGTTGAACATAAGGCAAAACCCATTTTCTACTGCTTTTTTCCTTAGGCCAGTGGACTATTTCACTACTATATTCTTTGAATTGATTTTTCTGGAGTGACTTCATCTTGACCAGAGCTGCCTAATTATGCTGCCAACTTCAGGCAGCAAGTTGTTTTTAAGTTTGGTGGATTGATTGGCATTGTTTTTCCATCTAAAAATTTCTTATTATTGACACATCCCATTGTTTGTATAAGAAGAAAAGTTCAACACCCATCTGTCCCATGCAACCTTGGCTTATATGACTTTGTTTTAGATTAGAAATTTTCTTCTAAGACTTGAGTCTTCAGTCAGGAATTATGTGATTGAGACCTAAGTTGGGAGCTAGCTCCTCTACTAGTTGGAACTGGGCTAGCTTTGAACCAGCAGTAATCTACTCATTGAGGATGTCTGTTTAAAGTAGCAAAGTGGCTGTTACTACAAGGACAGGCATTAGAAAGAATCTATGTTATATATATTTGCTCTATTTTTTAATTTACATTCTTTCTTATAAATACACAATATTTGTATCTATACATAAGCATATAGCAGAGTTACTAATTCTCAGAGATTAATTTATGGCAGGCAGCCTAGCACTTAGAAAATAAAGCACTTAATTTTATTATTTGGCAAGGCTTAAACATACCTTATGAAGTGCACAAACCATAAGTACCATGACACAGGTATCAAGTCAAAGGCTCAATGTGGGGTCAATGAATATGGACAGAAACACTGACACATGGTTTGTTAACCTCCAAAAATTATCTGCAAGAATTGTATGTATACATCTGTGTGTATGCAAATATTCATTTATCTAAACATTTCCATAGTTTCATCAAGTAAGGTATAAGACTTGTACTTTCATTATTACCAATTAATTTTTAAAAGATAGTTACTGGAGGAATATAAGAGGAACCAACAAAGGGCTAAAACTACATTTGAGGATGCACAAATTCCAAGATCTGCTGTCCATTTCCTGGGTTGGAGTTAAAATACAAAAAGAAACACAAAAACAGGAGTCATAGATTGTGAAAACAGGATTTGCAATAAGAAGTATCTTACCAGGTCCCCGCATTTTGTGGGGATAGAGGATGTGAGATTGCATTTTCCTTTATCAAAGTGGCAAAGCGACTAGAATGTGAGTGTTCTGGCTTTTTAATTTCAGCAAAACAAACATAAACTCTCAAGTACTTTCTTTTTCTTTGCTCCTGTGCTTAGACCTCTCTTGAGGCACTTTCTGGGAAATGCTGGTAAGACCAGGTATGCTGCAAGCATGACCCAAGTGCCCCAGACCAGAGGATCTGGCTAGCATCCAGCTCAGAGAGAGTTGAGTTGCAGCGAGTTCTGTGGAGTGGCGGTTGTGATTTCATGGAAGTGGAGGCTGTCTCTCTTTACAACATTCAGTCTAGTAAGCGTCTGCTACAAATTTGGAATTTCTTGCAGAAATGCCTCAGCAGCACCGTATCTTTCTAACATGGACGAGGTGTCTTTGAGAGACGATTCTTCTCTGGTCCCTTTGCAGCTCACCACAGTGTCAGGCTTCGTGTCTGCTCACTGTAATTCTAGCGTTATCCTCACCCTCTTCAGCTTCTCCTGAAAGCCTACCCCCATGAAGCTGATAGAGGGAGTACATTAGCGCTCAGTTCTTGTGCCAGGTGGTCAAACAGGAGATCATCTCTACCCAACTAACTTTTGCTGCTCTCTGATATCCGATCTCGATCCCCGTTCCCTCCTTGCCCCTCGTGCTGTCTGCGCAGGCTGAATTTCACGAAAACTTTAAGAGGGGTTCCTCCTAGCGCTTCTGGGGACGGTGTCTAGGGGCCGGTTTTCCACAAGGGAAAACCAGACTGAGACGACTTTAAAGGTTTCTTGCTCTCTTGAATGTTTCACACACATGTGCCCATGTGCAAACAGCTACATTTTATGTTTTAAAGAGCGAAAGGAGCGAGTGAAATGTGGGAACCAAGTTAATAAAAAGTGATTCTCCACTAAACTGTCAAAATGCCGTCTGTATGACTGCTGGGTGTTCAAGTACTTCTTAACCAAAGGGGAAAAAGTCAAACTCCACCTACATGTGGCATATTCTATGCAGGGTCTGGGACTCCGAGAAGCAGTGAAAACGTGGCTGGAGAAAGACACAGATTTCCCCATCCCTAAAGCCAAATCCTAGAAGGAGCGAATGGTTTTCTCCCTTGCATGCTCCTGAAACTGGAAAGAAAAAAAAAAAAAAAGCTGCCAGTAGATTGTAACGTCCCTCTCTGCTTTCCTCTGCCTCGCATTTCCTCAACAGTTCTCTCTAATCTTGCCCCCTCCCATAAAATAGCTGGAATAGTTTCCTGGCACATCCCTCACTGGTAACCACAAAATTTTTGCTTCATCCTGACCAACGCCCCCACCTAGTGGTTTAGGTTTGCCTGCTTTGCTCCCTTCTGCTGTGGTTCTAAGAGAAAGTTGCAGTTTTCACATAATGAAGTCTAGCTAGATACTTGATATGAATGGGTGGAGTGAAAGGATGGGATGGACCACTTAAAATGTGGTACAAAGGTTTTATATTGCCTGACTAGCGCTGGGTACTAGGAACCAGAGGAGAGGAAAGAGAAGGTTGTATATTTATCCTCAGAGTGAGTGCTGCAACCCAGATGCACCCAGAGGATGTTGGAGAGTTGCCACCTAGTTAAAGGAGTATCCTCACTGTTAATGCTTGAAGGTGTTTTATTTTCTTCATAACACTCGATAGTATATGAAAGTATGTTGATCATTTACTTGTTCATGTTATTATTGTTTGTCTGCCTCTTCTAAAATGTACACTTCTTGAAAACTGGATCTGGGTTTACCCCATTGGCTGATATACTCGAAGCCTAGTATTTCCCTCATAGAATAGGCACTCAGTTTTGGCCTGCCTGCCTCGTTTACAGAGGAGGAATTAAAGGAAATAGGACTAGGGTTGTGTTGCCCTGGGTAAGAAGCTCTCTTTCAAAGGTTTTCAATTATTCTGGGAGAGCCAGATAATCTCCAGGTCTAGACAGAATAACAGTCTTTAAAATATTTAACCTGTTAAAGTCAATTGCAATATAGTTTTTGTTCTCTTTTTTATTTTTATTTTTATTTTTTATTAGATGAATTCTACCTACCAAACACTGAGGTAGGCCCTGGGAACTCATAGCTGGGATCACTTAGCTCTCAGAGCTGAAAGTACGTTATTCTTTTCTGCAGCTTTTTAAAAAAACCTCTTTCTGACTTGTGTTTCTGCCCTACATTTGTTTCTGTTAAGGTTGGAGGAGGATCTGAGCACAGGGGGATCTGCTCCAGGGTCATGGGATCTAGGTATTGGTATTGCTGCATATGATTGATACCCTGATGCATTTGTTGAAGGTGAAAAAGATGAACTGATGGTGTTGGCGGTAATGGTCCCAGGGCCATCACCACCAATGGTCCCAGAGCCATTTTTTTTTTTTTCCTTGAAAAATGATGGCCTCCTTTCTAGGCAAGTTGTGGAAGGCAACATGCTCACTGTGAACTGTTTTCCAAAGGCACTGCACTGCTGAGCTGCTGGAGCAGGAGGGTGTAGCAGAAGGTTTAATTTTCCATACAGTGAGCTCCTTGTGATACTTTTACATTTTTGCAGACAGCTTTTTTTTCTTCTTGTTGACACACAGTTAAAGGGGAGGGATTGAAACAAAAGCACATATTTCTAAAACCAGATATAAAAAATTAGTTTGTATTGTACCAAGAGTTAAGTATGACTTGATGCCGGGAGTATAAAATGCACTGATGGCCTTTTCCTTCTAAGGCTATATTACTGGTGCCTCCTTCAAACCTGGGTGTGGCCCGCAGAACTGGATAAAATTCCAGAGCGGAGAGGTCAGAGACTGGGGCTGGCTCCAGTTAGCACTGGCCTACCTTAGTGGGAGGTGATAGGTAGTTGCCTAGGAAAGAACTCAGTCATTGTGCCTGTTTCCCCAGTTGAGAGTGTGGGTCTAACTGGAGGGACACACCACAAGCTTAGAAGGAGTGAGAGCCAAGGATAGGACGCCCTCATCCCCATTCTCCGCCAAAACTGCGGCATCTGGGTGTCAGGATCCGAAGGGGGGCCAGGGGATGGGAAATGGGGAAAGAGGGCGGTAGGACCCGGCAGGAGCTTCCTAGGTCGGGGAGGGAACTCGGCGGGAGGAAAGGAGGGAGGGCAGAAAAAGGAAGGTGATGGGGAGCGAGCAACCGCACTAACCGCGCCGCACGAGTTGCACGGCTTGGGCGGACCGGACCTGGACTGTATAAAAGGAGCCCATCTGCTTCGTGGCTCACACGCTCCTCCTGGGTTGGCGCACACCGCTTCCCTCCAGCTCACCCAGAAACCTGCCCCTTCCCCGCGTGCCAAGCTAGGTTCCCCAGACCAGTGCTGCCCCGCGGCATGACTCCGAGCGGTGCCAGTGGGACCGAGGTGGCCGCGGCGGCAACGCGGTGCGAGCAGCCGCAGCCCCAGCCCGCGAGTCCCCCCTCGTGCGGCCCCGTCTCCGCGGGGCAGCTAGCCCGAGTGGCCAGCGCGTGAAAAGAAGGGAGGGCAGAGCTCCAGCGCAAGGCGCGGCGCAGCACAGCTCCCAGACTTCACCCCACCCAACTCTGGCGGCAGCCGCCGCCGCAGGAAACTGCCATAGCCTGGGGAAGGGGGCGGGAATGCAAGACCAGGACCCCTCGCTGGCCCGCACGCTTTGGTCTCAACCCCTAGGAAACTCCTGCGGGCCGATTCTGCAGATCAAGGAGCGCCCGGGTTAGGAGACGCTCAGCCCCGAGCAATTGGGGGTAAGAGACCCCACCTGACTAATGCTCCCTCCTCAAACAATAAATCACCCTCCACCACTAGACACTCAGGTGGAAGCTGGAGCGGGGCTCGGTGGGCCAGTCCTTAGCAAGACGGGGCGTGGAGAAGAGCAGCCAGAGACGCGGCGACAGCGCAAGGCGCACTGGAAGTGTAGGGGACGCGCTCGCCTGCCTCGGCTGCCGCGCCCTTGACCTCTTGTTCCAGCTGGGGACGTGGGTGGAGGAGTAATTGAGGAACCCACGGAACTAACTAGCAACCGGGGGACAAGACTGTGGTCTCCTGTACGGTCCTTCCGCCCTCTCCCTTGTCGGTTCCATGCTCCAGAGCTGCGCCCGGGGCGAGGAGAGACATGGAGGAAACCAGCGCTCAGTGCGCCCCGCCGCCGCCTGCGGGCTCCCACATTGGGGTTTCTCAAGCCAACCTTTCCGCTGCTCCCTCCCAAAACTGCAGCGCCGAGGGCTACATTTACCAGGACTCCATCGCCCTGCCCTGGAAAGTACTACTGGTCATGCTGCTGGCGCTCATCACCTTGGCCACCACGCTCTCCAACGCGTTTGTGATCGCCACTGTGTACCGGACGCGGAAGCTACATACCCCGGCCAACTACCTGATTGCCTCCCTGGCAGTCACCGACCTGCTCGTATCCATCCTGGTGATGCCCATCAGCACCATGTATACGGTCACTGGCCGCTGGACCCTGGGCCAAGTGGTCTGCGACTTGTGGCTGTCGTCGGACATCACCTGTTGCACTGCTTCCATTCTGCACCTGTGTGTCATCGCCCTGGACCGCTACTGGGCCATCACCGACGCCGTGGAGTACTCAGCTAAAAGGACTCCCCGGAGGGCAGCGGTCATGATCGTGCTGGTGTGGGTTTTCTCCATCTCCATCTCGCTGCCACCCTTCTTCTGGCGTCAAGCCAAAGCCGAGGAGGAGGTGTCGGACTGTGTAGTGAACACCGACCACATCCTCTATACCGTCTACTCCACGGTGGGCGCTTTCTACTTCCCCACCCTGCTCCTCATCGCCCTCTACGGCCGCATCTATGTGGAAGCCCGCTCCCGGATTTTGAAACAGACTCCCAATAAGACCGGCAAGCGTTTGACCCGAGCCCAGCTGATAACCGACTCCCCTGGGTCCACGTCTTCGGTCACCTCCATTAACTCGCGGGCTCCCGATGTGCCCAGCGAATCCGGGTCTCCTGTGTACGTGAACCAAGTCAAAGTGCGGGTCTCCGACGCCCTGCTGGAAAAGAAGAAACTCATGGCCGCTAGGGAGCGCAAAGCCACCAAGACCCTGGGGATCATTTTGGGAGCGTTTATTGTGTGTTGGCTCCCCTTCTTCATCATCTCTCTGGTGATGCCTATCTGCAAACATGCTTGCTGGTTCCACCTGGCCATCTTTGACTTTTTCACGTGGCTGGGCTATCTCAACTCCCTCATCAACCCCATTATCTATACCATGTCCAATGAGGACTTCAAACAAGCGTTCCATAAACTGATACGTTTTAAGTGCACACGTTGACTTGTCAATTGCATTGGGGTCGCCTAAGCGACCATTGGGGACCATGTTGTGTCTGGTTCCACAGGTAGGTCGACTCTTCTTTCCCTGTTACTGGGTCAGAGTGAGGCGCCCTCTTCTGGGCAAGGGCAATGGATCCTAAGAAGCCAGGACAGCCTTGAGAGAGAGAGAGAGAGCTCTGAAAGAACTGTTCAAAATAAGATAAAACTTCCCGGCTGAGGAGGAGGCTCACTTTCTCCCCCCTCAAACCCCAGGTTCAGCGCTGACCCTGCGGCAGCCAATCACAAGAGGGGTTTGCAACTTTTTAATAATCTGTAATGGAAAGGTGATTTCTGCCCTGCTTTGGTGTCATGGATGATGCCTTCTAGAATCAGTGGTACCTGTAGTTGTTGTCTGAACCCTTTCTGAGACAGATACATACAGCCTGGCAGTACTTGAACTAGACACTTAACACTCTGTGTTTTGGGGAGAACTTTACGTTACAGCTTCATTTAAGAACAGTTACTTTGGCATCCTTCAGTCGTCAGTTTTTTGTTTATTTAAACTTGGTTAGAAAAAACTTGTGGATTTGGTGCTTCAAACCCTATGTGTGGCTTGGATAGCACAGAGAAACCTTGAAGAGTTAACACAAAATTCTGATACTAAGATCTCTATTTTTATTATAATTGAAACTATATGGGGTGGGTGGGTGGGAATGGGTGATGGGGAATGTTAAATTGAGAACCAACACCTATGATTGTTTGTTTTCTGCAGATCTGTAATTTTTTAAATTCCTATTTAGTGATTGTCAAACCACATTTCTAACAACTTAAACAAAACATTATGTGTGCTAGTGCCAAAGTCTGCAGATTGCTTTATTTTTTCTCCTAATTTCATGTACCTGTCATTTTACACATTTAAATCCCCACAAATGGAGGATATGATGGGTGACTCAGCCCAAGCTGCTGCTCAATTTCTTATTAAATGCAGTCGATTTAACTGGTGATATTAGATATATACTGCTCCTTAACAAGGAAAGTATCTTTATTCTTTATCCAATTCAATGAGATGTGAAGGAGACTGATGAATAGAAATGGTTCTTATACAATTAAGGAATAAGGGGCAATAGGAGGATGTATATTTTGACTTGTAAAAAATCTTAAATGCATGAGACTTTTTTTCTGATAGTCATTTGCACTCTCCTTCCCATCTGTAATTCCGTTGTGTGCTAACATATAAAGTAACCAAGAGAACTATATCCTATCTCCAAAAATCTTAAAAATGCAGTAAGAACCATAAAAAATATATTAAATAAAAAAACTGATTTCTTTTTTCTTTCTATTGAAGTTTGGGTAGGAAAAAAGATTACTAGAAAATACATGTAAGGACTTTAGAAAAGCTTAGAGAAGCTAAAACTGAGCCTATTTTCCTTATAACTCACAGTCTCCAACCTCAGACTTACTAGGTAATTAGTAAATTGACAAGCTTTTGAAGCTCAGAAATTTGTCACTGATCTGACACCTCAATGAATATAATAACAGTAACACCTTAAATTTATCTGTCTTTTCAAATTGAAACAATACTTACTTTTTTCTTAAATTTACTCCAAGGACACCACAACACAGGGCAAGATTATATGCTAAAAGAGGAAAAATGCATTACCTATGTAAAAAAGAGTGGCCCTGAAAGGTCATCTGCACAGAAAATAATATGTATGTGAAACATTTAATATGCCAAAGAAGATTCACACTCCCTTGTTCAGAGAGCTTTCTGCAGTTGATACCTTTTGTCTGCAGAAGCAAGTTTGTCTTTGTAAAATGAATTCACTCCCTGCTTGAAGCTCCCCAGTCCAGACTGAGACAATAGATGTATTGATCTGAAGTACAATGTTTGCCTGCTGTGCAGACCTTCATTCTGGGGTAATGACTCTTGATAGCATACTATTCAAGGGTTGACACGGAAACTAAGTTAAAAAAAAAAAAAAGGAATTTTGATAAATATTTACATAAGTTATCTGAGTAAAATAAAATTTTAGGAATTAGATAATCCTATACTTCTGCTGTATCCCCCAGTATCCCCCAGTTCCTTTGTTCTTTTTTGGTGACATTTCTCCTATGGAGAAATCTAATTTACTATTGATAGGAGTATGCATAAAGAATGGTATTTGTTCTTATATTATTATATTTATTTTTTGTTTATGCAACTATATTTTCTCTGAGCCCAAGGAGAAATTAAGTTAACCTCTAGGCATCTGAGGGGGAAAAATTAATTGGAACAAATAGCCACTTACAAATGATTTTTTTTTTATTTGGCACCTACAATGATTGTGTCCTTATATTAACAAAATATGGTCAATTTAGTCAAAGGGAATGTTTGCCTTTCTTGTAGATTACTCACCTACATTTTTGCTTGACTATTTGGCTGAACTGACTGGATTTGGGGCACATTACATGTAGTAGAAGCTTGCAAACTCTTGTATTTATAAGAGATCTAGAATCATCCAGCATTGCACATGATTATGCAAAATGTATTGTTCATCCCAGGGGTATATAGTTAAGACTGTTAAGCTCCTTTTCAATTACTGCTGCCTATCGCATAGTTTGTTTCATAAACTAGACATATGGCTATTTTGCAGAACATGAAATGGAGATGGAAATGTTTAACTTTCATAGAAATGAAAATATATTTTCATTGTCTGTGGTAACAAATAACATTTTCCATATTGTTTAATTGCACATATTTTCACACAAATATATGAATGTATGCTCATCCAAAAATACTGAGATTGTCTTGTGTTTCTAGGAATTTTAGAGTTTCCTTTTTAAAAATGGACACTGTATCCATGAATAAATGGTAATTGAATTCAACAGATTTCCTACAGAACAATAGCCTCCACTTTTCTCTATATTATCTTAGTTTTATCTTCTTTAACCAGGAAACCCCGAGAGAACTATTATTCACTCAAACCGTACAATCTCAGATTGTGTGTTCCATGGAGTTGCTGTGACTGAAAATTGCCTTTGGTGTTCCACCTTTCAACAAATGTGTGTTTGAAAATGAAATTTAGGAAAATAATGAAATAAAATTCCTTTTGTGTTCTAAAAAGCTTTGGGTAGTATTCTATTATAACAGAAAGACTGGTTCTTTGGATTCTGGGTGACCTTTAAGATTTTGAGCCTTCAAGAGAGAATAATTGATGATAAATGATACTGTGGTGGGCTGACATGTACAGCTATGATTTGGGGGATTTAGTTATACCTGTAGAAAGACTTTAAAAGGAATTAGATCTTGTTCTCACGTTCTGCAAAGAGGGTAAGTCAGGTCCACTATCTTAAGAATTTTCCAGATCGGCATTCTAAGATAGATAGTAAGATTTCAAGGTACTGTATAGTTCTTGAAGTGCAGAAGCAGGAAAAAGAGGAGCTGAATTAGAAGCAGGCTTGGGAGAGACATAAGAGAAGGAGACTGATTTTTCTGAACACCAGCGAAGCCGACAGAAAAATAGCTTTGGATTCAGAAAGTCCTAGGTTTAAATTGCAAATAGAGCATGTTATAGCTATGTGGTTCTCCGCAAATGTAGCCTTGTAGTTTGTTGCAAAGGTTTAGAGATTATACATGTAAAGCACCTATCAAAATACCTGACACTTTTGGCTCTCAGAAGATGATATCTCCTTTTCAGCCATTTTTCCCCCATTGCAGATAAAGGGCACTTATAGCATAGAAACTGAAGGCTATCTGAAAGAGATTAGGCTGGAGAAGAACAAACTAGACTGAATAGGAGAAACTTGCCTAAACTAGAAATGACTGAAGTTTAGAAACTTTCATACTTACTTCCTTAGATGACATATAGACCAAAGGCCAAAAGAAAACATGAGAGATGGTTTTTACAGGCTCTAGTGGCCAAGGGAAAATTGACAAATATTTTATTTCCTAAAGCATCCTCTTATTGACTTTTAATTTCTCCTTCTCCCTTGTCCAGCTGTCTTCTCAGAGTCCAGAGTCCCTCACCACATCTACATCTTTTTTAGTGTCTCATTTTCCTCTTCTCTGCTTTATTCTTACCCATGCAAAGCCATGAATTATTGATAACTAATGATAATTTGTTGATTTAATTTTCTTATTTTACCTGTGGAGGGCTGATTAAGTAACCGAGTTTTTACATTATATAAAAGGAAATTGTTAATCCAAATTAATGTGTAATTAGTGAGGGCAAAAGTTTCAAGTGAGGCATCTACTGGAGTTTAAAAGGGAAGAGGCTGGTCTAGGAAGAGGTGTGAGGAGTGAAGCTTCTTCCCCTTTCATCAAAGCCCATCCCTGAACGTTCCACCAGGGGGCAGAGTGCCTCTGAGTTGTTTGAGGGATACCAGTGCTCACCTTTCTCAGTCTAACTCCCTCTTCTTGGATACTGCAAAGGATATTGTCTCCAGACTCAGTAAAAACAAAAATCTATAAGCCATGAGAAGGACGGTTTATTATTTATTTTACATAATAGATTTTTCAGAGCTATAAGTTTACACAGAGGATCCCTAAAACAAATCTACAGGTTTTTTTCATGTATGCAAACTCAATTACTTTCTTATTCATCTCTAGTTCTGGAGTAATGCTAAAATCTTAGTATTCTTAAAATATTGTGACCTGTGATTAGTGGGACATTTGATAAAGTCAAAGGTTAGAAGACAAATAATTTATATTCAAAGTAAAATGAATTAATTATTTACTTAAATGTGTCTTCACCACTATATTTTTCTCATCACTGTTTTTCAAAATTTCAGTGGTTTAAGATTGATATACCCATAGTTTAAAGGCAGAACACTTGCCATTTACCATTTAAAGAGAGGGCTGTTTTTTTTTACACAGAAGTAAGGTGTACTCATATGTCAGTTTTTCCCAGAAGACAGACTTTCAAGTCTGTGTAACTTTGGCATTTACTTTAAAAACAGGCATATATAAATGTGAGTATAATCTTATGTATCACAAAAATAAATTTCTGTGTCAAAAATGATCATATAAAAAATTATAAAATAAGTGAGTCATATCATTTCATTCTTCCTTAACTGTTACTTTTTCTCATTTTTTCATTGTTCCCAGTGGTGGGGAGTTTTCTATGTGCCATTTCACACATCTTCAGTTAAATTGAACTTTCAAAGTCAACATTCACATTTTAGGATTATACAAGGATTTTCACTGCTCCCTGAGAGAAAATCAGTTTTGTTTTACAAACTATGCTTGAACTATTGTTAAAACATTCCTTTGGGTCAGCTGACGAAGGGAATATCTTAACAATAGTTCAAGCATAGTTTGTAAAACAAAATGCCCATTTCTTTTCACTTATTTGTACATATTTCAAAAGAGGAGAAATCTTTTTCAAAACTACTAACTATATGACAAGAATGGTCTTGTAATATTTCTCATACTTAAAATGAACAGACAGTAATGTAGAGATCCATTTATGGTAAATGCTTAAAAGAATCTACACATGGCTTGCTTAAATGATGCATGAAGGCATGAGTCACATCCTTTCTCACTCTGTGGGAACATTCCATACATTGGCCTTTGAGTGGTCAGCCAATATTGGGATAACTAGACTTCAGGGTATCTCTTGCTCACAAGTGTGGTGATGGAACTGCAGTGATTGCAGTGATAAGGCCATTCACAAAAACTGGGTTTCTTGGTCCAGGAGCTATGCCCAGGGGACTTTTGTAAGCACATTTGGTTGTCTCTTACAAATCCATTTGCTAATTCAGTTTGTGGTTATGTATCTAGACCTACAACTCTCCCTGTCATTCATTAATCCATTCTATTTCTTTGAAAAATCTCAATGGATTCAGCCCTGGGTTGATTTGATTTTGTAGAGAAGTGGTTTTATGGCTCTTTATCTTTCCATCCCAGTCTTGCCTGGCTGTAAGGTCCTTGAGCCCACTCTCCCCCCCCCCCCCCCCCCCCCCCCCCCCCCCCCCCCCCCCCCCCCCCCCGCTCCTCAGAGGCCTTTTCCACAGAGTGTATCATGTTGGGGTAGTCACGCAGTTAGAAGTTTGGAAGCTCCTGGCATGAAGGCCTCACACACATGGGTAGAGCAAGAGCAAGTCTTTGAAATCAGAAAAAAACTGAGTTTAAGTTCATGTTTTCTAACTATGAGCAAGTTCCTCTGTAGATATAATAATACATACCTCTATGTTTGCAGGGAAAATTTAAATGGGATAATGCAGTTGTTTTCAACCTTGGCTTCACATTATATTTATCAGGGGAGTTTTAAAAATACCTTTGCTCAGCCCCTGTCTCAGACTAATTAAATTACATTATCTGAAGTAGGGCCTGATGTGCTTATTTAAAAAATTTCCCATAGGTAATTCCAATGTGTGGCAGGGTCAGACCCACTGAGATATGTATATAAAGCTCTTAGAATAATGCTGGGTACACGCAGAATCTGTGGGTGCAAAAGGGGTTCCTGAATGAAACTGAAAATCACATGGATTTGTTTTTTAACATTGGTTCCTCTCAAAATTTAATGGACATATGAATCACCAGGGGCGTTGGTTAAAATGTAAATTTGAATTTGATAGGTCTATGTGAGACTCTGCATTCCTGGAGGGCTCTCAGGAGATGCTGATGGTGCTGTCCCATTAAACCACACTTACTTTGAGTAATAAGTATCAACAGGAAAGATTAGCTTAGTTATAAAGCATTGGACATTTTCTAAGAAGATATTTTAAACAAAGCAAAAGCATCATAAAACTTGCAAATGAGAAAACATTCTTTGTAATATACAATAGGCTGTGTTTTCCTGAATTGTTCAAATAGTATCCATGTCTCAGCTTCAGCAGCTGTTAAATATTTCCCTTTACATACTTTCTTTCAGATTCTTCACATTTTCAGTCTATCCTAAAACTAAGAGCTTATTTCTGGATCTGAATCAGCAAAGCATGACCCTCAGATTCTGCCCTTTGTTTTTATATCACTTTTAAATAAGGGCTTTGTCTTTTGTTTAAAAAAGTACATAAATATATTTTAAAATACAAAACAAATGATATAACAATAAATAAAGCAAAGAAACAACATTTGTAGACGTGACAAATGGCACCATTTCCTTGGTAATCTATTTTATTTAGTCAACTCACTTGGATTTCTTCTGTTAACATGCACACATGCACACACAAATGCATTTACATATTATATAGATTTTATCTTTTGTAAACACAAGTAACTATTTAATCAAATGTGAAAGAAGTATGCTTTCCATCCATTATATTTGATTTTTATTGCATTTTAGAGATTTAATATCATGGAGCAGTGATCCAACAGCCTTTGGATTTCAAGGAAAGTCTCTCCTTATTTTTTATTTCCAAAATAGTTTATGAAATTTTTTTTCAGATAATTTATTTATGAGAAATGTTTGTTAATATCTTGGCACCCACCCATAAATCTGAAGACACTGTTGAGTTTCCTAGATTGGGAGTAAGAATCAGTTTCCTACTCCAGAACGGATCCTGCTTTTTAGTTTTTTACTTGAGTGTTTAAAGTTAAAGGAATAGTGTCAGTGTCCAAGAAGATTTTTATTCTAGTGTACAAAACAAAGTATTTCATCTCCTCCATGTATAATCATGATGCTTGGAGCTGGATTCTAGAAAAGACACACTGCTGGGAATTTAACTGCTGTATTTCAATAGGCACAGAGTTTGGGGAGGAAACTATCATTGAACACTCACTCTGGGCCACAAACTTTAAAGAACTGCCCTCCAGCTTTAGTCCTCATAACACTATCATAAAATAGGTATTATTGTTCTTTTATTATTATGTTATCATCATCACAATCATGAACAAAATATTACAACAGTCTCATCCAGTTCTGTGCTTTAGAGAATTATGGCAACAGCCACAGTTGAATCATTTGTATTCAAACTTGGGAAGAAAACTGCGTTATTAGATCTGGTTCACTTAGCCTTCAGGAATAGTGTTTCTAAATGATGATCTGAAGCATTAAAGTAGCCTAGAACTTTAGGGACTGACTTGTAAGTGCAAAGTTGTATCTAGGGAACACAGATTTCCTTCTTGGTCTGCTCCCAAATTCCTGTCTGGGTGATTATCTATAATCTTGACCAACGAGGGTATACATCATGCCCATGGACTTCTTCCAACGGAGTTGGTATGTATAAAAATGTACCTTTAAACTGCTGAATATGTCAATATTAAATATAGATGCTTCTGCTATGATGAGTAATGCATAACAGGAGGTATTTTTCCTTTTATGGAATCTTACCAAGGGATATATATGTTAGAAACTTGGGTACTTGGGTCATTATGCCTATTTTTACATGGAGTCGAATTTCTAAGTAAAAGTAAATTTAGGTCAGTAACAGGATGCTTGAAAATATTAGGGTTGTTTCTGTATTATATAGGCAAAACTTCTAAATTAATGCTTATTTTCTCTCTCTGTTACAATTGTGTGTTCTATTAGCACAGCCCCTCTTTGCCAAGAGCTTCACATTATTTTCCTCTCCTTTCTCTATTTCCCCAACCCAAATCCTAAACATTACCACAAACAACAAGACCAATAAATTCTAAAGACAGGAACTTATCAATATTCACAAAACTGACAATATTAAAACAGAGTAGATATAAAAGAAAGATTTGCTGTTGTTAAGAAGTAGACATTACAATATTAAGTTTGCAAGGCTGTAGAATCTCCTTGGGTTTAGATGAAAAAATATATATATCTAAATTGGAGAAAATTCTGCCCCCAATACTTTTTGCCCTGTGTCTTTGATTATTATCACCCATTTTTAGTTGAAACAAAAAGTACATGACATAGAAACTTTAGTAAATTTGGAATTAGAATCCAAATCCAGGCTGATCTTGGTTCAAAATTTAGATTTTTCACTTGCCAGTTGTGTGAGTTTCACTCACTGAGGATTAATTTTTCATGTGTTAATGTGGGGGAAATAGTGTTTTATTTACAGATTTGTAATGAGGAAAAGTACTATTTGGAAATGGTCAGTCTAGTAAGTGCTTAAAACACGATAGGTATTTACCAGATGCTGGCTTCCTTCTGTTCAGACAAAACAAGCCAGGTGCCTTTCCAAAGACCATGGAATTTGTAGTCAACAGAACTATTTTAAATCTTGTTATTTTTTTTTCCTTTTTAGTATCTGACTTGGGACAAGCTATTTAATCTCTGTACATGTCAGTTTTCCTATCTCTAAAATGGAGCTAATAAGATCTCTCTTGAAAAGATTTTAAGATTACATTACATAATGAGTGCAGGTTTACTTAGATAATAGCATGCTTGCATTTTATACTATATGTTTCTGTAAGACTTTAAATTTTTTTAGATACCATGAGAATTCAAATTTGCAGGGAGAAAAATTATTTTGGGATAGTAAATATGTCACTATACTCAGCTAGAAATATAGAACTGAATACATATAACTAACCTACTGTGATTCTTCATGATCACTATAGATTTCTCCATAGTAAAGGTGGCTGGCCAGTGTCTACTTCTCAGAGGAAGGACTGGCAGATACACAGCTGCTTGTTTTCCTGGCCTCATGTAGATACAGTACCGAGTACCACAAGTGTATAGTATTTATAGTAGTAATTTGTCCTCAATAATCCAAACCATTGTCCAAAGGTAATGAAATAATTTTAAAGGTCACTTAGTCTGCATTTAATCAAGTCTGTTTTCATTTTTGACTGTTTGTGTTACTCAGTGGTATTCATAAAATACAGATATTTGCTATAGCAACTGCTGCAGCCTCACACTGTAGGGCAGATGGACTGGCCAGATTACTTTCATTTCTCAAAAGAGGTCCACTGCCTTTGTGAAATGATGCCTATGACCTATTTTAGATCAAAAGTAGATCATAAATGAGGATTTTAACACACATTATTTGATACTTGTATTATTTTAGTTAAAACTGATCTTTCTCTCATACTGTGTAATTATGAAACCAATGAACACAAAGATGATCATCCCATCTAACGCAAGAAAAAAAGGCATTACTTATTTGGATTAAAATGGATGTTTCTCTACATTTTTGTTTATTTGTCTGTTTTTTCATATAATAAATTTTGGAGTTGAACAACCCTTTCTTATAGAAATTATTTGAGGAACTTAGTGTAGACCAAGTTTTTTCAGCTTTGACACTGTTGACATTTTGGTCAGAATCCTTTGTTGTGGGGGTTGTACTTTACATTTTGGGATGTTCACTAGCATCCCTGGTCTCTACTCTCCAAATGTCAGTAACAACATCCCCTCCCTGCCTGGGAACCAAAGATATGTTGACAAATATATTGACAAATGTCTCTTGATGGGCAAAATTAACTCTATTGAGAACCACTGGGTTACACAGTCAAAACAGAGATCTAAGCAGAAAATCTATTTAGGAATCCAAATTATTTCTCTTACCACCATTTTGATGAGACCATTTGATGAGATAATTGCAAATATTCTCTTGTATACCATGTATACCTACCTTAGCTCTATTTAATATACAGATTCTTAGTAAAGTATCCCTGAATCTCCAGAAATTCACAAGTGGTCTTCAGGGAATCTTTGACACCCATGAGATTACCTATTTTTGAGCCTATGTGCATTACCTATTTTTTCTTGGACAATTTTTTTTTTACTTGTACTAAAATAAATATAACATGAAATTTACATTCTGACCACTTCTTAAACGTACTGAACAAGAGTTTTTATTAAATTCTTTATGAGGCTCTTGATTCCCTCCCTTCAAAAAAAAAAGTTAAGAATCACCGTTAACAGAGAGTATACAATGTAAGGCTATTGAAAAATATGCCTGAATACCACCCCTTCCCCATCCTTTAATTCCCAGTTCACTTGCCATCATCACCTCTGAGAAACTTTTTCTGATTCTTCTAGATCAAGGCATTTGGCTCATCTTTATGCTGTCTTTGCAGTCTTTCTATCATATACCATGTGGAAAGTGATGCTGCAGGCTTACAAATGGGTTGTCAGAAGAGTTCAACCATACCTTAGGAGAGTATAAAGGCGAAATTAGCCTGCAAGTTCTTTCTTTATAAGAGGTTTTAGGGTTATTCGCCATTGCATTGCAGGATCTGGCAGAGTGCCTCACAGGAGCTCCTTAAGTGCTCAGTAAATGAATGTGTGAATAGATGAATAAATGAATGTTTTAATTTGCATGATAATGCTTAGTAAAATATATTTCAACCATGTGGTTTGCTTAAAGCCTCTTATTTGAAAGCATACAAGTGAACGAAAAAATGTGTTACCTTTAAAGAGAAACTGCCTATCTGTTCTTAATAAGGTACTGCAAGATAATGAATCGTCAAAAAGGAGTAAGTGGTATTAGGCAGGGGAAAAAAGTGCACTGATACATTCTAGGAAGATTTTCAATAGCAAAAGTCACAATTAAGGGTCACGATACATAAGAACCAAATACTTCTTAGTACCAAAAAGCAAAGTTAAATGGACAACCTCATTTTTTAAGATTTCTGTACAATTGCAGTTTTATTATAATTAAATATTTGAAATACAAATTCGCATACATTGGTCTCTCTTAGAATTACATGTCCTTTCCAGAAATGCCTACTGTACTTTTGCACAGTAGGTTGGTGAGAAAATATTTTTCTAAAGGAATGAAATTATGATGAACTAAATGAATGTGTATGGAAGAAAGACTAAGGCAGTCAGGATGGATGCTTGGCAGGGTCATGGTCCTAGGGTGGGAGAGCAATGCACTCCATATAGGTAAGGCATTCATTCACTGGTCCAGAGGTAAAGACAATAAAATCTAATTGGCATAAGACCTCAATCTGGGCCAAAAGATAGTGGTTTTCTGAACCTTGTTCTATATAATGAAGCTTTTACATCTCCAATCTGGGTGACAATCTTAACTACCTGAAGTGTCTTCCTTTATTCATTTGTAGAATAACTCAAACAATTTTACAATTAGAATACAAAAAGGATTTTTGTTAAGCACATCTATGTCAACAAATGCCAAGCTTCCTCATAAGGTTAGGATGATTTTTACAAATTACTTAGGCATTAATATAACAATAACGACAGATTTTGGTGGCCTGAATAATTAATTTAGATTCTCTGTTTACATTGATTGAATTCACTGGATACTGCACATTTCATTTTTCTGCTCCTGTGGACCCGCAGCATTAAGTCTTTGAACAAATGTTAAATGATGGAAAATTTTTGTTTATTGTATAATTCAATAGCCCAGCATTAAAGCTGCTTATTAGGTGATTGTAAGATGCAAAGAAAAGGAAAATTACTATTTTCTTGTACTGACTGGTACAAACAATGGCATCAATTAGTGTTGGCTCTCAATTAGGGAGAAGTATAAAGTTGCCACGCAAGTTCTAAATTGAAGGTTTTTTAGTGGGAAACAACAGATAGGGGAAAAAAGAGAAAGATTGTGACAAAAGATTATGTTTATTGTGACAAGTTTTATCGCACCAAAATCAATTAGTTCCATGGGGGTTAGTGGAAAGAAGAAGTGAGTCAGGGGAAGGAAAGAGAAGAACCAATAAGAAAAGTGGTGTGACCAAAGCAGCAATATTTCTGATCGTTTATCATTGACACTGCCAAATGGGTGTTTGAGAATTAAATTATCTTGTCATTTCCTTAAGGATTGAGGTCATGAGTAATGGAAAAAAGAAAGCAAACTCATACCCCCTTCTCTGTAAAATCAACGTGCTATCTAAGCAAGTGAAGTTTGTAACACGGCTGGTTTAATTAAATACAGGATTGCTTCATTACTTCTTAAGCTCCCTGTCATGTATATTGGTTCTCACTGAAAACATCATGAGAATGCTGCCTGGAGTCTCTGGTTTTGAATACATTTCTGTATAAACAGCAAGTGTGCCATTTCTACTACATGGATACTCAGATAAAAATTTTTATTTGATAAACAGTGGATTTATTTTCATGCCAGGAGACAGTTTATCTCCTTTTGGAATTATAGATTTAGAAAAACCTCAAATCTTCCGTTTCAAGACAAATGCCAGCATTCACCACTTAAGGAGGCACTAAAACTGATGGTTTTATATGCGTTACTCATTGAACCTTCTCAACGGCATTTAGGTAGTATTACTATGTTCATTAATAGCACCATTTCCAGATGTTCTTCCTAATGCACCTGATGTCCAGACATAGTAAATGTCCTAGACCTTGAGATACACATGCCACTTCCCAGTGTCATATATATGCTACTTCCTCTATTGCTGGTGGGTCAGGGGATGCCCACTCATCTCCCGGAATACAGCTCAGTTGAAACTCTCTGTTTGATCCTCCTAGGCGGAACTGATTACTGCTTCTTTTTGCTCTTACAGCAACTTATTAAAGCCTCCAATTTAATTATATTATAATTGTGTTTATATGTCTGTATCTATAATTGAATTTAATGCTTTTAAGAATGTGGACTATCAGTTATTTATCTTTGTATCTACATGGTCTTAGCATAGGGTCTGACTAATTAGAGATACTTGATTAATGTTTACTAAATTTTTAAATGATGGTGGTTAGTTTTATAGATTTATTAATGTCTTTGCTTTGGCATCTAGGGTTATCTTGAGGAGTGTAAATCAGAATGTTTGT
Source organism: Macroglossus sobrinus (assembly GCA_004027375.1). Classification (NCBI taxonomy): domain Eukaryota; kingdom Metazoa; phylum Chordata; class Mammalia; order Chiroptera; family Pteropodidae; genus Macroglossus; species Macroglossus sobrinus. Next base: position 640,641 of record PVKZ01000180.1, read on the forward strand.
TTTCATATTATTTCTGATTACACATATACACAAATATTTCAAAATTTCTGAAAAAAAAAGAGCTTTTGCTGGTGTACATGGGGGAAGAATTTTATCATATAGCAAATAAAAATACATGCACTCTTTTTAAGCAGACAATTAGCCTTCACAATGGTCCATTTCTTCAAAGATTAAATGAAAATTTCTAAATTTAGAGTAACTCTCATCATCAGAATGAAAGGTTGTGTGATGATGTGCTGGAAAAGGCATGGAATTTAGAACTCAGAGACATAGGTTTGAGTCATAGACTTTTCTACTGATTAGACTGGTAATAGTCCAAGAAGTGACTTGACTATTTTTAATATTCTTTTACTTGCAGAATCAAGTAAAAAAAGTAAATCAAAAGTAAATCAAAACATATAGACAGCTAATATTAAAATAAATTTGTATGCATAATGTTTGGATGCATAGAGAAATGGCTCTTTAATTTAGCAGAATATTGCAGTTTTGAATGTGGATAACCTCAGAGTATCTTTAATATTTTATTGGCCTAAGTTACCACATTTCTCTTTTTTCTGTTCTAGCAGATAAATAAAAAAAGCAGATTTTTTTCATCATAGCAGCACTACACACATTGATATTGATTGATTTCCATTAGTATCTGAGGTGGCTGGCATTTTATTTTTATATGCTGCATTAATAAATTGTGGTTAAATGGTGCCTGTGATTTTTTATTGAGGTTCCTCATTTGCTCTCCACTTTTTTCAAGAATTCTTAGTTTTGACATTTGTATTTTTCCTGTTCTTTGTTTTCTTTTTTAGGAAATGTCCAATTGTATTTACCAAGAACCACTAAAGCACAGAAAAGCATATTCTATTTCAATTCGTAGAGTTTATTTAAAGAATCCCTTTGTTGTTTTCTTTTTTTAAAGTCCAAGAGAACAATGCTTTGCATAATGCTAAAATCACAAGACTGCAATTCAAAAAGTTACTGATTTATTTTGGCACTTGGGTAAAATAGATGTGAACTAATGCAGTGTGTTCTGTGTGTCATTTTCAAGACAAATGATGACCAGTGGTCAAGTTTCCTTAAATCCAAAGAAAATAAGAGAAATAACATACAATTTTTATAAGGTAGCACTGATTAAATGTGAATGTCTGTCCTAAATCCAAGGTTATGTCTTTTTAGTTTTGGTGTTAAATGTTCTTTTACGAATGATGGAGATAGTGCATAATCATTATAATTACTTTTATGCCTAGAATAACAATATCTTAATTTTTACAATAGAAAATAAGTTAACATGCTTCAAAATATATTAAAAAAAAATTTATTTTTATACCTGTCTCCCGTTTGCTGTAGTTCCCCCTATCTACACACACTGAGGTAACCACTGTTATTAGTATTTTGTGATTCCTTCGTGCATACATAAGCAAAATCAAATATATATATTATTTCCTCTATCCCTCTTTCCTGCAAAATAGTAATATATTATAAATATAGTTCTACATATTGTTTTTAAAACGTTCATTTTGAAATAATTATAAATGCATAGGAAGTGGGGGAAAATGTATAGGGAAGTCCTCATATGCGTCATCCAGTTTTCCTAATGGCAACATGTTGCATAGCTATAATATAATATTAAAACCAGTAAATTAACACTGGTATAATTGATAGTGTATTCAGATTTCACCAGTTTTACATGTACTTGTATAAAATTAACATCTGACGATCACTAATCTGTTCTCCATCTCAAAAATTTTATTTCAATGTTATATATAAAATCATACAGCAAGTACCTGTTGAGATTGGCTTTTTCACTTAGCATAATCTCCTTGAGATCCATCTAAGTTGCTGCATGGATCAATAGTTAGTTCCTTTTGATTGGTGCATAGTCTTGCATAATAAGGGTATACTATAGTTTGTTTAACCACTTACCTATTGAAGGACTTTTGGACTGTTTTCAGCTTTTGGCTACTGCAAATAAAACAGCTAGGAACATTTGTGTACAGAGTTTTGTCAACATAAATTTTTAGTTATCTGGGATAATACCCGAGAGTAAAATTGCTAGGTGATATGGCATGTGTATATTTAGGTTTATGAGAAACGGATAGACTATTTTCTAGAATGAATATTATTTTACTTTTTCTCTACAATGTATCAGTGCCAGCATTTGGTGTCACTCTGTCTTTTAGCTATTCTAATAGATGTATAATGATAGCTCACTGTGGTTTTTATTAGAATTTCCCTCATGGCTAGTGATGTTAATATGTGATTATTTGCTATTTTTATGTCATCTTTGCTGAAATATCTTTTTATATCTTATGTCCATGTAATAATTGTTTTTTTTTTACTGTTAAATATTAAGAATTCTTTATATATTCTAAATATAAGACATTTGTCTGATATGTAGCTTGCCAATATTTTCTCCCAATCTGTTGCTGGTCTTTTTATCCTCTTTATATGGGCTTTCACAGAGTAAAATTTTTAATTTTGATTTATCAATTTTTTGATAAATCCAATTTTTTCTCACATAGATTGTGTTGTAGGTGACAAGTCTAAAAATTCTTTTAGTCCTAGATCTTAAACATTTTCTTTGATTGTTTTTTTCTAAAAGTTTTATAGTTTTATGTTTTATATTTAAGTCCATAACCCAATATGAGTTAATTTTTGCTGTAAGTGTGTTTTAGGTTGAGGTTCAAATTTTTTGTCTATGATGTCCAGTTGCTCAAGCACTATTTATTGAAGACTATCCTTCCTTTACTGAATTACTTGTGGGCCTTTATTAAAGATCTGTTGGCTATAATTATATGGGGTGATTTCTGGGTTCTCTGTTATGTTTGTTGACACCTGTGTTGATCTCTCTGCCAATATTGTTGCTTGAATACTGAATACTTTGTAGTAAGTATTGAATACCCTAGCCTTGTAGTAAACCTTAACTTTGGGTATAGTAATTCCTTCCACTTTATTCTTCTCTATCAAAATAGTTTTGCTATTCAAAATAATAAAATATCTATTTTGCTTTTCCATATAAATTTTAAAATAAGCTTGTCTATGTCTACAGAAAACCTTGAGATTTTGATAAGAATTGTTTTAAATCTGTGAATAAATATGGGGAGACTTTCATCTAATCCATAAATATGTTATGTCTCTTAACTTATATATATTTCCTTTTCTATTATCAGCATTTTTTAATTTATAGCATATGAATTCTATACATGTTTTGTTAGTATTTTATTTTCTTTGGAGTGATTATCACACATATTTTTTTCCTTAGTAATGTAACATGAGAAACTTAATATAGTTTATAAAATGACTCCTTTTATTCTTTCACAGCTTTATAATATGGCAGATAAATACAATACTTTATTTAAGTAAGGGTTTACATATGGATATTTAGATTATTTCTAATTTATTGCTATGTAATTTTAAAAATAATTATATATACAAATATTTGTGGTACAACAATGTGTATTTGCATGATACATCCCCTGAAATGAGATTATTGGTCAAGAAATATTTGATTTGTATTTTTGATACATTTTTTAATATTGTCCTCTGCCGAGTTTGTACTCCCACCAGCAATATATGAGAGCAACTGTTTCCTTAAAGCCTCCAACAGAGTTTGATGTTATACTTTCCAATACTCTCATATGCTGTAGTTTTAATTTTTATTTATCTTATTATGAGTATGTTTATGCAAATTTTCATTTGTTCAGGAGCCATTTGTGTTTGTTTGCTTTTGGCTGGTGTGGAGAGGGGCTGCCACTTCATTTTCAAAAATATTTTGAATTTTTAAAACATAGTTGACATATAATATCATATGAGTTCTAGGTGTACAGCATAGTGATTAGACATTTATATAACTTACGAAGTGATCATCCTAATAAATCTAGTATCCATCTGACAGCATACACAGTTATTAAAATACTACTGACAATATTTTCCAATTTTTTATGCTATATTCTAGAGCCCAATGATAATTTGTAACTACCAATTTATACCTCTTAATTAACTTTCAACCAACCCCCAGTTCCTCACCTAATCTGGCAACCATGAAAATGTTCTCTATATCTATAAACTTATTTCTGTTTTTGGTTTGTTTGTTTATTCTGTTCTCTAGATTCCATGTGGAAGTGAAATCATGACATTTGTCTTTCTCTCTCTGACTTACACCACTCAGCACAATTACCTTTAGATCCATTCATGTTATTGCAGATGGCCAGATTTCATTCTTTCTTTTTTTTTATGGCTGAGTAATATTTCATTGTACATTTGTACCACCTCTTCTTTATCCATTCATCCATCGTTAGATACCTAGGCTGCTTCCATAATTTGGCTATAGTAAATGCTGATGCAATAAACATACGAATTCACAGGTCTCTTCAAAGTAGTGTTTTGGGTTTTCTCCAATAATACCCAGAAGTGGGATTATTGTGTCTTCCTTTGTTTCTTGTCATAGCCTTTATTTTAAAGTCTATTTTGTCTACTGTACGTATATCTGTCCTAGCTTTTATTTGTTTATTCCCATTTTCATAAAATATCTTTTTCCACTTCTTTAGTTTCAGCTTTTCAATGTGAAGTGAGTCTCTTACAGGCAGCATATGTAGGAGTATTTTTTTTTCCTTATCTAGTTATTCACCCTGTCTTTTAATTAGAGTATTTAATCCATTTACATTTAAAGTAATTGTTGCTATGTATGTAGTTATTGCCATTTTATTATTCATATTTTTATCTTTTTTTTCTACTTCTTTTTAGAGAAATCCTTCTGACATTGCTTTTAATACTGGTTTGGTGTTGATGAACTCTTTTAGCTTTTTCATGTCTGGGACCCTCTTTATCTGTCCTTCAATTCTAAATGAGAGCTTTGCTGGGTGGAGTAGTCTTGATTGTAGGTCCTTGCTGTTTATCACTTTAAATATTTCATGCCAGTAGCTTCTGACCTGTAAAGTTTCTGTTGAAAAATCAGTTGACAACCTTATGGGGGCTCCCTTGTAGGTAACTAACTGCTTTTCTCTTCTTGCTTTTAAGATTCTCTCTTTGTTTTTAGCCTTTGGCATTTTAATTATGATATGTTTTGGTGCTGGCCTCTTTGGGTTTATTTTATTTAAGATTCTATGTGCTTCCTGGGCTTGTATGTCTGTTTTCTTTGCCGGGTTAGAAAAGTTTTCAGTCATTATTTCTTCAAATGTGTTTTTGGTCCCTTGCTCTCCTTTTTTTCTTCTGGTACCCCTACAATGTAAATGTTGGTGTGCTTGGTGTTGTCCCAGAAGCTCCTTATCCTATCCTCATTTTTTTAAAATTATTTTTTCTTGTTGCTGTTCTGATTAAGTATTTTGTGCTACCTTATCTTCTAAATCACTGATTTGATTCTCTGCTTCATCTAACTGTCAATTCCCTTTAATATATCATTATTTTAGTTACTGTATTCTTCATTTCTGACTGTTTTTTTTACTCTTTTTTTTGGTCTCCATTTTTATGTTTCCTATTTCTGTATAAATTCTCACTGAGATCACTGAGCATCCATATAAGTGGTGTTTTGAATCCTGCATCTGGTAGATTGTCTCCATTTTGTTTAGTTATTTTTCTGGACCTTTGCTATATTCTTTCATTTGGGGCATGTTTCTTTGTCTCCTCATTTTGTCTGCCTCTATGCTAGTTTCTATGTATTAAGTAGGGCTTCTATGTCTTCCAGTCTTAGAAGAGTGACCTTATGTAGTAGGTGTTCTGTGGGGCCCAGTGGTGCAGTCTCCCTGCACACCTGAGCCAGATGCTCCAGGTGTGTCCCTCCTGTAGATTGTGTGTACCCTCCTGTTGTAGTTGAGTCTTGGTTGCCATTTGCATGTCAATGAGAAGAATTTATCCTCAGGCTTATTGGTTGTGAGGACTGGCTTGTGACTATAGTAAAGGAGTTGTTATGCAGGGTCTGACCCTATAGAGCAGGATTTGCTTTAGCATGGCTCTGATGCCTCCCAAGTCTGTACTTTGAGTGTGTCTTTTGTGGAGGTGGTTGGATGGTACTCAACTGTGGCCTGAAGTCAGCCACCAAATGTGTTGGTTCTAGGGCCTCTTGGGAGGGGTTCTATTATAGGCTAGGATCAGCTGCTGCCTGTGCCCTGCCCTAGGCCACTTGGTATGAGCTACAAAAGTGATGTAAATAAAGTTTTTCTTGGGCTGGGCTTAGAGGTGCCTGAGAGAAGTTAAACTGTAAACCGAGGCCAGCTGCCACTAAAGCTGGGCTTGGGGCTGCTTAGCAAGACGTACAGGGCACACTGAGACCAGATGCTGCTTTTTTGAGATTTACGAACCTTTGAGAGATTTTAGGCAAGTCTACAACATGAGAAAAGACAGGCCATTTGTATAGAAAAAACACTGGAAATGACTTGAGTGGTCCTGTATATTGGGTGGGGAAAGGTCTCTGGGCATTACCAGGGCAGAATGATTGGTGTTAGCTAGACTGATGGAAACTCAGATATGGCACTCATCTGCACACTTGGTCAAGGGAGGGCTCAACAAAGGAACAATAGTCTCTGCTAGCATTTCTTTCTGGGAGAATGCCCCGCAAGCTTTCACCCTGAAGCCAGACAATTCAGTTCCTTCCCATTTATTCCCAGTGACTTTTTAGTCACCACCCCAGAACTGGATCTCAATGAGTGAATTAATTAGTAAGTCTGTGCTCATGCTCTTTAATAGAAACTCCTGGTACTCCAGCAACCTTTGGTCACACTCAGCCACAATCTCTGCTGGTTTTCACAGCCAAAATTTGTTGGGACTCCCTTTCTGGCATTAGAGCCCTGGGCTGGGGACCCTTTGTTCCTTAGGCAGGACCTCCACAGCTGAGATATCTCTCCCAATTTTTAAACACCATACATGGGTGTAAGACCAGCCCATTTCACACCTCCACTCTTCCTAATAGTCTTGACGTGATTTCTGTATACTTTTAGTTATAGGACTTCTGTTCAGTGAGACTTCATATGATTCTCACTGATGGTTATTTTGTAGATTAGTTGTAATTTTGATATGTTTGTGAGAGAAGGCAAATGCAACATTTACCAATTCCACCATCCTGACCAGATAACACTTCATTTCTTTTACTAATTTTTCTATTGGTTTATTGGTATTTTTCTTGGCAATTTATAGAAATAGCATCATATTTTAGGGAGTTTAACATTTTCTTGGTGCCAAGAGTTGTCAATATTCTTTCCATTGTGTCATTTTCTATTAGATTTGTTTATGGTGCTTCTTGGCATACTATAAAAAACAAAGCCACAATGAAATCTTGTACTTATAGCAATTTATTCATGTGCATCATATCTGTAGGATAAATTCTCAGCAGTGGAACTCCTGGGTCAAAACTGATAGACATTTGAAACAATGTTAGAAAGATACAGTCTACATGATATGTTATTTGTTCTCTGATTTGTTTCATAATTTAACACAATGTCAGTAAAAATCTCAACAGCCGCCTTCTTCTTCTTCTTCTTCTTCTTCTTCTTCTTCTTCTTCTTCTTCTTCTTCTTCTTCTTCTTCTTCTTCTTCTTCTTCTTCTTCTTCTTCTTCTTCTTCTTCTTCTTCTTCTCCTCCTTCTTTAACTGGAGTAGCTAAAGTTAATATAGCAAAATAAGCAAAATGGAATAGCTTGATTCTCCAAAGTAAAAACAGCCTGAAGAGACTAGTTTTATCAGACATGTAAATACAATGAAAGTCCTATATAATCTCAAAGATGACACAGGCAAATGAATAGACAGAGCAAAAAAATCAAATAAAAATTTCACTAATATATCCAATTTTATATAGACATTTTATATATGATATAGCTTTAACTTCAATTAGTAGAAAGAAAATAAAATCAACATTAAAATACCATTAAGATACCAGCTATACTAAGATACCATTTTTTACTTATTTGTTTAGCAAACTTTGAAAGTTTTATAATATACCCTGGCAAGCCTGTGAGAAAATACATTGCTAGTAGATGTATAGGTGGTTATAACATCTGTGAAAGACCATTTGACAATATTTTTTATTGCTTGCTGGTATGTGTTTCTTCCAATATTTGACAAAAATTATATTTTTATTTTAGTGATCATTTTTGCAAGTTTACATAATATTTCTCATTTTTCTTACTTTAGAGATCAATCTATTAGTTTGCTACTATGCACATTGATTTATCTAGTATTTCTTATTCTTCCTCTTTCCTCAATCTCTCTTCCATAACCTAATATTGTTCACTATTAGTATTTTTGAGTATCTACCTTTGTAATTCTGTGTCATAGCTTCTCTTTGACCTCTGAAGATGTGCTTCCCACCCTGTCCTATCCTAATCTCTGTCTGGGAGGCTGCTGATCTATATGTACCAGATCAATATGTTTTTTACTATGTGATTTCCAGTTATGTTCAGGAAGAAATCTAAGAAGGGAGGAGAATAAAGTCAGGGATTTCTGAGGGGTTACCTCAGACTGTTTTGCTCTTTGATCTTTCCAAGTAGCTTTTTTTTTTCTTTTTTACAGAACTCTCTTCTATAGGTTCAAATAACAGCTCTTTGCCTTCATATTTTAGGGTAGTTGTTAATATCTTTGCAGTGTTCACACCTTTGTAAATATTCCCTTTATTAAGTCTTCCTTGAATGACTCTAATTTGAGTATACAGTTTGTTACCTGTTGGGTCCCTGAATAATTCAATTACTATATATGTGTATTTAGATCTAACATACCTTATTTGCTATTCTTATATATAAAAAGTTTAAGAAGTAAACTTTGGGGTGGGAAGGGCACAAACATATTTGGTAAGTAAATCCTGAGAAGAACTCTAGTCTTCTTTGCTGTGACTTAGTATGTTTCACTGCATAAAAAAATTTAAAGTTGTTTTAGCTGTATGTATTACCCAGTCCCAACAAGTAAGAGGAGGAATTCTGTATAGAATCCAAGCAGTGTTAAATGGGAGTGGAAGGGCTAAGGCACTTTTCAAGGCTTTGCACTCTGTAGACTATTTTTTCGTGTCACTGAGACTATTCTCTGCAATTATAGTTCTGGCTCAGCTATATTATTTTTATTCAGCTTCCCAATTTTTAATTTTCTGAACTAATTATTGTGAAAAAGGACTTCTGCCAACTGTCCTGCTAACCTCAGTTCTAATCTGTTGTAAGTAGGCACTGTACTATTTCAGGGTGAGCCTCTCATCTATGGGAAGTGAATTTTTGTTGGTATTTTCTAAATTTTATTGGTACTTTATCCTTGTATCTTTTCATTTTACTTTTTTTTTTTACTTTCTGCTCAATATCAGCACTTGTATTTAATTTGGAACTTAAAGATTATATTCATCTCTTTCTAGAAGAAAATGAAGTTTGCGTTTTTGTAGTGTTTTTCTCCCTATTGCTTTTCTATAATTTGTCAGCATAAACAGGACAAATTGCTCATTTGGTTTTTAATGTCCATACCCAGTTAAGGAAGAGCATGACTATTTTACATTGCTGCTTCTCTCTCTCTTTCTCTCTTTCTGAAACATGAATGGTGGAAATGTAAAAACTGAGGAGAAACATAAAAGTAAAAGAGAAGAGAATAATTAAAAAGGCTGTTTATGTGGAAGATCACACAGAACTGTAGTAGGAGGTCATTTTTATCTGGCAATCTGGATAATGAAAGTATTCAAATAATGGTATTGTTCCATTAGGGTTTTTTGGCTGTCCATTAAAAAATATATACTAAATACTGTTTAAAAATCATTTACTGGAATGCTTGAAGCTTAGTGAGAGCATGACACAGATACACTTGGTTCCCCAAACTTTGTTTATGAGTGCAAGTTCACCCAGATCATGGGATATAGAATGGAAGTCTGCAATTTAACAGAAGCAACATCATGTTGGTCTAGCTGGTTATATTTGAGAAGTGGTGGTTCCCAGTTGTTATATTTTAGCAGATTAAAAAATGTTTCAATGCATTAAATTATTATTAATTAAACATCTCTTATGTATTTAGTTTCTTACTCTGTATAAAATAGAAAAACTGAGAGCAACAATTTGGGACATGGCAAGGCAACATTAAGTGGTAGAAGCAAAAGACACTTTGGGAACAGAATTATCCAAACTTCAGAAATATTGTTAATTTTGAAATAGATCAGATCTTATTCATTCCAAGTAAATAATATTCCTTGAAATTAGTTTCAAGCTTCCAGTTGAAGCTTAGTTATGAGGGATTCTACTATGAATTAGAGGGCCAAATTATTATTTTTAAGCAAATGAAATATTTATGAAAGATATCTAGAGAGCACAAAACATAGGTCAAACCATACTCTTTTTCTAATCTCAGCAATGTGATTCATATGTATGAATATAGTTGACTTTACTCTGTCATTTTTGTCATTTTATTAAGAACTTTGTTGCCCTTGCTTCTACCTGAGGAGGACTTACAGAGAACTCTAGAAGAATTTTGTCACATGTCAATGCAGAGGAAATTTCATTTTACTTTATATAACTTATTAGTGGGTTGAAGAAAGAATTATTTTTAATTGCTGGGTTAGATTCTTTCTATAGTTTAGGTCTATACAATGACTATAGATATGCAAAATAGATATTTAATTCAGAATGAAAAATAAATATTTTTAAAGAATAAACAGAAATTTGAAAAACTTGCTTAAGACTACTGTCTATTATCTTTTGAATCTTTTTATATTCTTAGAGACTTTATATTTTAAAAGGAATCTCAAGTTGGATATACTTAAAGAGAATAATGAATCTATGAATTTTGTTTATAGTATTTTTTAAAGACTTCTATGAGGCAATACATGCTGTTTCACTGAGCTGTGTGCCTGTTAGCAGGCACATCCCACTGTGCCCTGCTTATATAATGAGGTGCCATTATATTGAGTGATTTTGATTCATTCCTTCTTGTATGTATGTGTGCATATGTGTGTCTGTCGGCATTATTTTATGAATTACTCCCTAAGAAAAATTTTTAGAAATATAAGTTAAATAAAATTAGCTAATGTATTGCTCAAAGGGAAAATGTTATGCAACATAAGAAATCATTTATTTCTTCAAGATGCACACTACTCAATAAATTATAGTCCATTTTCCTGAAGAAAACATAATTATACATTTTTTCAAATGAACAAGAAATGTTAAGACTCTTGATCATGAGAAACAATTTACTTAGGGGTGACACCCATCATGGTGGCATAAGACATCCCTTATTTTTATTCCTTCCTTAACAACTAAATTTTGGCATCCATTCATGACTAAAGTACCTCTGTGGGAGTTGTGGTATTCAGCACAATATGCCAAGAGATCTAGAAAACATCTCACCCACCTGTGCATCAAAAAATAGACAGATAGACCCCAGTATGAGATGTGAAACCAGCAAGAACCTATGAACTGGCCTTAGTCTCTCTCAGGTATAGTCTTGAAGCACATAAAAAACACTGACTTGGGCAGACATCCATGGCTGAAAGCCTTTGTAGAAGTCTAGGTTTTTGGAGGAGAAGTCTTAGCACTCTGTTGGAGAAAAAAAAAAAAAAAAATATATATATATATATATATATATATATATATATATATATATATATATAACCTATGTCTATGTTTGAATACATTGGAGTGGGTAAAAGGAACTTTCCCAGCATTCTTTCTCTCCCCAATGTAACACAGCTGAGAGCTAGACAAGGCTGGTGATCTGTCTTGTGGGGGGAAGGAGAAGCAGTGATGAATGCCTTTTTCCTCAGCAATGTAGGATGTTGCTAAAAATAGCCATTTCTCTCCTGCAGCACCCAGATAATTAAAACAAGACTTTCATGACTGTGAAGATGGAAAAGATAGTGAAAGAGTCAGTTAAGACTATCACAGGGCATTAAAAGAATGCAGTTCTTGTTGACTACATTCTAGATTCCATCAGGAAGTCTGCCCATGCATGAGCTGCTGGGGAAACCTCACCTGAGAATACCCACAACTGGCCTACAGTTAATCCCAATGTCCTAAATGCCAAATTCACACCTCTACCCTCTATGCCTAACTCCTTGTGTATATTTCTGAGGGTGACAACTGGAGTAATCTCAGATAGACAGGGAATGTTTATGGAAAATAAGACAGCATCCATGAGCAGGAAACCAAAGGAGGAAACCAAAATCTTGAGCTGTAGCTTCACCTTTGGGAAAACAAAAGAGAGGTTTTCATCACCCACCTTGGTGTATTATGAGGTTGAGAGAAGACATATGAGGTTGAGAGAAGACATACCAGATTAAGATTTCTGCCACAAGAGGGAGCAAGAAGCATGGAACAGGTGTATCATATAAGGCTGGAGAAAGCTAAAGAATATATAGTAGAACCAACAAAAATTCTTACCTGAATGTAGCTAATAAAGATCGGAGGAAGTGACTGCTACTTCAAATGTGAGAACAGCAATCCGAAACTCCAAGAAACGTGAAGAATCAAGGAAATATGACATCACAAAAAGATCACAGTAATTTTTTAGTAACCAAATCCAATTACATGGAGATCTACAATTTTCCCAAAAAAGAAAATTGTTATTTTGAGGAAACACAATGAGTTACAAGAACATACAGAAAGATGATTTAGTGAAACCAGAGAAACAATATAAAAACAAAATGAAAACTTTATCTTTCTATAAAGAGATAGAAATATTTTTTAAAAAATGGAAATTCTGGAGCTGAACAATTTAATGAATGAAATGAAGAATGCAACAGAGAGCATCAATAGCAGAATGGCTAGGTGAAGAGAGAATGAGTGAGTTATAAGATAGGAACTTTGAAAAAACTCAGAGGAGAACAACAATAAAAAAGAATGAATGAAAAAGAGTGAATAAAATTTACAGGATCTGTAGAAAATCATCAAAAGAATCAATAGCAGGATCATTGGAATTTCAGAAGGAGAAGAGAGGGAAAAGAGGCACAAAGTGTATTTAAAGAAATAATAGCTGAGAGCTTCTCAAACCTAGGGAGTGATTCACACAACCAGGTTCATAAAGCTAATGGATTACCTTCATTATTTCAATTCAAAATAATTTTCTCTAAGATGAATTATTATGAAACTGTCAAAATCCAAAGACAAAGAGAGCATCCTAAAAGCAGTAAGAGAATAAAAGTTTATAAATTACAAAGGAATCCACATTGGTCTATCAGTGGATTTCTCAGCAGAAAGCTTATAGGCTAAAACAGTGGGATGATGTATTCAAATTGCTGAAAGGAAAACATTCCCAGCCAAGAATACTCTATTCAGCAAAATTATGCTCCAGATGTAAAGGAGAAACAAAGACTTTCTCAAACAAACAAGCAAAAAAAAAAAAAAAAAAGCTGAGAAACTATCTCACCTCTACAGCTACTTAATGAGGAATTCTGAAAAGTCTTTAAGCTGATATGAAAAGATGCTAATAAGTACTATGAAAACATATGAAAGTATGAAATGAATTGATAAAGATAAATAGTTTCACACAGAAAACTCTAAACCTGCAGTATAATGATGTATTAACCTCTTAACCATAGCATAAAGATTAAAAAAAAGAGTATTAAAATTATAGTTATTATAATTTTAGTAAATACACAATATAAAAAGAGGTAAAATATTACATTAAAATCATAAAAGTGTCAAATTTAATATGCAAATCAATAAATGTAATACACTACATTAATAGAACTGAAAATAAAAATCATATGATCATCTTAATGGATAAAGAAAAAGCATTTGAAAAAATACAACATCCTTTCATGATAAAAACCCTCAACAAACTGGTTACAGAAGGACACACTTCAAGATAATAAGGCCATATATGACAAACTCACAGAATATAAAATTAACAGAAATCAATTGTGTTTCTATACAAACAAAACATTGGAAAAAAAATTTAAAAACAAAAAACAAAAATCAATCCCCTACACCAGTGGTCTCTAACTTTTTTGGCACCAGGGACCTGTGCTCCCATGAGAATCTAATGCCTGATGATCTGAGGTAGAACTGAGGCGGTGATGCTAGTGCTGGGGAGAGGCTGCAAATATGAAGCCTGGCTTGTTGGCCTGGCACTCACCTCATGCTGTGTGGCCTGGTTCCTAATAGACCATGGAAGGGTACTGGTCTGTGGCTCGGGTTTGGGGATCCCTGTCCTACACAATAGCATCAAAATCAATTTAATACTTAATAAATTTAACCAAGCAAGTAAAAGGTCTGTACACTGAAAATTACTGGACTTTGATGAAAGAAACTGAATAAGAAACAAACAAGTAGAAAGTTATGATGTATTAATGGATTGGAAGAATTAATATTATTCGAATGTACACACTACCCAAAGCCATCTATAGATTCAATGCAATCTCTATCAAAATTCCATTGGCATTTTTTACAGAAATAGAAAAACAATCCTAAAATTTGTGTGGAATCTAAAATGACCTTGAATCTCAAAGCAATCTTAAGAAAGAAGAACAAAGCTACAGGCATTATACTTCCTGATTTCAAATTACACCACAAAGCTGTAGTAATCATAAAAGTATAGTAGTGGTGTAAAAATAGACATATAGACCAATAGAACAGAACAAAAAGACCCAAATAAACCCTTGTATATAGTCAACTAGTAGTTGATAAGGAAGCCAAGAATACTCAGTGGAGAAACGATCGTCTCTTTAATAAATGGTGTTGGGAAAACTGGATAAACGTTTGCAGAAAAGTGAAATTGCATATTTATCTCATATGATGCACAAAAATAAATTCAAAAGAGATTAAAGATTTATACCTAAGACCTGAAACCAGAAATCCCCTAGTAGGGGGAAAAACAGGAAAAAATGCTCTTCAATGTGGGTCTTGGCAATAATTTTTTGTATATGACTCCAAAACACATGAAACAAAAGCAAAAGTAAATAAGTGAGACTACATCAAAATAAAAAAAGAACTTCTGCACTGAAAAATCAATAATCAATAAATGAAAAGACAACTTATGGAATGGGAGAAAACATTTGAAACTATAAATCTGATAAGGGAATAATATCTAAAATATCTAAAAAGCTCATATATTTCAATAACAAAACCTCCTAAACAATCCAAGCAAAACATAAACAGAGTAACTGAATAGACATTTTTCTAGATAAGATATCTAGATGTCCAACAGGTACATAAAAATGTGCTCAATGTCACTAACCATCAGGGAAATGCAAACCAGTAAGACATCACCTCACACATGTTAGAATGGCTATCATCAAAAAGACAAAATGTAACAAATGTTGGTGATTGTGTGAAGAAAAGGGAACAATTGTATACTTTTGATGGAAATGTAAATTGGTTCAGGTACTTTGGAAAACAGTATGGAGCTTCCTCGAAAAAGTTAAAACAAAACTATCATATGTTCCAGCATTCCCACTTCTGAATATATATTCAAAAGAGATGAAAATAGGACATCAAAAAGATATCTGCACGTTCATCTTTATTTCAGCATTATTTACAATGGCCAAAATATAGGAACAGTTTAAGTGTGTGTCAACAGATGAATGGATAAAGAGGATTGTGTTTGTGTGTGTGTGTGTGTGTATACACACACACACACACACACACACACACATATATATATATATGTATGTAAAATAATATTCAGCCATAAAAAAAGGAAGTTCTGCCATTCGTGATGACATGGATGGACCTTGAGGGCATTATGTTAAGTGAAATATATAAGACAAAGAAAGACAAATACTGTGTGATATCACTTACATACGGAATCTACAAAAGCTGAACTCATAGAAACAGTAGCATGGTGGTTTTCAGGAGCTGGGATTTGGGGAGTTGGGGAGATGTTGATCAAAGGAAACAGAGTTGCAATTGAAAAATAATATGTGCTTAGGGAATTAAATGCACAACATTGTGATTATAATTAACCATACTGCCTTATATACTCAAAAGTTATTAAGAGACTGGTCTTAAGTGTTCTCACCACAAAAAAATAAATAATAATTACATAATACAGTGGAAATATTAACTAACAGACCAGTGGTAATTATATTGTAATATATAGGTTTATAAAATTAACAAGTAGTACTCCTTAAACTTACATAATGGCATTATATCTTAATACATAAAAACAAAAAAACAAACAAAACCAATTTACTTAGAATATTTATCTAAGTTGGCTACATTTGAATAGCATGATATTTTAAGACTCATTAGCATTTACTGTTTAGGATTCATTAAGCACAGCATCTTATTGGTTTAAATATGTACCTATGTACATATATATGCATGCACGTTCACTTTATTATTTTACATTTACAGAGGATATATGTCCAGAGAGGGCAATAGAATAATGCATCCAAACAAATAGCACACACTTGAAAGAAATTTTTATTTCACTGACTTGGATAGTTCATGCATTCTTTAGTCAAAGGGAGGGCACCACCAGATTTGCAAATCTTATGAAAAAAAATCTAAGAAAAATGTTAGCCAACAACTTTGTGACCACCATGATGAATTGCATTTATTTTGTTTCCTTTGTTGTGTAGATAATAGTAAAAGTAGAAACTATGACAAATGAGAACTTTTGCCAAAAAGAATAGCTCCAACTTTACCCTGATA
The DNA here is from genome assembly GCA_004027375.1 of Macroglossus sobrinus. Taxonomy (NCBI): domain Eukaryota; kingdom Metazoa; phylum Chordata; class Mammalia; order Chiroptera; family Pteropodidae; genus Macroglossus; species Macroglossus sobrinus. The sequence goes on from PVKZ01000180.1 coordinate 657,166, forward strand.
GTTGCTATATGCGTTAGTAGGCCTAATATTACTAGATAATTCACATATTTAACAAAAGCTGAAAATTGAAATTACCCATGAAATCTATTTTTATACATTGAGAAATAATTGAAAATCTGAAAATGAAAAGATTTTGTGGGCAAAATACTGTGTAGTGTGCCAAAAAAATATGTCGGCAAATTTACAAAATTTATTTAAGTGTTTGATTACTCTGGCTTCTAACCTAGTTTTATTACTTCACTGTAATCTCCATTCTGAAATAATACCCACTTTTGGAGTATGACTCAAGAGTTAATAGCAAGCAAACATTTATAAAATGCTTGTTATATGTGCCAGGCACTATGGTAATTGCTAAGTACCTTATCCCATTGAATATTCACAACTACATAATTATCATTAACCATTCTTCAGTGAAAAAAGTTGAAAATTGAAGTTAATATGTTCAGGTTTACCAGTATGGCCTATAAAGCTGGATAAAGGATCCACCCAAGGCAAATTCAGTGGTAGCAATCCATATGATTACTTGTAGCTGAGTAGTCCTGGACATGGGAATGTCAAGTATCAGTATCTTTTCCCCAAATTGCCTGGATGTGGTTAGTACTGGATAACAGTACCATATTTCTTCCTCTTCCAACTAGGTCTTTCTCATCAAGCAAGATTGCTTTGAGTTTTAAAGCATCTTGTCCCTGAATGGTTATTTCAGTGAGTTTTATCAAAAGCAATAAAGCATTTTTTTTTGTTTCCCTCCATCTTTATCTAATCTATTTTTCAGCATGAAGTAATTTTCTCAAGAAAGTGGATGGAAGAAATTCTGCAGTCACATGCTTCTCAGGAAATGTTTTCTATTAAAACAGTTTCATGAGCACATACTGTTTTTCTCATGTATTTCTTAAATTTGCTTATACATCAAAAAGAACTTCATTAAACATGTTTCTTTCTTGTACTTCAAAGACATAAGAGAAAAATATTGGTTTACTCACATATTTTCCCCAATACTTCTAAAATATTAGAGAACCTTGAAAGTTTATCTCTAGTGCTACATAATTCCTTTACTAGAGTATGATTATCCAAATTTCAGTCAGTGATAAAATGTCAAAAATCATGACTTTCTTAAATGCCACCTACTTTAGTATATTTTTCTTGAGTGATTTTCTCTTAAAAATATTAAGAGATAACTTATAAAGCTATTTCTTTTCACCATTATCTCTCTTCACATTGTGTATTTTGAGAGATGTGATTTAACATTTTCTTATTATAAAGGCATAAATAGTAGTATTCACCCAGAGTCTTCGATCTTTTACTTGGTTGTTCCAGAGGCCATATATGGAAATCAGACACAATGGAATAAAAATTGGAACTTTATGCTTCTTTGTCACATAATTTGTCTATGTGAGATTCCGGTCATTCATTTCACCAGTATTTATATAGCATTTATATTTGCCCTATATGGTGCCAGGTATTGAGTCCCAAATGTTCCAGACTCACATTTGTTGTTGTTGTTATAGTTTAAACACATCAAACTATATTACTGTTTATATTTACAGGTATAATTACTTTTCTCAAGACACCTAATTTTTAAAATGAAGGCAAGTAATTTTTAGCTACAGAACATAAGTGATATAAAAATGGAGATATTTTTTATTTTATAATATATTATATAATTTTTTAAAGAATTGTTTGAAGAGACACATCTTCTTCTTGACATATTTATATGTCATTACTGTTTTTATGTTTTTAGAAATTATCTGTCTTTTAGAAACAATCATGTACTCTGAATACTTTTCTGTCTAAAACACGCCATGAAAGAGAAATAGGCTTGTGTTGTAAGGAATGGCCTTCAGAAGTCATCTGCTTAAAACATGCCTAATGCCTTCAGAAGTCATCTGCCTAAAACACGCCATGAAAGAGAAATAGGCTTGTGTTGTAAGGAATGGCCTTCAGAAGTCAATCTCTCAAATCTTTAGGAATCTCTTCTTTAACATCGTTGGCTAATGCTCAGAGTCCTCATTAACTCTTCTATAATGAGGTGGTCATTTTTCATGAGAAGTATGACCTAATTTTGAGACACTGTAACTGTTAGGAACTCCTCCTGGTATTGAACTTAACAGTGCTTTTCTACCATATTGTTATGAGTTCAACTCCTCTAGGATGTTCTCCCTCATTTACATGACAGCCCTTCACATATTTAAAGACAATTAGCATGTTTTCCCATGTATTTCTCTTCTTCTCACCAAGTCTCTCAACTATTACTTGAGTAAAATTGTTCAAGAACTTTTGTCATTTGGTCACATTTCCCTAAAACACCTTTAAATAGGCACCAAAAGTAATCACCATGATAATGTGTTCTGACCAGAAGAATCTACTGACCCTGCCAATTCCTGTGACCTAACCTTATGTTTGTATCATCATATTCTGAGTATGCACTTTTCTCTGGTAGTTACATCACTTTATTTATTCATATTAAATTTGATGTCATAGGTAACCTTTTAAAAATATTAAAATCTGATTGACGATTTTTTTTATGTGTGTATGATTCAACTGTTAGGAAGTTTTAATTGCAAATGACCATGTTTGGCACATTTATTGACTTCTCTTTGGTTCTGTTTTCACTCATTTCACATGTGCATTCTTTATAAAAATAAAATAATTGAGTGTAATTTATGAAACATTTATGTAAGTACTCCAGAGGTCAATCCTAATTGGTTCATTCACAGATGAATTCTATATGTTTGGAAACTTATTTATTCAAGTGATCAATTAATCAATAAATCAATCACTTAACTTAATTTTAACTTTTAAGTGGCTACTATGTTTGAGGTACTTGGTACAAACAAAAAAGAGTCAAGATTTGTCCTTAGAGCTACTCCTTCAGGAAACTTGTGTATAATCAAGCTCAAAAGAAATATAAGCACAAGGTAACAGTATAATGTGAAAGGTAATATCTATCTATCTATCTATCTATCTATCTATCTATCTATCTATCTATCTATCCATCCATCCATCCATCCATCCATCCATCCATCCATCCATCCATCCATCCATCTATCCATCAGTCATAGTCTGGGAGTATTATGGACGTACTAGAAATTTTCTTACTCTCTTCTTATGTGTCTTGAGATTCTGTTTATTAATGTTGATATTTGTCCTGAATTTCTAGTGTGAAAACTATTCTTGTAAAGATATTGAAAACAAAATGAGAATTTAATATTTTCTTTAGTCATGGAATTTCCAAGTGTTTGTAGATTTATTTATTATCTTCTGTTATTAATTTCTAGTTTGATTCCATTGTGGTCAGAAAACACATTCTTTCTTTAAAATTTCTTGAAGTTAGTTTTCTGGCCTGTGGTATAATCTGTCTTGAATTATGTTCCATAGACAGTTGAAAAGAATGTGTATTATGCTATTGTTGAGTGGAATGTTCTATAAATGTTAATTAGATTTTGATATTTGGTGTTGTTGAGTTCTATATTCTCACCAATTTTCTCTCTAGTTAAACTATAAATTGTTGAAAGAGAGGTGTTGAAGTCTGCAACTATAATTTTGGATTTATCTATTTCTTCTTTCAGTACTATTAGTTTTTGCTTCAGTTTTAAGCTCTATTGATGCACACAGTTTCAGGATTGCTTGTCTTCTTGGTGGATCAATGTATTATGTAATGTCCCCTTTTGTCTCTGGTAATATTCTTTGCTCTGAAATCTACTTTAACCAAATTAATATAACCACATCTGCTTTCTTATGATTATTTACACAAGCTACTTTTCCCCATTATTTTACTTTTAATCTACCTATATTGTTATATTTGAAGTCAGTTTCTTATAGACAACACATAGTTTCTTTATGTATATTAATCTGCTTTGCCAATCTGTCTTTTAATTGGTGCTTTTGAGCCCATACACTGAACTTTTAACTTCAGTTTTGTGTTTTTTGTTTGTTTTAAAGTTTCTACTTTGGTCTATTTATATCTTCTATTTGCTGATACTCTTATTTCTTTCTTAAGCTTTCTTTTGGTTCTCTTTAAAATTTGTTTCAATCATGTTTGTAATTGCTCATTACCTTATTTCATCATCACTGTTTTAAACTTATCAGATAATTCTAATATCTCTGTCTTCTTGATATTGGTATTTGTGATTATATTTTTTCTTTAAATTTTGAGGTATTCATGGTTCTTGGTATGACAAGAAAGTTTTTATGAAACAATTTTATATTATAATATTTTGTAACTTAGTTAAAACTCTTGTTTTAGCTTATTTTCTTTGATACCACTCCCACAGGGAAAGGGGGGTACTACATTATTGCTACCAGATAGAATTAGAAGTTTAGGTTTCCTAGTAGCCACAATTAATACTCAAGAGAAAGATGATTCTCCTGCTTAGTGCTAGGCAGAAATGGAAAGTTCTGGCTCATCAAGTGATCTCCACTGACAGTGTTGGTATGGGTGGTCTTGTCACCAATGGGTGATGTTGCATATCCCTTCTCTCTTAACCCAGCAAAGGGGAGGTATGAAGTGATGCTGGAATCCAGATTTCCCATGTGGTCTTTGTTTTTTATTGATGGTGGTGAAGGAGGGGTGAGAAGGTGAAAGATATACTGGATAGTAGGGATATAAAGGCCACCTTCCTACTTGACCTTCTCTAAATTACCCTGTGGAGATGGTGTAGTATCTACTCACAGCTTCACAAGAGTGGTTATCTAGGCTCCCCATCTGGTCTTAAGATGTATGTGTGCAAGTGAAACCATCATTTTTTATGTGGTGTTTGGCTGAAGTAGAATAGTTATGGTCTAAAAGTTTTCTATCTTGCTAGGTTGCCCCTTTCCTGGTATTTTGGTTAAATATTTTTGTTGATGCCTTTTTTTTGTCTTCACTTGTTGACATGTCTAGATTGCAGGCTTCTACATCTCCAGTTTGTGATATGTGAGGCAAAAATCTAATCCAGAAAACTCACCACCATATTGTTTCTCAAAGGTCTCTAACCTGTCTGCTTTCTCTCAACTTCCACAATCTTCTTATGTTCATTCTCTATATAATGTGCATGGCCTTTAGTAATATTTAGTAAGTGGAATCATGAAAAATACAACTATTTTATCTTCTCAAAAGTAGAAATTTTGGTGGTAGTTTCCTGTACAATATCTATTTTCTCCTTCTTATTAGCACAACCTCATTTTTGTTCTGGGAGACAATGAACCAAGTTAAAATACTCACCTCCTTAGACTCCTTTGTGTTTGGGGATGGTTATATGATAAGTTTTGATCCATAATGAAACAGCTAACATCTGTGAAACAGGACTTTCTGAAAAAGCCATTCTTCTAATAAAAACAGGCAGATGTAATACATGTTCCTTTTTCTCTTTGCCTTTTCCCCTTTCTTCTGACTAAAATGGAAACATGATACTTAGAGATACAACAGCCATCTTGTGTCCAAGAAACAAAAGCTATCCATTAAGATAGTGAAGAAAGAAACTAAAAGGAACCTGAATTCTTCATCACCTCCTTGAAGAGATGTACCAACTGTTAGATTCCAACTCAGAGAGTGTTTACAATGGAAAAAATGTGTTATGGTTTAAGCTATGCTAGATGACTTTCTGTTATGTTCACTAAATATAGTCCTAACAGGTTTTCATTCTGTTCTCTTCCATCCAATTTTTAATCAAGCAGTCTTTTACTTAACCTTCAAAATTCAGATCAAGGACATTTCCACTATGATTTCCACATACTTACCCTAAGTCACAAATCTGCTCAGTTGTGCTAGTGCCAAAAACTATCCTCTTTTAAGCTTTCTTTAAATATGTTGTTTTCTTAATTTATGATCCTTTCTTCTTCAGTATAAAACTTCTTGTGGGCAGGCATTATGCCTAACTGATACTTATTAGTTATTCAATAAATGGTTGTCAAACAGGCAGATAGACAAAGTTTTCTAGATAGTATTTGTGTCATTGCAATTTGTTGTTTACAATTATTTTTCTAGTAACTAACTTCATAGAATATAGCTGTGTTGGCATATTTCACTTTTTCTCAGCACTCCTAGAGATAGCTGAGACAATGAACGGAAATTATTGCCAGAGTTATATTAAATAAATTAATTAAAGTAAAAATACATTAATTTATCTGTTCTTTATGAAGTTGGCAAGCCCACTTACTTAGTGGGGTTAAGTTTGGGATGTACATATGTATTTTGTATCTAAAAACTATTTTAAAGATCCTGAAGATGAAGAGAAGCTTCCTGTACAGATTTTTCTCCATGTTCTGCCTCCCTAACATTTTCATGCAATAAATGAAATTGTCCTTCTGGGATCCATCTTGGAATGACTATGTGCTTGTGTTTGACTGCCTGTGTGATGCTAGAATGCCTTTATGACCAACTCAAACCCTCATTAATTTTTTCCCAAGAAAGAGTAAACTACTTTTCCTTTCTGCTGAAGTCATAACTTTTCTTTCCACTACTGGAGTCTACTTTTCATCTCTCTTCTTTCTTAGCTTTTGGCTGGGTTTGCTTGAGAAGATAAAATGAGTCCAAAAGAAGTTTGAAACCTGGCAGATTTCTAAGGGCAGAACCAACTACTCTCAATCATCAGTCTCTTGGAATATCCTAAGGGTGAGAGGAGTAGAAATCTTCTGAAAGGCAGCATAGAAGGACTGAACAAATGGCCTATCAGCTAATGTTTTCCTTCTATTTTCTTAATTTTCAGATCTGTATACTCTTGGTGTTTGCAATTCCTTTAAGAGGCATGGCATAAATTCTAATACATTGAAGAATCTTCCAGAGTAAATATAGATTCATTTCTCTTTTTATGACAAAGTAAAAGTAAAATTATAGATGCATAATAAGTATATATAAGTATAATAAGTATATATATATATATATATATATTTATGTATATGTATGCATATATATATTTTTTCTTTTGAAGACGTATTTTCTACCTGAAGTTATATAAGAACGGGAAATTGCCTTTTATAATGACATTGATGGAAATGTTTCTATGTAGTTAAAGAGTTTCAAAATAAAAGCGTATTATTAATATAAATCAAATAGTAACAGAAAGCTAATGATGAAAAAAAGCTTTTTTCATTCTAGTCCCATTCTCAGAAGCAAAGTTTTGACTCAGCTGTTTCTTCTGATTTTTTTTCCTGCTAAGATTATTTCTTGATTGATGATTTCTAGATTCTATCATTTGACTTTTTGTAATAAAAATAAAGATTTAGTTCTTCTAAATTTCCCCACTATGCTTCCATTTCTCCCAACTTTATTCCTCCAAACACTGGAATTAAATCAATGAACATTGCTTTTATTATTATGTTTATGCTAATACTCTTCCAAGCTAAAGTAAAGCACCACAGGCAATGAGACTTTTTATTGTATAATAATTGCCCTACTTTTTATACATCCAATTTGCTGTCTCAATATTTTTAATTTATACCTTTCCTTTTGCAGCTCTCCATTTAATTTTCATAATCTAGACCATTTCTAGCACTTCCAAAGTTGTCACTTTGAGATCTCCCTCTATTACTTTCCCGATTGATTCCATATTTCCTGAATCTTAATTTTTCTCTTTCTTGATGAATTTGCTGAAGAATGTTGTTTAGGACTTCTCAAGGTGTCATGGGAGATAAATGTTTAGAAATCCGGTAGACATGAAAATGCCTTAATGCTCTTCTATCTTGATATGTGATAAGGGTTTGGCTGAGTAGAATTTTAGTTTGAAAAACATTTTTCTGCAGAATGTTAAAGTACTGTGCCAATATTGTTTAACACTTAGTGCTGCTTGTGAGAAATATCAGTCTTGCTTCTTCATTCGTGCCTTGTTTCTTTTAAATCTCTAGAGACTTTAGGATATTCTCTCTACTTCCTATACTAAAATCTTAGAATAGTATGCTCTGGTGTGGATCTGTTTTTATTCTTTTTTGCTAGATACTAGTAGACCTTTTTTTTTAATTAGAAATTTATATTATTTATTTTAGGAAAATTCTCCCAATTTATTTCTTTATCAGTCTGTGCCTCTGAAGTTTCTCAATTCTGTATAGAACTTCAGTTTTTTAAATGTTGAATTTTCTGCTCTCTAAATCTTAATTTTTGCTCATAGTCCTCTCTCTCTCTTTTTCAATCTCTCTTGATTGTTTCTATCTCTCTAAATATTCTATTTCTTTAACATATAATATTTCAAACTACTACTGCAGTCTGTTCATCAATTATAGTTTATATTATAGAGAAATTATTTCCAGTTTTCTGATGCTTTTTCTTTTCTAAAGTGTAGTAGTCAGATTTCTAAGATGGTATCCAAGATTCTTGGCCTCTAATGTATATATCTTATATAATTACCTCATCTTGACTGTGGGAGGAAACTATGAGTATTATGATAATGCTTTATACTCAATAATTTTATTAAGTGAAAAAAGGATTTTACACATGTAATTAAGGTACCTAATCAGTAGTCTTTGACTTGATTAAAAGGGAGATAGGAGTAGGTAGCCTCGTAGTAATCAGTTGAGTTCAACAAAGAGGGTCCAATTCCAGTGACAGAAAAAGTCAGAGAGCTATACTGCTAATGTGGAGGCAAATAATACTCATGCTATGAACTGCTTATGGGGGCAATCAGGCAAGGAACTGTTGGGTGATCTCTAGGAAATGAGAGTAGTTCCTGGACTATGGCTAGCAAAAAGTTAGGAATCTCAGTCTTATCACCACAAAGAAGTGAATGAGTTGACCTGAGAGAGGAACCCGAGAATCAAATGAGGCTGATTGCAGCGTAGTGGAACCCTGAGCAGAGATACTGTGAGATAATAAATTTATGTTTCTTTAAGCTACAGGTTTGTGGGAATTTATTATACAGAAATAGAAAAATAATAATTCACATAGAAACTTGTATTTGTTTTGTGGATGAAATATCTTTTTCATTCCCATCTGAAGATATTAATAACAGTTTTATTTTTCTCTCCATTGTTTTTACTTATTCTTTTATAATTTTAGACACTTCCTTTAGTTAAAAGTGTTGTCTTCTATATGTTTAAATGTGAGACAAAGAAGGGGATTAGGCACCTGAGTGAAGACATAAGATTTCATTTAAGTAGATACAACCAAATGTGTGATCATTTTTTTACCCTGTTCTTATTGAATTTCTCCAAAGAGAAATGTTTGACATTCTGGCTGTGTGCTTTTTGACTTGCTGTTAGAATTCTGCTTGTGAAATGGGCAAGAAATCTGAGTGTTTGACACACAGGCTGATTATCAATTAATTCCTGTTTTTAGTCCTGAAATATATTTCTACTATGACCATCTACAGTTTAAATATTTCAGAGAAAATTCCTGAGATTCATCTTTCCTAAAGGGTAAATGTTTGGATGCCAGCATTCTGTGTCTGTGTGTGATCACTTTAAATATCGACCTGTGACGAATATTTGTAATGTGAGGCTCCAAAGCCGCCATCTGCTGTACATGTGGCTGGCCTGAGACCTCCTCAGGTCTGAGCCATAAATCAGTTCTCTTCAATATTTTATACCTTTATTTACACACTTCAGATTATAGGATTCACAGAAGTTGATGAACAATTAACATTTAACAAATGGAAATTAAGGAAGAACATACTATTAAATGTAGCATATTGTGCTATAGAACATTACTAAGATTATTTTTATTCATATAAATGTGTAAACTACTGTTTATATTACAAAAGCATTTGAATTGTGAGGGAGGAGAGATATAAAAATTTTTACATGGTTTGGAATGTGAATTTTATAAGTATGAATTATGCTATATACTCACGTTTTTGAGGGTAGCTACAAAAATAATGACATTGAAATAAATCAGTCATCATAACTCCTCTCCCCTTCAGCTGTTGTGTAGCTGAAGGTACCTGAATATTTATCTTAAGGTCCCTTCACCAGTTCAATTTTGTCACCTACAGTTTAATGGTTCTACTATTCACCACCCTCATTAGCCAAAAGGGCAGCATTTCTGCAGCAGAAGCAAGTGAAGCTTCTCTGCTTATGGAAACTCTCCTATTGAGTTAGATAAATATTTTCATGTAGACAGCTGAGATTAATCAGCTCCCAGGTTGGGTTAGGGAGTTGCTTAATTATTAAGGCAATATTAGGTATTATCTCTGCCTTTAAGGTGAGGAAGAAGAGGAACAATAACAACAAAAACTCAAAGTCATAAAAATGACTTTCTAATCATTTGGAAAAAAAGCTTTGGCTCTATATTAAGAAATCATAAATGCATAAATAAAATAAATTCAAGGGAGCTAGTTTAAAGAACACATAAATATCAGAAGTGCCAAAGATTTCTCATGCCTCTAGCCTCAAGTTCTAATAAAGTCTACAGTGATATAAGCATATGTATGTAAGCATATGTAGGCTACACTATTACAAGTGTTCTATAAATGAATTTCTTTAATTTCCTATTAGAATTGATTTTCTAAAGAACTGAATACTGAAAAATAGATTTGTAGCTGACACTAAAATTTTAAAAAATCCTTTATGGGGTCAAATGTGCTTAAATCTAACTTTCTGCTTTTCCCTTGTTTTATAAATGCTCTTATACAGAGCACAGCATTAGACCACGTAGAATCATGAAAAATAACTGTAAAAAATTTCTTTTACATGCAACTTTTTTTTGAATATTGATTCTTTTTGTAAAAAATCAATGACACCTCTTGAAAAAAGTATTTAAATAATTACTTCCTCAACAGCCATTCAAGTTGGGGAATGCTAGTAAAATTAATAGCTTTTTAAGTCATGTCCAGGAAACCAAGGATTTTATCTCTGTGTATCTCCCATTAGAGATCAGCAACTTTTTTCCTGTATAAACAACTTTTGCATTAATGATGTGGTATGTGAATTGTAACTTTTTAAAAATTTATATGCCTAGATATTACTAGCTAATTAGCTTTTTAGTTTTATCTTAAAATATTTACTCTATTTGAAGCTAATAGAACTATTTACTTAAATATAGTTGTCTTTTTAAATAAACTATTCTATAATTCAAAGTTAATTTCAAAGTTAGACTTGGCAACAATTCCATTATTACAAATTAATGAGCTTTTAAAAATATATTTTACTCATTGATTAATTCTAAAGTACATATTGAGCTGTTCATATTCATCAGACTGTGTGACTATGGGCCAGGTGGGTCTCAGTCCTTTCTCTCAGAGGAATTCTCATCTGATTTTAAAGATGCAGGTAAATATGTGATATGATAAGGGCAATTATGATGGGAAATGATGTACAGAAGCTGGAAGGTCAGGAATGTATCCACAGAGGAAACAGTTTCTCTGTTGAAATTCAAAGACTGACTGATTTTCTGTTTAAACAATGGTTAGAAGATCATTCTATTCATAGAAGTCCTATGTAAAGGCACTTAAGCAATCAAAATAGAATTCTGAAGAAACTTACATAAAATAATTAAAATCAGTGATGAAGTATCATCATATAATGCCTATAAATATCTATAATATTGCTAATGTCCAGTTAACCCATAACCTAAGGATTGAATGGAGATGAAATTGAGATCAGTTTGGTAGAATTCATGATGAAGGTTTCTAAAGATAGGCTTTCCGATAGATCAAAAGGATATCAAAACTTCAGGTGAGTTTGAAATATTTTATAGCTTAAATGAAAGGCCAAAATGGCCACAGAAGGGGAACAGGATTTTTTAAATACATAAAGTATCAGTGTTGAAAATGGAAAACTGACCATTCTAATTTTAAAGCCAAAAGAATTAACAGAAGTGAAGCAGCTTAGAGGAAGTCTCCATATAATGACATGGGGGCGGGGTGGTTCCAGTAAGAGAACAGCAGTCTCCTGCATTCTGATTGACTGAAAATGAATCATGAGTTCCTTTGTTTTGGAAAATTTGTACTTAATTTCAGATGATCTAATCACTGGTGTCATTTGGTTGGCACTTCTCTGTGCTTGAAGGAAGCTCCAGTATTTGGCATAAGTCAGCTCAGTGGTGGCAGTAGTCTGCTGGGCATCAAAATTACATTTATGAAGTAAATTTCTGTGGCAGAAAATGTGTGGGAAGAACTGGGTTGAGAACTTACTAAGCAATTCAGTTCTGTTCCCAGCTTTTCTCCAGGAGCTGAATTTTCAGGTGATCTTGAGAATGTCCTCTACCCTCTTTATGCCTGAATTTTTCTCTTATGAATGGGAAATTTGTTCCAGAATTATAGAAAATAACCAAAATTCATGTCCTTTGTAGAAATAGTCCCAGGATAATAGATAGTTTTACAGGGCTTTGAAGTGTTTATATAGTGTTTTCTTAGTTTTAATGTAAAGTGCTTTACCTAATTAAATCGGACTAAAAAGTATACTGACAGAAAACAAATTTTATTGGATTGTGATTTTTATTTTACAGTTTAAAATGCTAATATTTTATGTATGGTTTTTTTTGCGGTCCAAAATAAATGGAATTGAAATCATATATAGTTTACTGTACTGGTAAAAATTCAGCTTTTATATTTTGACTCCTTAGTTTTCAAATCTCAGCTCTACCACCTGAACTTGGACAAACTGCTTAACTTCTCTTTACCTCTCTTTCTCATCTGTAGAATGGGAATAATAGTAATCATACCTCTCACAGGATGTTGTGAAAGTAAAGATTTCAATGAATGTAAGGCACATAGTCAAAACAAAATGTTTTATTTTCAAGAATTGCCTAATCCATTAGAGTTTCTACTTCCTTATGTAAAAGAATAGCGTATATCCCATAGGGTTGTTAAAAAAAATTAAATTAAAAATTTGATAGTAAATAATCAACATTGAAAGTGAGGGATTCTCTTTTTCTTCTTCTGTGGCTAATTCCAATACCGATACATTAATAGACAAAGTAATGCTACACACTGATCTGGTAACCAGGCATGGATACCCTAACTTATTGTACTTCTGTCTGAATAATGCATTCTTATCTTAAAGATAGTCTGGAAATTTCCTTATTTATGTATATGTATGTGCCTTAAAAACCAACAGCTCATAATCATGTGAAAACCAGCAACCTGGCAGCATATGGAAGAGCACAATGTAGTTGGAGTACCTCCGAAGACCCATGCCCAGAGAACTGTTATTGTTTTACTTTTCTGATTATTTATTTATTTATTTATTTATTTATTTGGCAAGGCTGTTTTTAATGTTACCTGACTTAGAGCTCACCTAGTGAGAATAGCCTTTTCCCCTGAAGAGTGTCTGTCAAAAGACAATCAGAGGTAATTGTTAAATATTTTGACTGCTTGAGATGGTGGTAAACAGTTGGAGCAAATAATAGCCTAACCAAAGAACTTAAAAAGAATATCTGAGAAATAGTTCTCCATAGGTGGTTTAGGAATGAGATCTGAATAATTTGGGGGATCTAGAATAGCCCTGTGCTATTCACATTCCCAGGGCTGTGTATATGCTAAGAAAAAAAAAAAACTAAGTTTTTTTTTTGTTATTGTTGTTGTTGAGCTGCTATAACAAATATGCCTTACACTGAATGGCTTACAAAACCAACATTCATTTCTCATAGTTCTGAAGGCTAGGAATTCCAAAATCATGATGCTGGCAGATTCGATGACTGGTCAAGGCCCACTTCGTCATAGATAGCACCTTCTTGCTATGTCCTCACATTGTGGAAGGGGCAAAGTATCACTCTCAGGCCTCTTTTATAAGGACACAAATTTGTTCATGAGGGCTCTGCTCTCATGATCTAATCCCCTCACAAAGCCCCCCATCTCTTAATAACATCATTATGGAGATTAGGATTTCAATTTGTAAATACTTGGGGAAGCATTCAGACCACAGTGTTCTTTATCTCTGGTTAATCTTGAGGCTCTGTGAAAGCAGGAGGTAAAGGCTAAAATTAAGTAATAAAGTGTCTGGCTGACTGTTGAAGACAGCCTCAAAACACACATATAGACCCTCAACAAAGATTGGGAAACTTATTATTTTCACACATTTAAGAAAATCTCTGTGCAGCAGAAACTTCGGTGACGTGACAAAAAATACAGACTTTACAGAATTAGTTCAGAAAAGTCAATAACAAACAACAAAGAGCAAACCTGAGGACAGGGAGAATCTAATTTCCTAAGTTGTCACATTATATTATTTAAAATAACCAGGTTTTAACAAAAAGTTATGAGCTATAGAAAGAAATATGAAAGTATGGCTTATACACAATAAAAAGTCAGTAAAACTTTTCTTGTAGAAGTCCAGACGTTGAACTTACAGAAAATACTTTAAATCAGCTACTTTAAAAATGCTCAAATAACTAAAGAAAAGAATTTTAAAGAATTAAAGAAAAGTCTGAGAATGATGTCTCATTAAACAGAGAATACCAGTAAAGAGATGTAAATTATTAAAATAAATAGAAACACTGGAGTTGAAAGTACAAAAACTGCAATGAAAAACTCACTAGAGAGACTCAATAGCAGATATGAATGGGAGGAAAAAATAATCAATGAACAAAAAGGCAAATCAATTGAGATTATCCAGTTATAGAAACAGGAGACCAAAGAATGAAGTAAAACAAACAGAGCCTTAGAGACCTGCGGTACATCATCAAGCATATCAGCAGATGCACAATGATATTCCCAGATGTAGAGGAGATGGAACATTTGGAGAATTTTTGAAGAAAGAATATTTAAAGAAATTATAATTTTTTTTAATTTGATGAAAAATTTCCTTGACACATCCAAAAACTCAATGAAGTAAGAAAATTCAGAGATCCATACCTAGACACATCATAATCAAACTGCCCCTATGCAAAGACTAAAAGAAAATATCAAGAATAGCAAAAGAGAATAAACTCATTAGATGCAACTAATTCCTGATAAGATTAACACCCATTTTCTTATCAGAAACAATAAGGGCCAGATGGCAGTGTAGAAATATATTAAAAGTGCAGAAAGAATGACCGTTAACCAAGAATTCTATCATCAGCAAAACTTAAAGAATAAAGGAGAAATTGAGATATTTATAGATATACAAAACTGAGAGCATTTATTACAGCAGACTTCCCCTATAAGAAATAATAAAGTCCTTCAATGTCAAATGAAAGGACATTAGACAGTAATGCAAATCCAAATGATGAAATATAGAACACTGGTAATGGTAACTACTTAAATAAATATAAAAAAGAAGTGTAAAATATTTTTGTTTAGAAGTTACATTTATAACTAATTTAAAATACAACAACATAAAACAATAATTATAGATCTGTGTTGATAGTAATGCAATATAAAAGATATAATTTGTATGACAATAAAGACAGAAAAAAAAGGCAAGGGAATGGAACTCCATAGAAAAAAAGTTATGTATAATGATGTAATTAAGTTATGTATAATGATGTAATTAAGTTAGTATTAATCTGAACTAGATTTTTGAAATTATGATAAATTATGATGTTAATTATAATTTCTAGGGCATCCACTAAAAAAATAACTAAAAAATATATTGTTAATAAAAAACAAGAGAATTAAAATTATACAGTAAAAAATACCTATTTAAAACAAAAGAAGGTAGTATCAGAACAAAAATAACTTAAGACATATATAAATTACAAAATCATAGATACAAATTCTGACTTATTAGTAATTAGACTAAATATTAATGTATTAAATGCCCCAAATAGATAAAGAAAAAATGATCCAACTATATGCTGTGTTCAAGAGACACATTTTAGATTCAAAGACACAAGTACATTAAAAATAAAAGAACATGAAGATATACCTTGCAAACAGTGACCAAAAAAGAGTGTGAGAGGCTATCTTGATAACAGACAAAGTAAACTTTAAAATAAAAATTCCTAGAGACCAGGGTCAAGCCATTAAGAAGATATAACAACCATAACATATGTGCACCTAATGTCAGAACTCAGAGCATATGAAGCAAAACTAAAAGAATCGAAGAGAGAAATAGACCATTCAACAATACTTGCTGAAGATTTCAAAAATCCATTTTTGATATTGGATAAAACAATTAGAGAGAACATTAGTAAAGAAATAGAAGACTTGAACAACACAATACAGCAACTAGACCTATCAAATATCAAGAGAACACTCTTAACAACAGAAGAAAATGCATTATTCTCAATTGCACATGGAACATTCTCCAGAGTATATCATATCTTAACAAGTGGAAGTAATATAAAGTATGTTTTCTGACCACATGGATGAAATTGAAACTCAACAGAAGGAATTTGGAAAATTAGCAAATACATAAAAATTGAATGACACATTTCTAAATAAACAATGGGTCAAAGAAGAAATGACAAAAGAAATTAGAAAATATTTTTAAGATAAATGACAGTGTAAACAACATACTGAAACTAATGGAATGCAGATTAATTATTGTATACAGGGAAATTTGTAGCTATAAATGCTTAAATTTAAAAAAGAAGATATTAAGTCAACAATTTACCCTGTTACCATAAGACAATTGAGAAAGAAAACTAAGCCTAAAACAGAAAGAAGAATGAAGACTAGAGTGAAAAATCAATGAAATAAAGAATAGAAAACAATAGAGAAAATCAATAAAACTTTAAGTTGGTTCTTTTGAAAGATCAATAAAATTGATAAACCTTTAGCAAAATAACCGAGGGAACCCCCCAAATTAGTAAAATCCAGAACAAAAAAAAAGGAAATGTAACTACCAACCTTACAGAAGTAAAAAAGATTATTAAGAATACCAGAACAATTAGATGAAAGAATAAATTCCTAGAAAGACACCTAGACTACTGAAACTTACTCAAGAATTGAAAATCTAATTAAATAAATTTTTAAAAAGTAAAGAAATAAAAAGGAAAAACCTTCCTGAAAATCTGGTTTTATTTTATTTTTATTTACTTTCTCTAAACGTGTTGTGTCAGTTTTTTTGTTTTTTTTTTTTAAGTCATTTTTGTTAATTGACCATTCTGGTTCATTGGAATCCATCTAATTTGTGGGATAAGATGTCTCCTTTTATTGCTGGCCTGCAGCATATAGAGATGACTACTCAGAGTTCTTTCTTGTTTTCCTAATGTTGGCACCCTACTAAGTAGAAAAAAAAAATACCCAGATTTATGATTGGGAAATCTATACCACCCTCAGACTGAACTTACATTTTAAGATGCTATATCCAAAATGTCAACAATATGCTCTTCTTTTTATATTGTTGGTGATAGCTATGTGGAAACCGAAACATCACATCAACACGGTAATAATTAATTCCTTAGAGCACCTGGTGATATTTTTTATTGTGACATAAAGTGGATATATACTTCTAATTTAAAGAAATGCTTTATATTTATATTTATCTTGCCATAGTATATTTGAAATTCATTCAAGAGCCTGTCAAACTGTACTTAGCATTAATGAGAATAAAATTATTTACTCACTTTTCCTGCAAACAAAAGCCTCAAACACAGAATAATAAATATGAACTGGATATATGCTGTTGATAAATAATAGTTTTTAAGTAATATACCATTATTTTCAATGCGGCTTTCAAAGATTATACCATCATTTGTCACTTTCCTAGATTCTGAGTATCAAGAATGATTAGACAAATGCACTTGAATATCAGTTCAGAAAAGCAGATGATTATTTTTCAGAAGTTATGGGTTTTTTTTCCTCCTAAGTTTTGAATTTCTATGGTTCTTTAGTGTGACCAGCTAACTGTAATTGCCACTTTAGTGCTTGGCCGGAAAGCAGTTATATCAATCAATCAAACAAATAAGTGGGTAAATTAATTAATATTTTTTGTTGAAAACACTTTTAAAGAATTATAGCAAAGTAATTTTGATTTTCAACAGTCCTACTCACCATCTGCACTTTGAAAAAATTCTTGACATCAGTCTGGTTGCTAAGCAATAAATACCTCCGCTATGACTCCAGAGTCTCTGAGATCATCCCACTATTTTGTCATTCAAGCATGTCACACAGCTTGGTGTGGGCCTTCAATTCCTGCACAGTCAGAAATATAGGTCTGCTGTTCTTACAGTAAAAAAGGAATAAATAGAATGATGTGACAGAGAGATGATTAGAAGGTTGAGAAAATAAGAAGTAAGGTTATATAAACCTCAGAATTTAGAGTTGTACTTTTAAGTCATCATAATTTCAGTAGTTTCATGATTTTAAAAATGCAGATAGTTTTTCACACCCAGCAGAAACTCACCACCTTTTAAGGTACTTATACTAACTATGCTATCTTAGCAACACTTTCTCAGGTAAAATATGGTATGTTTGAAAGAGCTTCTGTAGTATTTTTCTGTGTATCAAAGGTTAGTCCTGATCATTTGATCCTCATGTATATTCAAATCCTGAGTTCAAGAAAGAGAAGAAAAGGCTGATGAGACTACTGTGCTAATTTAAAGGTTTTTAACAGTAGGCTAGTTTAAAAAGCCTCCAACTATCTATTTACAAGCAATTTAAAAAAATTTTATGTCAGTGATAGTTTCTGTGAGAATACTTCTTTTACTAACTCTATCTTGTGATATAGGTACAGTTATTTATTTCTACATTTGACCTATAAAATGGAAAAGATGTCCTTTCATGCTCACTTTATGAAGTGTTGGAAAATGGGTGACACTTCAAACTATAAGAATAAAGAATAAAGAATATGTGACACATAAATTTTTCTAAGCCATAAATCCAAATCCTGAGTATCACTTTCAAATTAGTACCTAGTTTTTTAGAACTAAATTATATTACATAGCATAGGAGCGTCCTGAAGAGATTAATTTAACCACATTAGATGGAACTAATCTGAAAAAGAATACAATTCCCTCCACACCTTGACCATGGATGTAAGGTTAGTTTTTTAATATGTGAAATAATGGGGTTCATGTAGATAATCTCAAAGGTAAAATTCAACTTGAAAACTTCCTCATTTTTAAAATAGAAACTGAAATAAATGAGTTAATATAGTTTTATCTGATATGGTAAATGCAGTGAAATCAAAGATAAAAAATCTGCTTCGTGATTGATTGCCTCTATTTATATCATGCTTTAATTTGTATTGAGGTGGTGTGTCAAGGCAATGTATCTCAGACATTTCTCAGTGGTCTGACAGTTTATAGACAGAGCGATGAAGTGCATTCATGGAGAGAAATGACCAATAAGCAAGGCGATCTTCACAACCAGAAAGTATAAAGCCAAGATTCAGATCTGCTCCTCTGACAGTCAGGCCTGAGGTTTTCACAGTATAACACTTTCCATTTTACAAGAAAATGTATTCCAATATCCTTATTTTTCAGCTTAGAGTTGTAAAATGATTTACCCTAAAAATAACTACAGAATGGAGGCTAGAATCCACATTTCCTGACTTACATTCTGATGCTCTTGCTGCATACAACATCCAGACTCATAGCTAATCTTCATTTTTACTCTGTACATTTCATTTTAATTAAAAAAAAATTATGGGGAAGAAATGAAAACATTGGAATTTAACTGTATTTTTGAAATATAAAAATTTGTACTACTTTCTTGAATTATTTTAAAGTTAACCCATGTATTTACTGGCTTGTCAGTCTCTGACAAAAGGCAGAGCTTTAGTCTTACCCTTCCTCAGCTAGATAATTTATTGAGCACTTATTATGTATGAAGCATTATGTTATGTTTATTGTGAGTTATTTTATGGTATCTGCTCAACAACCACATACCACAGGTGGTACTATTAGCTCTCTTGTTTGACCAATGAAGAATCTGAAGCACAATGGGGTCCAAGATTTCAGAGCCATTAAGTGACAACGCCAAGTTTTGAAATCAGACAGTCTGACTCTAGAACTGATGTTCTTACTCGTGAAGCTCCACAGCCAATGTACTCTTCTTTTACAGTTCCATGTGCTACGTATTTCCCATCCTTGTGGCAAAAGGATTTGCTTGGAAGAGCCTTGACACTCCTTTTTAGGAAATATGAACTACAAGTGGTTGTCCAATTTCTAATTCTCAGCCAAAGCTAAGAAATTGTTTTTATGACTCGGCGGCTTTTTCTCCAGCTCATGGCACATTTTGTGACATGTGCCCTAAAAATAACTGAGCATATGTAAGAGAAGTTACAAAGTGAAGAGTTTCAACATCTCCTCACTGTTATTCCTTAGTCATAGGAGCTCAAACACAGTCCAAGAGACCTTGGGGGAATCAGATGCTCCATGTCTTTTCTTTTTTGCTTCTTTCCTGTAGCCCCTCTTTCAAAAAACATTTTCTCCTTTTCTTTCCAAACAAAAACTCTTGTACATATTGATGTGTGTGCGTGTGTGTGTGTGTGTGTGTGTGTGTGTGTGTCCACATACCCAGTTGAATTAGCCAAACTAGTTTTTTTTAAAATAACATTTGTCATAAAACTTAATCTAATAATTACTAGTGAGCAATTATAATAACATTCTACTTGTTTATCATTTTGTTTGTTATTGCCAAAGGCATGCATGTTCCTTGAAGAAGCTGTATATATGCATGGAGAAGACAGTAAAATCACTAATGATCTCACTGCCAATTTAGAAATAATTATTGTTAGCTCATTAGCATATACAAATCCAGAATTGTACTGTGAATAGCGATCTGTAACATATTTTTCATTCTTTTTTCTATTTGCATTTCTGTTTGAGAAGTTCCTATTGATTTATCTTTAAGCTCACTGAGTCTTTCCTCAGCCATGTCAAGTCTACCGAGGAGCCCATTGAGAACATTTTTTTGTGCTTTTTACTATGTTTTGATTACTAACATTTCTTTTCGATTTTTCAGTTTTTATCTCTCAGCTTATGTTATCCATCTGTTTTCCACATTATCTACTTTTTCTATTAGAACCCTTCGAATATCAGTTATTTTAAATTACCTGATTATTTTAGCATCTGTGTCATATCTGAGTCTAGTTCTGATGATTGTGTTTTCTCTTAAGAGTGTTTTTTCTTGCCTTTTGGCACACCTTATAATTTTCTGTCATTGTTTTTGAAAGTTAGACATGTTGTTTCAGGTAATAGGAACTGGGGTAAAAGGCATTTAGTGTGAGGACTGATATTAATCTAGATAGGAGTTGAGCTATGTTTAATGTTTGGTGTAGCTAAAGGTGCCACAGGCTTAAAATTTCTTAATTGTCTTTGTTTTTGTCTCCCCTCTTGACTTTGGCTTCTCTAAGTATTCCTATTTAGAAGGAGTCCATATTTTATAACTCCTTTGGCTGTAATACACTGTTATTATACTGGAGCCCTATTGGCATGGTGGTAAGGTATGAGGAAGAATTAGAGTTTTATAGTCTGAATAAATTATAGACTTCTAGTGGGCTTGTGTCTTGGGACTGTGACCCTCACAAGTCTATTGATGTAGATTTTGTCACCCCTTCCTTTTATTCCCTTCCCTGGCTGCAGTGTTCTTGATTTATATCCTTGAAATTCTAATCCCTGCTGACTATTTTGTTTCCCTCTTAGGTGAAGTAGAAAGTCTTAAAACGGTTGAAGTGGAGAGGAATTCTCTTTTTCTGATAGGATAAATTTTCAGAATCGAGCTCTGGCAAAGTCTTTTACTCTGGAAGATAAGCCTGTTATATTTCAGCACCAAGAGAGGATTTTTATCATATTCTCATTATGAGAACCTGGTGGAATTCCTTAAGAAAAATCTTCAAAAGTATAGTGGGGTCCCCTAAGACTGTAGCCCAAAGAATTTCTCTCTCTCAAGCTTATTAACAAACTAAATCTCCAGAAATTTATTAAAATTATTGTCTACTTCTAACAGTCTATGGCTCCAGAAACTGTCCTTCAAGATCTCAGTTGCTATCTCTCTCTAGATATAGCCAAATCTCCACATTTAAGTTGCCAGTGCATCCTGTGATCTCAGTTTTCTGATGGGTCCAAGAAAAAGTCATTGTTTCTCAGTTTGTTCAGCTTTTTCTTGTAAGGACAGGAGTGACAACTTCCAAGGTTTTTACATGTTAGAGCTCTATAATGTGCATTTTTCACTTAAAAATATATCTTGAAAAATTTCATGTCACCACACAATCTTCTACAACAACATATTTAATGAATATGTAATATAATAATAATACAAACTTATATTGTTGCTTAGACCATTCAACTTTCTTTGGGCATTTTTTACTATTATAAATAACACTATGATAAACAACTTTAAAACTAACTAAAGATGTTTATATTGATTATTTTCTTAAGATAAATTACTGTAACTAAGGCTTATAGGTCAGAACCCACATTTTTAAGACTAGTTTTAAATATTGTCAAGTTACTTTCCAGAAGGTTTATAAAAGTTTATATTCCTTCCAGTCATCAAGAGCTCCTGATTTCTTGTACCCCACCAGTACTAAATAAAGTCCTTTTTCCATTTCTATTTTTATGTTCTTGTATTAATTTGCATTTTTCTGATTGCTAAGGAACATGAGTATTTTAATACATTTTAATATACTTTCTACTTTTTTTTGAAAATGCCTGTTGATTTAATTGTCCATTTATATAAGTTGCTCAAATTTTTTGACCATTCAAAATTTAAACATTTTTCTTATTGAAGTTGGTCTTTTCTTTTTCATTATTTTGTTTTTAATATCTGGACATGCTCTTCGAATTGTGAAGTTAGAATAGAACACAGTTGATCAACAGAGAATAGAGTTGCAGAATATTTTGCCATGATTATGAAGGGTGCTTGTCTTATACTATAGACTCAGCTCAGCCTTGGCTGAGAATAGCTCTCCTTATTCTAAACATGATACATAAACAATTATAGTTACTGTGAAGTAGGTAGCATGTCTTTTATTACAGGGCGTCTCCCTTTCAATTTTGAAAATACGGGCTATCTAATAATTATCTGCATGCTCACTGTGTTGAGGCTAGTGCACTAATAATACTGAATTAAACACCAAGAAGATAAGGTGAAGTGCGGTGGTAAGCAAATTGGTTTAGTGGTGGAGATTAAACATGCATGTCATGCTTCTAAGATTTTGTGAACAATTTAATCTACAATATAGTTTTGAGTCTTCTAATGGTGTAAATATAGGTCAGCTAAAATAGTATATATTGATAACTGAGCCTGGGGAAGTACAATGTGTTTTGTATTATGTCTGGTAATCACTGATAAAAAGGAAATTGTTATTTTATGACTTAGATCATGCCTGTTTTCTGTATATAAGATTTTGCTTATCAAATGAGAACGTGAATAAAATAAAAATGTTTAAATGATGAATTTCCAAACCTAGGTATGTTAGCAGCTTTGGTGAGTTTGTGCACTTTGGAGTACATTGGGTTACTTGGGTGTGAACCTAGAAATTAAGGACACTGGGTTTGATGAAAAAGGCTTAAGGTCTTTTAGAATGAATGTAGGAAAATACATTAAATCTAAGAAATATCTTTTATTCTACAACATATGGCTCAGTTAATACTTAGTTATTATAATAAATAGTCAAGCTTTTCTGATTAATATTCAAATGAAGTTGAAGCTGATGTTTTTAGTTATGAAATAAAAATATTTGCATGCATCTGAGATAATTTCTTTTAGATAAATTCCAAGAAATGAAATTTATGAATCAAAAAGTATGCATGGTCCCACACTATGTTCAATTTCCTCCCTAAGTGATGACCATCTTAAGGGCAGAACTCTATCTTAATAATGTATAATCCTCATTGCCCAATACATCTTACAGATGAGGAAACTGAGAGTCAGATATTTAAGTATTTCTTAATTAATATTTATTGAATAAATTAATTTAATAAAAATATCTTTGAAAGATTGAATGTAAAACAAAACTTAAGCTATAGTTGTTCAATTTTCTTGATTTCTTACTCATAGTAAAACCATTGATCAATTATTTTTTTGACCTAATTGTAGTTCTGATGCAAAACTATTTGAAATATTGCTAAAATTAATTATAATATGTTACTAATATAAGTATTCTCACACATAAATCTTCTTAAATAAATGCATATCCAAATGCTCATCCAGGATTCCATTTTCAGGTGTCATCTCAAATGCCATTTTGAAAAGACTGGAACTTTTACAAATTCATCATTGGAATATTTCAACACATCATTCATTTAATCTACATAAGTTGAGAATATTTTATGCCCAATACTTTGTAATAAATGATATGAGAACTACAACAGAAGTTTTTTAAACTTGGCCTCTTTTCTCAAATAAATCACTGTGCAATTAGATCAGAGATACAAAAATTGAAATAACTGAAGACTTATTATAGTTCTAAGTATTTAATAAATATAAATATAAATGTTTATAATTAAACTTAAATATGTTGACAAGATGTTAAGTGAAAGAACAAAGTCAATCTGAAACGTTCAAGAATGGAAGAATGTTTGGAAATAGTAAATTGAAACCTCAGTTCGAGAAGGGAGTTATGAATTGGCAAAGTTGTGGAGAGTAGATGTTTTAGTTGTAGCATTGTTGTATTTAAAGGTAGAAGGATGTTGAAAAGAGAGCAGTTTTGTAGGGAGCAGAAAAGATGTTCAACTGATTTAGAATGACATTAGTAAAAGGAGTAAGAGGACAATTGACTGGACAGCTATAACGATCATCTAGATAAAGGCTGAGTCTGGAGGATAAGTCCATCAACATTAGCAAAGAGCACGAGATGTTATTGTGGTGGATGTACAGGTAGCACATTTCCAGTGTATGTGAATTGGGGGATAAAGAAAGAGAAAGAAATGGAAATAGATGGTCTTAGAACTATTTTGTAGGGAAAGAGTCATATAGCCCAGTATGGAGATAAGAAAGATTCTGGATGATTCAATGTGTATTTGTGTATTACTTTCTGGAAGAAATAAAAATGACTTAAACACTAAATGGTCTTTTTAGCTAAAAACTTAAACCATAAAGAATATCATCCTGCTACTTTTACCATGCAAACTTTATTTTGGCAATGATATGGTGTGGATAATTATCTCTAGCTATTAGGTATGTAGTTTTTAAAATATAATCAGTATAACTGTGTTTGATGCAATGGAAACTATTATTTAATTTAGAACATTTGATTTGCATTAAGGGCTTATTATTCATTTTTCTCTGTATATGTTCAGAGTTCTGAAGTTATTATGGAACTCTATATACTTGAAAGATAATTGAAGAAAAGTATGAGAAAGTGCCTTGCAAAAACAATGAGTCAGAACTCCAAAACTCAGGCTTCTAAACAATGTGGGAGCCTGATTTTAGAGGAACTTCCCAAGTAAATTACATGTATATTCACAATGTTCTCAATAGCCTTAATGGGGAATTCATAATAAATACAGCATGTTTCAGAGATGTTGCAGCAAAATTAAAAAATATATAAAAACAAGCAAACACCTTTGAAATCTTTAAAAAGTTTAAACAACATATTTAAATATTCCCATTTTGTTTTTCCCACATTGCTTATTCCAAGTCATCATGGTATTAAACATCGAACACACTAATTTACTAAAAATAATTATTTCTCAATTCTTTTCAACTTACATTAACAGGTTTTTCCATTTTAAAATACCCAATTTAAGAAAGCAGCACAATGGAGTTATTTCTAACAGTTTCTTTAAAATGAGAGAAAAGGTTTTGAAGTTCCTTAATTGGTTGTGAGTGAGGCCTTGGCTTTAGTCTTGGGATAATAAACAAAAGTAATCATGAGAGGGACTAGTAACACTGTTAAGAATGAAACTGGCAGATGTTTGGGGAAAAGGAATCTGCATCTGGCTTAAACACATTCATCAGTATCAACAATACCTGCCACAATAAATAAGCACCATCCTGTTAACATGATGGCAACCTTGGAAGTGTCATCTTAGATCAATGTCAACTATCTCCAGTATAGATGTGCAGGTAACTTTCTCACAAGTATATTTTACTTTACATGATTAATTCCGACAAGAATGTTAAGAGCATACAGCTTTTTCCTTTGAATTTGTGATGTTCTGTGGGATTTCTGATTAAGCATGGATACTGGATATGAAAGTCCTATCAAGTCATGCACAAAACTGAACAAGCCTTGCAACAATGCTAATGGTCCATCTTTTCCACAGAACACTACATTGGGGGAAGAAAGAAAACTATACTAACCATATTAAGATTATTTTTGTAGGAAGTAAGTCAATGGCTAGAGAAACAGAACTTTTATTAAGATAGTCAAAAAAGACAATGGAATAAAGTTAAAAGATGTAGTTGACAAGATCAAATAATAGTGAGTGAAATTTATTCCCTTAAATAAGGGAATAAAACTTTATTTCAAATGTCAATGGGACAAGATTATTATTATTTCTGCTCTATATAATAACATAGAAAATCAAAGAATCAATGAAAAATGTTGATGAATTTTGAAGATGAATATTCAGTTACAATAAATAGAATATGGTCAAACTTAATTATTCATTGATTCTATATTTGTGAATTTGCTTATTCAATAAAAGGTTTTAAACCTCAAATTTAATAAATGTCATGTTTTAGTAGTGATTTGTGGATATGCACAGAGAGGCAAAAAATTTGAGTCATGCAACATGTACATTTCCACCTGAGGTTGAACAAGAAGACACTGCCTTTTTGTAGTCACTCTTTCTTCATGATTTTGCTTTTAACAGTTTCAATTACTCTTGGTCAACCATGGTCTGAAAATATTAAATGAAATATTTAATAAAAAACCAACTTATATGTTTTAAATTACATGCTATTCTGAGTAGCTTGATGAAATCTCATACTATCCCATCCAAGATGTGAATTATCTCTTTGTCAAGTGTATACATGGTGTATATGCCACCCACCTGTTAGCCACTTGTAGTCAAGATTATCAGATCAGTTAGCAGAGAGAAAGAGAGACCATATTCACATAACTTTAATTACATTATATTGTCATAGTCATTCTATTTTTTATTAGCCATTATTATTAATCTCTTACTATCTATTTATAACTTAAACTTTATGATAGGTATGCATGTGTAGGAAAAAAAAACCCCAGTAAATAAAGGGCTCAGTACTATCCATGGTTTCATTGAATAAGTATTTATTGGGGGGGGGCGGTCTTAAAATGTGTCCCCATAGATAGGAGGAAACTACTGTATTTAGTGCTGTGTTTTTGAAATTTTTGAGCTTTTTATTGATGATTTTATTTTTTAAATGATCCTGAAGCACCATGCTGAAGTGTTGTCTACTGTTTCTAAGTTCAAGAATGCTGTGGAATACCTGTGGAGAACATACATGTGTTAGCTAAGCTCTTTTCAGGCATGAGTTATAGTGCTATTGGCTGTGAATTCTTCAATATTAATGAATCTCTAATACATACTAAATAAGATGTCTTTAAACAG
The DNA here is from genome assembly GCA_004027375.1 of Macroglossus sobrinus. Classification (NCBI taxonomy): domain Eukaryota; kingdom Metazoa; phylum Chordata; class Mammalia; order Chiroptera; family Pteropodidae; genus Macroglossus; species Macroglossus sobrinus. Next base: position 684,368 of record PVKZ01000180.1, read on the forward strand.
AAACACATAAAGCAAGATTATGTATGTATTAATTGATGAAAATGTGATAAGAGGCTTTCAGGAACTTTACCCTGTATTTCTCCTAGGAGCAGTTTCTATATTTGCTAATTCAGTGTTTGTGGTAAATTTATGATATAACTACTGTGGACATTGAGAATCATCTATATCTATCTATCTATCTATCTATCTATCTATCATCTATCTATCTATAGATATAAATTCTCAGGGATCTTATTAAACAGCATATTTAAAAATATATTATAAAAAAATTCAATTAAAGATTACAACAAAAGTATACTAAATTTAGTAATAAACTTAACCCATTTAGGTAGTATGTTCTTTGTTTTGTTTTGTTTTTACTTTACAATTTAAGTTGCTTAAGGACACATAATATTAGATTCTTTTCTACAACCTTAGCTCAAGAACCTAATAAGTAATTAATATTGTTCTTTGTCAGAGATTTTGCCTGCTTTTATTTTTTTATACTGATTTTATAATTATTAAAAAACTAAATGATGAGATTTAAGAATTGTACCAGAAAAAGAAGTTAATAGTGACTATGGGATAAACTTTGTAAGAGAAATGGATAAAAGTAATGAGAAATGTAGATCAATTTAATAAATGCACACACACTGTATAAATTAAAACATATGGTAAAAAAATAATAGATAAGGAATTTTTAACAAAGCAATAAATACAAATGACATGTTTTTAAAAGGACTAAATTAATTAATATATATAAAGCCCATGAATAAATGAGAAAACTGCAATCTTAATAAAGAGAAAAGGTAGATTATTTACACAAAGAAATATTTAAATGAGTAAAACAAAAAAATTTCAACTTTATTTAAAGGTAAAAACCTGAAATGGGAATATACATTACTATAGTAAAGATCATATATGACAAGCCTACAGCTAATATCATACTCTATGGTGAAAAGCTGAATTTCCTCTAAGATCAGGAAAAAGACAGATGCTCATTCTTGCCATTTTTATTGTACTAAATGTCCTAACTAGAGTAATTAGGAAAGAAAAGTAAATAAAAGGCAACCGAATCAGAAAAGAAGTAAAAATTGTCTCTATTTGTTGATAACACATTATATATAGAAAATCTTGTTGATAACATATTAAATACAGAAATCTTAAAGAAGACACCAAAAAACTGTTAAAGCTAATAAATGAATTTGATACAAAATACAAAATCAACATACAAAAATCAGTTGAGTTTCTGTATACTAACATAAACTATCAGAAAGAGAAATTAAGAAAACAATCCCATTTATGATAGCATAAAAAACAATAAAATGCTTAGGAATGGATTTAACCAAGGAGGAGAAAGATCTGTATAGTGAAAACTGTAACACATTAGTAAAAGAAACTGAAGAAAATAGAAATAAATGAAAAGATATTACATGTTCATGGCTTTGAACAATTAATGTTGTTAAAATGGCCATACCACTTCAGGAAACTACAAATCCAATGCAATCCCTATCAAAACTCCAAAGGCATTTTTCACAGCAAAAGGAAAAAAAAATCTTAAAATTTGTATGGACCATAGAAGTCTCTGAACAGCCAAAGCAATCTTGAGAAATAAGAGTAAAGCTGGAGGCATCACACTTCTTGATATCAAATTATATTATAAAGTTATTGTAATCAAACACTATGGTATTGGTATAAAAGCAGACACATAGAACAATGGAACAGAATTGAAAAGCCAGATAAAAACCCATGTTCATATGGTCAATTTATTTTTGACAACTAAGCCAAGGATATACACTGAGAAACGAATAGTCTTATCAATAAGTGGTGTTGGAAAAACTGTATATATAGGAAAGAATGAATTATACCATACACAAAAATCAACTCAAAATGGATTAAAGAATTGAACATGAGATGTGAAACCACTCCCCACCTTGCTCATGATGCTCCAGGCACACTGGTTGCCCACCAACTTCGAAAGAGATCAAGATATTCCCTATCTAAGGCCCTTGCCCATGTGTCCATTTATATTGAACACACTTTCTCTGCTCCCACTTGCTAGCCACTACATATACACCATACCTTACCTAAAATCTACTACTTGGAGAAGTTTTCCCAATAATCCTTATTTAAATAGTTCCTATCCTACTCTTTATTGTAAGACCCTATCAATTACTTTTCGTCTACATATTACAATATGGTTTTCCTCTCCTTATTTGATATGTTCCATGAAGACAGGAAATTTTCTGGCCTACTTTATCCTATATATTTCCACCAGGGGCCACTCTCTAGGTGAAGAGTGGCATCAAATACAGTAAGAGATACAGCTACAGTACATAGTCTTATGTGTCAGGTAAGATTTTTTTAAATTAAAAAATACCCCATGAGTCATCTAGTTCAAGTTACACCCAAACAAAGAGAACAAGATTCAATACTGCCATTGATGAATGACAAATGTGGGTCTCAAAAATATAAAGATAAGCATCATGGTCATATCATGATCTATTTGAAAAATAGATAGATAGAAAACTTCTTTATTGAAAACTTATTATGTTATTGATGAATTAGGAAAAAATACTAAGTTCTACCAAGTCTGTTAGTTGGTAGAGTTACAGGAACAAATGATAAAAAGTACTAATAAAAACCAAGATCTCAGTTGTGCATTGCCTCATGAATTTACAAATTATCATCTCATCAGAATGTAATAAAGATCACTTGACCTTGACTGTCATCATTGTCTACAGTAGCTGAGGGCAAGTGCAGATTTCCACTTCAGTGGAAATAATATTCTTTTTCTAATAGTATTTTATTTGCTTAATTTTTTTCTTTAAATTTATGACTTCAATTTCAAAGAAAAATTTACTGAGATATTTAAAAACAATGATCTAGATAAGCCTGTGCATTATGAATTAGAGGAAGTTATAAATGTTAAAACACTTTATTTTCAGACTTACATGAAAGTAAACTTTAAATGAACAATTTGCAGATATAAATAAAAATATTAATTGCTAGTTAAATTTCTAGTGCTGCAGTGGCATTTTATTTCACAATGTAAAAATTTCTTCCTGTGTTTGGGCCAAAAACCGAGATGACAATTGTCCAAGAAAATTGATCTAAAGGAACAATTAAGAAAAGAACAAGCAAAGCAATCTTTGAAGATGATTTTGGCTCTCAAAAATTATCTGCTTTCTTAAAGTTAAAGGTGAATCATCTCATGCAATCATCTACTAAAAAAAAGTTTTGAAAGATGGTCTGGGGAAGAGAGGAAAGACATCTGAACAGTAACTTACAAATATTTTTGATGTTAACTCAGAGAAAGAAATTTATTTTATATTGTGGCCCATATATATGCAAAGTTTATAATCTATAGTATATAATGTATATATACAATGATAATAGAACATTGTGTGAACTCTAATAACTAAAACATTTTAATATTTTGTTATCTGCTCTATTTGGATATATTTAATTTCATTTTATTTTTAAAAAGCTTATTTTGATCAATTAAATTGATCAAATGCTCTAACTAGTAGGTTGCTAAACCAGAACTTGAAAAATACTACATGAATAAAACCATCTGGGACTTGACTAACAGTGTTCCAGAGAAGGTAAATGACTGAAAAAAAAGAGAAGAAAAAGGCAAGATAGTGGCTATACATAGTAAGAGATATTTTGTGCATCTCTCCCAAGGACATCAGGATAAATTTGGGTAATGCTCCTTGTCTTAGGGTTTAAGAGCCCACATATAAGAAGACCTTGACAGGCAACATCGAATGATAGGTCGAATGATTGCTTTCCAGGAACATTTTAGCTAAGACAGAAATGGATGGAGAAAAAGAAACTGAATATTGTCTAAAGAGCAGAGGATGAATGTTAGATTAAGGAATAAAGTAATTCTGAGTGTCTCCTGAGATCTTGTGTCTGAGGTTAAGTATTAGGAAACAGAGGTTATAACCAGCGGGAAGTGAATTTATTCTAAGGAAAGGGCATAGAGCCTCAGTGAGTAGCTAAGAAAGATATGAAAGGATTTCCTAACTATGGCTCCTCAGGAATTCTTAATTTTTAAATTTAGTCTACTTACATAACATTTGATATATTGTTTTTCAGAAACTTTGGCTAATTAAGCCAATTCTATATTTTTGTCTCAAAAAGTTATTGAGTGAAATGCTGGAAAAGTAGATTAGTTTTCATCTAACAATATCCCATTAAAATAGTTAAAAAGAGTTCTCTGAGATGGTTTGCCTAACATTTTGTGCTATACTGAGGCTCATTTGGACTTTTTATGTGTGTGTGATTCTGTCCTTTTCTATAAATCCCATCTCTGCATCCCCTACCAGCATTAAGATCATCTTGGAAATCTGAGTGCCATGGAGATTACTGCAGAGAGGATAATAAGGTGATATGGTTGTTAGAGGCCTGATATAGTGGAAAGAACATAAATTCCCTTGAGATATATTTGATCTTGAGGATCCCCTTGGGCTATGAGGGAATAAGTATTGAGAGGATGCCACTGCCCACATTGGAACATCTACAGTTTATGAGGACAGATAATGCAGATGCCTTCTACTCTAGAGTTATCTTTATGATTCCCTAGGGCAGGAGTCAGCAAACTAATTCTGAAAAGGGCCTAAGAGTAAGTACTTTTGCTGTGTGGCCTGTTTGGTTTTTGTCTTAACTTCTCTGCTGTCAAAATAAGCAGCTAGTAAACACATAGGTATAGCCATATTAAAAAAAAATAGTGTTTATCATAACAGATAGCATGTTGGTTTGGTCTGTGAGCTGCAGTCTGCTGATTCCTTCCCTAGAGTGATAGCTTAGTGTAGGCAGACCTAAAAAATTTTTGCAGAAAACAGTTTTCTTTTCTAGGTGGGGAGGATTCTTATTTGGAGTTAAGATACTTCTATGTAGACCCCCAAAAAGCTAAAAGCTGAAGAGGAGAGAAGCAAATACATTTATAGGAGAATTTACTTTATGAGAAGTTCCACACTTAACTGATCGGGCATTGCATATTATTGGGTCAAAAGAATAATGCCTGGAAAGCCTCTTTGATGTTGCTTGAGAGAATATTCATAAACCTGTTTCCCTCTCTGGTACAATTCCATCTCCTCTCTAGGCCAAAGAGATACTTCTCATGGTCATTTAGTCTCCTAGTGGATTCTCTGCCTTTCAATCTTCCAGAACCCGTTATAATTTATCCTGCCTTAACCATTTAAATTTTCAGAGGACAAAACTGCAGCCTACATAAAGTGAAGCTCAAGAAATAAGCTAAATGGACACAGCCCAAACTGGCTCTTAACTTCCATGCCAATCATCTTTCCATGATACCAGACACTTTCTTCCCTAAATTTTCATTCATTAAGTTTTTCATAAAAAATCAAATACCCAAAAATATGCTACAATCTGAACTGTACAAATATAGAGTTTGATTTTACTCTTAGCTTCCAAATGTGCAGAGCCACAACAGAAAAAAAATATATTCTTCCAAAGCTAGTTTCTCCTTCCTCAAATATCCAAGGAATCTGGTTCTCTAGAAAATTTCCACTTTAATCATAGCCCAGATTCTAATAACAGCTAACAGTCTTCTCTCCACCCTGATTTTCAGAGAACAGAATGCACCTTGAGATAATATGAAAAAGATTACAGAAACAGATGGAATAAAATTGTATATAATTTCTAGAGTTTCTTGAATATTTCAGTTAGATCTTTTCTCTGGGGCAAATGCACAGGTACAACTGATTTATGAGTATGTATCATATGAAAGAAGAAATTTAATGTGGTGGTTAAGAAGACCTGGTCTGGAGCCACACAGCTTGGCTTAGTAGCTGAGTGCTTTCATTTACTCATCTGCAAAATGGGTTAATAATAATATCTTATTGGGTTGTTGTGAGGAATGCATATAAAATACTTGGAACAGTGTGTGGCACATCATATGTATTCAACAAATATGAAAAAACTAGAGTGTAGGATATGTGTAAAGAAAAGAGAAGGGAGAGGAATTACATAATCTCCCCATTTATAGTATGCTAATTTCCCTCTGTGATTTTATTAAAATTAAATAACTCACAGCTATTATTTATTTCCTCCCTGACTTGATTTTCCCTCTTCCATCAGTAAGATTTTTTTTTTTAATGATCGTTATAATATTTGAAGAAGGCAGAGGCTGCAGCACTGATTTGGAACTTTCAGCATTTGAATTGTGACTATGAATCGCTTCTTACATGATGAAGTACAAAGTGGCTTTGTTGCCAGAGCCAATTTCCCTCTTTGTGTCTCAGTTTTTCAAGTGCAAACTGAGCTTTGTAATATATTCTTTGAAGAATTTTTGCATATGTACAGGGCCAAACACAGTAGTCAATTCTAATAGTTGCTCGGTCCATTAGAGAGATTACTATTTTATTATATTATATTTCTCTAGTAATCTCTGCTTTTTATATGAAGTTTAAAAAAGGAAATTATAGATTGGGAGATTGTGATCAGAAGCCTGAATTTTGAATACATCTCTGCCAATAGCTGCAAGACCTCAGGCACGTCACTTCCCTTTTCTGTACATTTCTTTTCTCTTTGAGAAGATGAGGAGGTTGTTCTAACAATATTACCTTGAATGAAGTATGGAGAGGCCAGACACAGATTAAGAGAGAAAAACTAGACTTTTATTGTTTTCATACTGCTGTGTCCCTTGGGGTGACACATGGCACCCCACACAGGGCCACTCTGCAGAAGCGTAGGGGTTGGGCAAGAGCCTTTATTGTGCTTATTGTAGGAGGAGAAGGATGAAAGGGGTAAGCAGGTTTAAGACTGGCTAATTTGAATAATTTCAATGGGTTCTGGGCTATAAGCTGTCTCTGGTTTTCTATTACCTGGTCCTGGGGAAATTAGGGTGGATGTATAGTATGAGTTCTATAAGGCAGTGGTCCCCAACCTTTTTTGGCACCAAGGACCAGTGCTCCTAAGAGAATCTAATGCATGATCTGAGGTGGAGCTGAGGCAGTGATGCTAGCGCTGGGGAGCAGCTACAAATACCGATGAAGCTTCACTCACTTGTCTGCCTCTCACCTCCTGCTGTGCTGCCAGGTTCCTAACAGACCACAGATGGGTACCAGTGTGCAACCTGGGGGTTGAAGACTCGTGTGATAAGAAACACGGTGGTGAAGCTATGGACTTAATTAGCTGCCCAGGAAGGAAAATTGAATGGCTTCTAGCCAGGTCTTGAAAACTGAGTCAAGACATCACTAAAACACCTGTATTACAGAGGTTTAATTATGTAAACTTAATATCTTTTCCAAGCATAACCTCTGATTTGGGGGCAATGAGCTCCTTGCTTGGTAATTCTTGGTTTGTAATTTAAATGCACACACTTTTAAGCAGGGATTCCATGTTCTTCCCTTAGATGTATCAGCCAGATACTAATGCTTTCACATTTAGAATTGTTGACAGGATGCACTAAGGATCATTTCCTCTGAGCAGACATCCAGTCAGGAGTCTGGCTTGGGGACAACAGGTTTTCCCCAGTTTACAATGAGGCCCAGTTTCTCATTTGGTTCTATGTCCTATGGAATTGTTTTCCATGTGAACTTTCTATTGACTTTCATAAGTAAGAATAGAAACTGGTCTCAAATACTCAAAGGGCTTTATACACTCATTATGAACTAATTGGTATGTCAACTCACTTCTGAAACTGCAGTTGCCTTTAGGGTGGAAGGTAGCAAGTAAGCAGTGCACAGCATCACAAAATAGCATCCTGGCTCACAAAATAAAGGCTACTTGATCCAATTCAAAGGTCAACAAAATGAAATTAATGGTAAATTGAGTTCAGCCTGAGGTGAAAGAGCATAGTTTTAAAAAGAGCAATAGCTCAGATATTTGGCTAATTTACATTGAGTCTTGGTATTTTGCTAGCATATTATCTGAAAATTGATAATCTAAAGGCTTTGAAATACATAACCTTAATTTTTTTAAGTTGTAAGAGTAATCTTATTGAGACATAAGAAAGTAATATTAGAACAGAGCAAAGTCAGAGCTCTTTTGGAAGTTTCTAATTGTGATAAATATAGCCTCCAAACTACAGTTTATCCTTATACTCAGGACCACTCACACACTGATACGTAGATTTTTTTTTTTTGGCTAATCCAAAAAAAAATTTTTAAAAGACAGCTTTATTGAGATATCTTTGACACAAAAATTATGTATACTTAAGGTCTATAACTTGGTATTTTGATATATGTATTCATTGTGAAAAGTTCATTACAATTTTAATCATGACATATTAATAAGTAGTATATTAATTACCTCTAGATAGTTACTAGTATGTGTGTGTGTTGAAGGTCTACTTTCTTCCAAAATTTCAAGTATACTATAGCATATTGTTAACTATCCTCACCAGGTAATACATTAGGTATAAGTTGTTTATCTGGTATAACTGAAACTTTTAACCTTTAACCAATATCATCCAGTTTTCTCATAATTCCAGCTGCTGGCAACTACCATTCTACTCTCTGCTTCTATGAGTTTGGCTTCTATTATAGATTCCACCTATAAGTGAGATCATGTAGTATTTCTCTTTCTATGTCCGGCTTATTTTGCCTGACATAATGTCCTTCAGCTCCATCCATGTGGCAGCAAATAGAAGGATTTCCTTCATTTTTAAAGCTAAATAATATTCCATCATATATATATATATATATATATATATATTGACACTGCATTTTCTTTATCCATTCATCTATAGACAGAAACAAGTTTTTTCCTATTTTGGCTACTATAAATTTCCCTTTAGATACGTACCCAGAAATAAAATTGTTGCATCATATGGTAGATCTATTTTTAATTTTTTGAGGAATCTTTATGCTGCTTTCCGTAGTGGTTATACTAGTTTACACATTCCTACCAACAGGGTACAAGTGTTCCCTCTTCTCCATATCTTGTTATTTTTGTCTTTTTGATAATAGCCATCCTAACTGGTGTGAGGCGCTATCTCATGGTGTTTTGATTTGCATTCATCTGATTAGAGATGTTAAGCACCTTTTCAAATACCTCTTAGCCAATCGAATTTCTTTTTTCTTTTTCTTTCTTTTTTTTCTTTTCTTTCTTTCTTTTCTTTCTTTTCTTTCTTTCTTTTCTTTCTTTTCTTTCTTTCTTTCTTTCTTTCTTTCTTTCTTTCTTTCTTTCTTTCTTTCTCTCTCTCTCTCTCTCTCTCTCTCTCTCTCTCTCTCTCTCTCTTTCCTTCCTTCCTTCCTTCCTTCCTTCCTTCCTTCCTTCCTTCCTTCCTTCCTTCCTCTTTTCCTTCCTTCCTTCTTTCTTTTTTCTTTTTCTTTTAAAGATGTGTCTATTTAGGTCCTTCACTCATTTTTTAATTTTTTTTTTTATATTTTGGGTATGCAGTCTTATGAGTTCCCAATATATTTTATATATTAACCCCTTATCAAATATATGGTTTATAAATATTTTCTATTTTATAGATTTTTAAAATTTTGTTGATTGTTTCCTTTGTGTGCAGAGGCTTTTTGATTTTATATAATCCTACTTGTCTATTTTTGATTTGCTGCTTGTATTTTGTTGTCATATCCAAATATATTATATATATATATATATATATATATATATATATATATATATATTTCTAGACCATTGTCAAGAAGTTTTTTTCATTTTCTTTTAGAAATTTTACAGGACTTGCATTTAAGTCTTAATCCATTTAGAGTTGATTTTTCTATACAGTGTGACATCAAGGCTAATATCATTAGGTTGCACGTCAATATTCAGTTTTCCAAGAGTATTTGTTGAAGAGACTATTCTTTCCCTATTGTGTGTTCATGGCACTGTTTCTGAAGATCAGTTGACTATAAACATGTGATTTTGTTTCTGAGTTCTATTTTGTTTCATTGACCTATATGTCTGTTTTTATGTCACTACCACACTGTTTAGATTCTTATAGTTTTGTCATATAAATTGAAGTCAGATAGTATGTTACCTCCAACTTTGTTCTTGCTACTAATTACACTGGCTAATCAGGGTCCTTTGTGGTTCTATATGAATTTCAAAATTATTTTTACTATTTTTATAAAAAATATATCACTGGAGTTTTGAAAGGGATTACATTGAATTTGTAGAATGCTTTGGGTAGTATAGATATTTTAACAATATTAATTTTTCCAGTTCATGAACAGAGATATTTTCCCTTTATTTGTGTCTATTTTTCTTCAATAATGTTTTACAATTTTAATTTTACAAGTTTTTTACCTCTTTGGTTAGTTAACTCCTAAGTATTTTATTCATTTTTTTTGCTAATATGAATGGGATTGTTTTCTTAATTTTTCTATCATATTACTTATTGTTAGTGCATAGGAACACCACCAATTTTTGTATATTAAATTTGTGTCTTGCAACTTGGCTGAATTTATTTATTAGTTCTAACAGTTTTGTGTGCATGCATGTGTGTGTGTGTGTGTGTGTGTGTGTAGTCTTTCAGTTTAATACGTATGTAATCATATGCAAACAGAAATAATTTTACTTCCTTTCTGATTAGGATGCTTTCATTTTCATGCCTAATTGCTCTGACTAAGATTTCCAATATTATGTCAAATAGCAGTGGTGAGAGTGGGCGTCTTTGCCTTGTTCTAGATCTTAGAGGAAAAGCTTTCAAGTTTTCTTCATTAATTATGATGTTATCTGTGGGTGATTTATAGTGGCCTTTATTGTGTTGAGGTGTGTTCCTTATTGTATTGAGAGTTTTTTTGTTGGTGGATTGAGATTCATTACATTCTATATAATGATAATTCTAATTATCCAAAAGATTATTTTTCTAACTTCAGGATTATAAATTATAGCAGAGCTAGAATGAAAATTCAAGTTTAATATGATTGCCTATTAGGTGATTTATAACCTAATGAGGGAAAATGACCTGATTTTCCTTCCACTTCCCAGCTACACCTGTCCTACCTCAACCAGCCATCTGCAGCTCTGACTCCTTTCAGAAGGCGGTCTGGTTTCTTTGTTTCAATATGGAAGCCCTAGAGAAAGAAAATACGATCATTTATTTAGTGAACCAGCAACCAATCTCAGAGCACATTTTAAATAAAGTGATAAAGTGAGAAAAAGTTCTCCTTTTGTCTATGAATACAATAACTAATAAGACAATCCAACAAAGGTTTGAGTAGTACCAGCCACTTGGTTAGGTAGTGTAAGTGTATAATTAACTGAATTAACTGATATTTGGTGTCATGAAGAAACAGTCATAGTGTAGCAATAAAATTCAGTTGTTTAACTTATAAATATTTCTACTCTTTATATGCTCAAAATGTATCTGGTTGTTTTAGAAAAAATACATAAAGCTGAGAATTAAAGTACATGGACGGCATGTTTTACTTATAAAAGAGTAAAATCATTGCTAAAGAATTATCAAATAATCACAAGTTTTTTCTTATGAGAAGATCGATAGGAGGAATAGTTCTGTGTAATCAAATCAACAAGTTTCATCAAGAGAGGACCTAAGCAATTTTCACCTTTATTGATATATCATGTTCCCAGGTTCTCAAGAGATGAGAGAGGAGAGAGAAAGAAAGAACAGGAGAGGAGAGAAAAAGGGGAGGGAAGAAAAGGGAGAGGGGAAGGGAAAGGAGTAGAGGAGAGGAGAAGAAAAAGAGAATAGAATAATGTGTTGTGAGTTTAAAAATAATGGACATAAGAAAAAGTTCTATTTTTTTTCTTTTTAGCAGTATGTTTAATAAACATTATTTAAAAATAAAATAATAGTTTACTGTTAACATAGATGACTTATAACTTGTAATTTAGCCACATGGATGTTTGCTGGAGTTCTAAATCGATGGTGCTATTATGCTAAATTTTGTGTCTCTTTAAGAGATGACATTTAAATTAGTCTCTGATATACTATCTCTAAAATAAATCACATGTTTAAAAGCATCTGGATAAATCTATGGCTCTACTCATTATATTACTGTAGAAACCATCTTTAAAAAAATCGAGTTCAAAAGGTGTTTGTGACCTCTGGGGAGATTCATACCTATGTATCAAAATCTCGGGGGAGAATTTGCAATACCCTGGTGTTTGGAGATAGCCAAGATTTTTCTGAGACTCTCTATAACCTTATCACTGTACATTTCATTACCTTTATAAAGATAAATTTTCAATAGGCCAAGGAAATTTAATATATATTTTAACATGCTCCGTACCTTTATCACGTTTGTATATTTGGTTAAAAAACATATTGCATTCCAGAAAATATCTCTCAAAGAGATAGCAAAGATATTTCCCAGGAAGAAAATAAAATATGAACATTGAAAGTAGTGAAATTAGAAAAAAATGTGTATTAAAGGTAAAAGGTTAGTTACTTGTTTTGCTGAAAAATAAGTTCCTAGGTTATAAAAATATTGTGTGGAATATCATGATGTTTGTTATGGAACTGAATGAAACCCACAGATGGTATTACTGTCAGAAGATTGGCAAGCTGAGAAAAAAATCCATATTAAGTGTCTATTCCAGTGAGGACAAATTGCTACCTCATTCATGAAAAAAAGCATCTAGGGTAATTAGTCTCCTTCTGGCTGGCTGACTGATCTACCGTGGGTTTGTTACTTCTCAGAGAATCAGACACAGGCAAACTGAATATTCAACCCTACTAGTAGCCAGGTGAGTCTTGGAAAGGGGAAAACCATGTCATTGAGCTCATGCATAACCAACATGTACTCCTTGCTAAAAAACTGAATGAACAATCATTGAGTTGGCTGCACAATGAAGCAGATCAACATTCACAGGGTGCAGGATGATATTTATTTAATTATGTGAGCTTCATTTGAAGTGGAGGCATTTTTAGCAAACACTCACATTGAATAAAAAATGTTTTTGTATTTAAGACATATTCTATTCTATATCACCTGCCCTCAACATCCTTGTCTCTGATCCTTTAATTTTGTTCATCCTAAATTCTTGATCATTGATCAAACTACTAGCTACTACCCAGGAATCAATTAATCACAAGAATAACCATTGACATTTCTGCTTCCTGGGAATATTACCTGTCTCCAGTGCCCTTCAGCATTATATAAGTGGGGTCGCTTTTCCACAGAAATCTTCTTCCATCAAGTGTCAGTGTCACAAACTACAAAACAGGCTCAAACATTTTCTTCTGAATCATCTGGTCATAGGGACCTCCATGAGATTAATTCTAGGGTTGAGGTAGATACGGCAATGGAAGTGTAGACACCAGGAGAAACTTGCTTATGGAACTCACTTGTGCACCTACCCATACACATGATACCCACTTGGTATGCTGCTGTTGAGATCAAATTTTGTGGTTTGATCAGATAATACCCGGTTTATAAAAGGCAGCTCAGGCTCATGGTTACCTTTACTCCTAGAGTCAGGCATTTAGTTTTATTGAAGCAGAAGCGAGGCAAAAGTTGTCTCTCAAAAGAAACTATTTGCTTTCAAACTTTAAAGATATCTGCTATAAATTTCTTACTGAGGTTTGTAAAAGTCATTATTAAGCACCACAATTTGCCATAAATATTTGAAGACCATTGCATCTCTGGTCAAGTCATACGAGTCATACCAGAGCAGAGAGCCTTTTTATTTTTTATTGAGAACCCAATCAAAACTAGCAGCCTTAGGGTCATTTAGTGCATGGTTTGCAATAATGCATGCAAATGTATTTTTGTTATCTTGAAATTCCAGAGTTTCACCAAATATTGTCTCCTGCTCTCAGAGTGTGCAAGGCAAATCCTTTCTGGAGGGTTTATCTAAAGCTTTCATTAAACCACCTCATATTCTTAGCTCACCTTTTGCTTCTGATACTTTTTCTCTGACAATTAGTTGCAGCAAACACTCTTTTGCCTTAGTTGCATTGCATAGACCTTGCTTCTTGTCCTCGAGCTCTTCTGATGCATTAGCGTAGAAATCCCACAGAAAGTCATTTGACATTTATGCATGCGTGATCTGGAAGTGCAGAGAAATCAATGCCTCATGGGCAGCCTATTACTAATTAGGGCTGGGTGATGCTAGATATATGCTTAAGCAGACAATTTTGAAGCATATTTTACAGCTCCACAGAAGGTCCAACTGTACTATATATGTCTCACTTTTTGTCTTGGGGCAACTCTGAAGCTGTGGTAGAGAACCCATTAAGAATTCCTGAATTCACAATTTTGAATTACAAATTTGACCAATGGAAGATGATGCTGATGAGTAAATAATCCTCTTAACTTTCCTTAGGTGGGCAGTTCTTTATAAATATTCAGAAGGTCTGGGATTGACAGACTCAATAAATTGGCCCTTCCTATTTTCTTGTTTTACTTTTCCCAGTTTCTTATTTCTGTTTCCTGGGATCACTTCCCAAATAAACTACTTGCTTGTATAGGCTCTGGTATTTGGAGAGAACAGGCTAAGAAAAAAGAGGATTTCTCACTGTCTCAGGTTTCTGGACCATTAGTTTTACTTAAGTGGCAAGTGGCATTTATCTCCTGCTTTCCGTCATATGGCTTGCAAAGGCATCTAGAGTTCTACTTTCCATTTCACCATGTTATCTGAGCTGATGTTATCACTTAAGTAGATTCAGGATGATGCCTTGGAGATGGTGAGGTAATGAAGGTTCCTATGGACTAAATTGTGGCTCAGTTATGGTGAACTGGCAGAGCCCTGCTGTAGGATGCTAGATGTGTGCAGCTGTCCACATGAAAGCAAATAACTTCTAGGGTTTTCTGATAATTAGGATAGAAGTATAAAAAGAGAAAAAAAGCTGATCAATAAATACATACCAGCTATTTGGAGCTGTAGTGATTTACTGCAGAAAAGAGTCCCCATCTGGAATAGCAGTTGCATTAGATTCACCACCTGATTAAGCTTATGCTGATCAAATAACATTTCCAAGAGCCTTCTGTCTGTACAAGTCAGTCAGGTTAAATGGTGATGTTAGGAATCATCACTCCTGTTTTTTAAGTCTTTAGTGGTGATTACCCCAGAGATGTTGCTTTAGGTTTATTATTTTAATAAGGAGCAGGAGCTCAAGTGACTTTTCTTAACTAGCTCTACCATAAATAGCCTTTACTCTATATAAATGCTAGTTCCTAAGTTTATTTGTTTATACTACATTCTAAGAAACTAGGGTTGTAACACAAGGTGGATCTGATCGCATTGGGTCTTGAATAAGAGAAAATTTGATCAATCTCCATTTTTCACCTGAGACAAGAAGGTTTGTTCCCTGAATACCCATTCAAATCTGCTTCATTCATGGTGTTTTTTGATATAGGATGTACATCCTATACTCAAATTTCTAGCCTTGCTGCAGCTATGACTATGTGATACAGTTCTAGCTAATGAGAGTTAGCACTAACTGAAGAGGACTTGACTTCCTGAATAAACCTGGCAAGGTCTTGTGAAGAAAATGTGACCTTTTCTTTTGCTGTCCTTTATTCTTGCCTAAATGTAGATGCAGTGGTAGAAGTACGGCACTTTAATCTGCCACCTTTGAAACTTCTAATTACATAAGTAAAAAAACAAAAGCGTCTTACATGTTATTTCACCAGTTTGGTCACATAACTCATAGTAGTCCCTATGCTGAGCAGTAACCATGGGGTCCCAGCACTTTAGAATAATGTGAATATTTTCTTTTTCCCATTTCAGTTTCAGGACAAAAGTTGCATTCAAAAGAGATAGGAGAAAAATTTACTATAGAGACTATGATATTATTGCAAGTCTTCTTTCCCTTAGTATATCCAAAGGACTCAATCTTGAACTGGCTTAGAACTGAGATTAGACAAGGGGCTGTGACTCTATTGTTATGATATTAATGTTACGTTTTGAGCATCAGACTTAGAATGCATTTTCTTTTGCAAAGCACATAGACCTTAATTAACTTTGCATCTATAAATTTCATGCTCGATAATGATTTCAATAATCTTTATAGATGATACCATTCTAGTTACCACTCTGTCTCTGCTGTGTATTACAGTAAGGATACCCACTTCTGTCTGCTGGTTAAGCAGCACAACTTGTCATAACTATTGTGGACTATTTTTAAGAGAGATAAAAATGATTCTATTTTGTTTAAACCATTGTTAATATTTTTCCTCATAATGTAGGTAGACTTAATCCTGTTTCACTTTTCAAGGTAAATGTTTTAGTAGGGTTGTTAAAGGATCTTCAAACAAAACTGAAACAGCCACTTCTGCCAGGCAGCCAGAGGATGGTTCTGTTGGCAAAGGAGGCTCAGTCAGCCTTAATTATACAAAGCTAGTGCTTTTCAATAGGAGGGCTAAGGACCTTTTAGGTGAGACAATTCTTTCTTTGTGCAAGGTTTTTCCACTTTTTAAGGACATTTAAAATCACTAGTACCCAAGTGGTAAGTGCAGGTAACATTCCTAAGTAAAAATAACTCCACAGGCTTATAGAATGCCTCTTAGCTGGTAGCACCCCAATTGAAAACTACTGCTTTAAATCATGTGTATCTTCCCATGGTCCTTATTTAAATTCTTGGTGCCCTATTCATTTTTAACATTTACATAAGAGATTTGGCAAAGTTGCAATTCAACTGATGTTATAAATTGTCAAGCTATAGGACTGTGTGTAACTTTTATTCTTTGCACTTTCAGCCCTGTGACTGCAAGAGATAAGAAATTTGTTTAGCACGGTCACAGAACATCCTTGATTTTCTGACTCTTCCATGAATAAAAAATTTAGAACTTTGAATTTGCCATTTTATTTCTTCAACATTTCAGTGCAGTTAGAAATCATTGGTACATCTCATAGTCCTCATGCTGCTCATCATATTGTTTTATAGAAATGAAATCAGATTCTTCAAAATCTTGCCATGAGTGAGTACTTAATGACCACAGGCGATAAGAAATGAGTTTTCTATTGGGTCAGGATAAGTTATCAATTTATAGTATAAGTTATGATCTTACTACTACAGAACCAATAAGCAAGAAAAATAATTCCAGATATATTCCTTTAAATATCTGTTGTCTGCAATTAAAATTATTACCAGCTTCTGAATCTTTCAGTGATTTTAGTTGCAAAAGACAATTCACTATAGATCAATTCAGATAAAAAAAAGTAATGACTGAGAACCAGTCTCAAAGAATATAAAGACAGATACCACAGGGGTTGCTTCAGCGAAGAAACCACCTTGGAGACAGCTTAGCTTAGCTGGAGATGGATGTCAAAGCCCACCATGACCATTCCTGAAAATAGATTCCACTAGGTAACCACTAGCAATTGACTCCTTCTGAACTGAGGTTTCACATGGGTATGTTTGATAAAATAAAGTTTACATTATGACCACATGCTTTTTCAGACTAGTTGTAGCAGACTCTTTACCATAATCACTACCTTTCATTATCTTCATAATCTCTGCCAGTTATATAGTTATAGTGTTTACTGCATGTTTTAACAGTTTTATTATCTTTTTAAAAAATAGATAATACTTTGATTACTGTGTAAGTTGAGACACTTTCATACACCAACATCTAATTTGTAGTGTTGTCTTAATTCTTTATTTCTAAAATATAGTATATTTATTGAAACCATAAACTATTCTTGTCATATTTCCTATAAATATATTCCCAGATCTTCGCAGCTACCAATTTATTTTCTATTTCATCTAGTTAAAACTACATTCTTTCCCTTTATAATAGCTTCCATTGTTTTTATCCTGAGCAAGTCTTTTCTGATTTCAAACTAAATGAATGTTTATTTATATTTTATTTTATTTATAATAGTTTTAGTTTATTTCAATTAACTACTTAATCAGTGTAAATTTATTATTATAATACATGGTGCAAAGTGAAGTTATATTCTTTCTTCAAATATCTCAATTTTCCAATAACTTGATAAACATTAATTTTACAGTAGTCTGGGATTTTTAAAAGGTATAAATTAAGTGATAATTAGTAGGGTCTGTTATTTCTACTTTATTATCTAAGTGTTCAGTTTTGCACTAACATTACACTATTTTATATATTATAATTATGATTTTTCAAATTTTTATACAGCAATTCTCTATCAACATTTTTCTAAAACTTTTATACATATTTTATCTCTTAGAATGCTATAGACTTAATTTGCTTTATTTCTTCTCACCATAATTTGATTGAAATTTTAATTATCTGGAAAATAATTCTATAAACTAGTATGTTAACATCTTTTCAGTATTTGGGAATAATAAATGTCTATTTAAATCAGAATTTATAAAAATTAATACAATTTTATAGCTAGAAATTGGTTACATACATTTTGTTGAATTTATTTCTGTCTATTTTAGCACCTTTTAAAGTTTTTTTTTTGCTATTGTAAATGGATTCTGTATTCCATAAAAAAATAACTATATTATTTAGAGTCTTTATGTCTTTATTGGGTACATGCTATGATAACTCCAAAATAGGTTGTTAGACATATAGTTAAATGACTGATTATGGATGGCATATGAGAAAGTGATTGGCTTTTCTATATTTATTACACATTCTGGGTTTTTTTTTTTCAATTCACTTAATTCTAGGACCTTATCAGATTCCTTTGGGAGTTTCAGATATAACTACACTTTAAGATAAATTCACCTTTCCTCCAGTGACTTCTCTCCATTTCTATTTTGTTTTCTTTTTCTGGATCTTTCAGAAAAATAATGGCAAATAATGATAATGATAGAATTCCTATGTGGATAATAATATTAATTGAAATCTAGTTAGTGTTCCATTTTTATCTGTTATTTTAAAATAAATCATTATTATCAAGTTTAAGAAATATTATAGTTCCAGTTTTAGCAAATTCTTTTTAAAATGAGGATTCAATGCTTATTCTTTATTGCCTTTTTATGTGCATTGTTACTAATTGCTATTCATTTCCAGTTATTCTTAGTTAACATATTCTTGTAAAAAATTAAATATTATATTTTGTACTATTAGATAATCATTTCTCTTTCTAGGTCCAAATTACTGTCATAGATAATTTCATTAATGTGCTCTTAAATTTTACTTCTTAATAATTCAGTACTTGTGTTATAGTCTAAACTGTGGTTGTTTGGTATGTTGTTTTCATTCTGTTTTCATATCAGGGATCTGCTTCTCTGTAATTTGACTTGGGTGACTTCAACCTTCTCTTTTAATAGTCTGGAGCAGTTATTTATTTACTTGTAGTTAGTTATTTCAGTTAGTCATTAAAATTATTTACTAAAAGATTATGTATACTGGTATGAAGTTATTCATAACACTAAATAAATCAGTTTATATTGGATGCACTATATGAAAACATTTTGTAAAAATGCCAAGTTGTTTACCAATATTTAGAGTTTTTTCAATTAATATATATTGCTTTAGTTATTTGCAAAAATATTTATTGTGTTTTAAAAACACTTCAATTTGTTTTGGCTTGTCAGAACCTACATTATTTAATATCTCTCAATAAAGATGAACATGTGTTCTTAACTACTAAAATAAATAAGATATTTGAAAGAGAAAAGTTCTCACTTATTGTTTTGTATAAAATTTGTTGGGGTGACATTGGTGAATAAAATTATATAGGTTTCAAGTGTTCTATTCAATAATACATCATCTGTATATTGCATTGTGTGTTCACCACCCAAAGTCAAATCTCTTTTCGTCATCATATATTTGACCCTTTTCTACCCTTTTTTTACCCTTATCTACCCCTCCCCCACTTTCCCTCTGGTAACTATTAAACTGTTATCTGCATCTATGAGTTTTTATTTGCTTCCCTGTCTTATTTATTTGTTGCTTTCAGTTTTATATCCCACATATGAATGAAATCATATGGTTCTCAACTTTTTCTGTCTGACTTACTTAGCTTTCAGTGATAATCTCAAGATCCATTCACGTTGTCAAAAATGGTGGTATTTCATCTTCTCATATGTCTGACTGATTCCATTGGACCACATCTTCTTTATCCAATCATCTATCGAAGAACACTGTTTTTTTCCACTTTTTGGCCACCATAAGTAATGCTGCAATGAACATCAGGGTGTATATATTTTTACAGATAAATATTTTTAAATTTTAGGAGTAGATACCCCAAAGAAGAATTGATTGCTGTGTCATATGTTATTCTTAATTTTTTGAGGAACCTCCATACTAATTTTCATAGTGACTGTTCCAATTCACATTCCTACCAGTAGGGTATGACGGTTCCTTTCCCCCGCACAACCTCTCCAACACTGGTTATTATTTGTCCTGTTGATGATAGCCATTCTAACAGGTATGAGGTGGTATCTCACTATGGTTTTGATTTGCATTTTATTAATAGCTAGTGAAGTGAGCATTTAAGATATTTTATTTCTTAAGCTTTAAGGGCTTATGCTTTCTTTTTAACCCTTTGCTATTAGTTTCTGGTTTATTACATTGTAGGAAAACAACATAGAAAAAGTTAATTTAAAGAAGTTACCAACATTGCCCCAGTGGTCTGATATGCTGTTCTTTTCAGACTGTGGCTACTTAAAAAGAAATGTTTTAGTATTATAAGACAAATTTCCAAGTTCACTATATTATTTAGATTCTTTATGTTTTAGTGGGTGCATGCTATGTCTAACTCCAAAATAGGAGTTAGACATATAGTTAAATCTCTCACAAAATTGTTTTTATTAATATCTTATTTGCTTTTTAAGAGTTTTTGCTGGATAAAATTTGAAGCATTTTTTTTGGTATATAAAGTTCCTTAAATATTATATGATGAATTCTACCTTTTTATGGTATACAATCACTCTTAAAATACAGTAAACTATTAAACTTATTTTTCTTTGAATTCTGCTTTGTTCAAAATAGTTTTCCTACTTCTGGTTTCTTTACCAGGGCTCATATTTGATAAATCTGTGTCCACCACCTTATTTTTAACATTTCTTAGTTGTTTTTTTTTTTTTTTTTTTTTTTTTTTTTTTTTTTTTTTTTTTTTTTTTTTTTTTTTTTTTTTTTTTTTTTTTTTTTTTTTTTTTTTTTTTTTTTTTTTTTTTTTTTTTTTTTTTTACTGTGGTTGTACCTCTTGTAAGCAAGAAAAATTAGGAATAAACTTTATTTATTAAAACTATTTCTTACTTTAGTTTTCTTTCTTTATTTTTACTTAAAGTCATACCTACATTATTTGGTAATTAGGTTATTTTTTATTTACTTCTCTGTTTTTGATAATATATAATATAGTCTCTTTTTAAAAAAATTCCAAATTACCACTAACAAATTATTACTTTTATATTGTATATCTTACAGTGGCCATGTATTGTTTATTTCTTTAAGCACTACTCACTTATTAAAGAGCAGTCTCTTGTTTTTAAAAATTGCTTCTATACTCTAATCATGTCTTTCCAAGAAAGATGACTTTTGTGGAGTTTTATCTAGGTAACCATAGTTGATTTGCACAGTAGTTAGCCCCTGACCAAGGCTAGGCTAACCTGAATCCTTCCTCTGAAATCTTTGGACTAGAACTCTGTCAAAAGATATGTTAAACTATCTTTTATATTTAATATATAAAATATATTACGGTGACTCATGAACTATGAGATGTGAAAAGGCCTGTCTCCAGACCTTTGGGAAGCTGCCATTCTAAGAAAAGAAATAAGATAAGCAAAGAAAAGCAGAAACAGATGAAAAGATAGTCTTGCTACTGTTTAAACCAAAGTTCCTAAACTCCCTGGTTCTAGCTGTTTCTTTGACCTTTGGTGGTTAAGTTGTGCAGGCCATCCAGTCAATTCCTTAGGCTAAACAGGAGAAGACAGGTTCTGATCAGGGCCAGCAGAGGTTAAATAGTCCTCTAAAATCTTTAAAAAACAAACAAACAAACAAACAAACAAACACACAAACACACAAACACTTCAAGGCTTACCTGTTGGCTAAAACTTTATATGGTTAAACCAACTAATGAGAGGGAAAGTAAAAAGACGTTGTCAACATTTTGTTAAATGAGTGTACTTTGCTGTCTAACAATTTGGCCAGAAGTGGGCATTTCAATCTATTTCATTGGCCTTATGGGGGAAATTTTTTGAAGGTTCTTAAGAAATATTGATTAATAGAGTATTATTGTTTCTGCTTTTCCTTTGGTTTTTACCTTTTCTATATATGTAGCAAATAGTGAAGCTAATTTGAGAGTGGACATTTTAAACCAGACACTATCACATGCATTCTTTTTGTCTGGGAAACATTTGCTTGTTCATATATTTGTTTTTGCCCACAATCTCCTGCCTCTTGTATAAGAAATTATTCAAGTAAATTTTTATCATTTATTTCTGAAAAGCTGATGGGTTGAAGAAATTAATTTGGATTGATTTGAAAATATACTAAGCAAATTAAATAAGTGAAAAAATATGTTTGCTCCTTAATTCTATTGAAAACATTTATGAAAATATGTAAGAGCAGCTCTGAATGTAAAGAAATTTTTCCAGAATTCAGAGCTGCTCTTACATATTACATAAAAGGGCCAGGGTACTTTTATTTGGAATGTGACCTTTCCTAAAATCAATCCATTGTAATTTATCACCTTTTGACTTAAATTATGGAGTTTCACTAATTGGCGCAAAGTTTAATGTGTCATTTAAATTCAGAAAAAAAGTTGCCATATGTTAAAAGATTCAAAACATTAATTGATATAGATATGAGTTCTGTTATTAACTCCTTGAATGATAGCTGTGGCTCATTATGAAAAAAGGAAGGCTAAAGAAAGGTGGTATTCACTTCATTGCAGTGTAGTAAATGAGGAATACTATCTCTAAGAAGAAGAGGTCACAATTGCATTATATGGGTAACTTTAATAATTTCCAGAATTCTGTATGTCTTGAACAGTGTGGCAAATCTAATATATTAGTAAAATATTATAGAAAAATTCATGTATGCATAATATTTTGCTTATTTTTCTGTGATTCTGAAAGTAAAGATGTAAGTTATAGAAAGGTTAATTTATAAAGCCACATAACTATTAAGACCTATTTGGGAAATTTATTGCTTTTACTATTTGGGCTCTCTTGCAGCTATTCTAAGCTAAGTGTCCCTAAATTGTGTTCAATCATTTAGGAGGACCTTTAATTTGGAAGGAAAGAAATACATCTTTATTTTCACGACTCTCTAATTGAAATGTAGGTTACTTCTTTATAATCTAGGTAACACACTTCTATAATGTTAACAGTGCCTGTAATTTTGTTACCACTTTAAATTGCAGACATTTATCTATAACATAAAATTCAAAATACTGTGAAACTTATAATTACTTCAAAGTTATAGTAGTTAGACTACTGCTAGATCTTATGATACCATTGAATTAATAAAGCAGCACATATATTACCATATCATAAATTCATTTTCTAATATTTTAATGTCTCAAAATAACCAATTTTATTTATAATTCTGTGCATTTTATGCATTTAAAAACATTGTAAAAAGTGGCCCATAAACTACAACAATAAAATGTTAAGAACCTTTTGTCGCAAACTCATGAAAAATAAAAAAAAGTAAGAAAAAGAAGAAATAAGATCATATTATTGTTTTCCATTATTTTTTCAATATTTCATTTAAAGGGAACTAAATTTAGGTACTGAAAGAAAAAGAATATTATGAGGGTAACCATTATACCTGGTTTACCTGGCATAGGCTTGGTTTTACTAAGGTAATTATTATACTACTCTTTTTCTCTTTCAAAAGTGTCCTGGGTTAATAAATGACACTAGTAAGCTACTTATTATGTACCTAAACTCATAGAAGAGAAGATTTGGACTTGAATTAATTTGGATGATGAGTAAATGAAATGTCTGTTTCTCTTATTTTTTTTTCTTGTTTCCAACTTCCTCTATTTGTTAAATGCAAAAAGACAACCAAAAGGAAAGTTTTTTTTTTAAGGTTTACTATATTTAACACTCAAAATATTGGAAAGCACAAGTAGGATCTCAGTAAATTTCTATGTTGAATTAAAAGCTCCCTAAAATAGAATAGGAATATTTACTGATTTATTCTGTCCTGCCTCTATCTCATTTAAAATAATTCACACAATAACCATAATCTAAAATCTAGAATAATCATGAAAATGTCATGCAGATAAGAGATAGTCTGTTTTTCACATTGTGGTATTATTTAAACATGTGAGAAACAAGCAGGCACTGACTTCTTATAATACATTTTATTTAAGAGCAAGTAAGAAAGAAGTCCTTAGCTACATATAAAAATATGAATATTGTACATGAAGGAAGAAAAATTTCAATGTAAAGGCACAGAATAGGATAGTAAGAGTTAATGGTAAAGATTTCAAAAATAGATCCCGGTAAAAGCATTTTATGATATAAAATAAAAATTTTATTATGATTACGGATTAAAAAGAAATTTCTAGGAAAGCAGAATAAACAATTTATGCAACAATAATACCATTCCATTTTCAAGAGAAATGTACAGTAATAGAGATTGGAAAGAATTGCAGTAAGTGGGACAACTCAGTGTGTCATTTTTGTTAACCATTAGATTGTACTGCTCTAATGCTTACAGAAAGAGAATTTATATGTACAATCTATTGGCTGGCTTGTCATTCAAGAGGTGAATATTTACCTTTGACAGGTAATCATAGAGGCCACTTTTTATATTGTTTTGTTGCTTTAAAATAATTTTTCTTATTCTCACATTTTGGTTTTAATCAGGAATGTATCATTTGTGTTTTGTTCTTGCCTTTCTTTTTATTTAGGTATCTGTTAAGCAAAGATGTTTGCTCTGTATGCTTGTCCCCTGTGTCTATTTCCATGGAAATACCAAAACTTCCAAATGAAAATCTACATACCATGATTGCTTTAAAAGTGGGAAAATGTTATTCCAAAGAGTAAAATTTCTTTTGTGAGTGGCTTAAAATAATTCTAAAGTTAAATAGCATGGTGTTACGAAATGTACTTAAGAATTAATTATCTTTTTAAAAAAAATTCTCTAAAAAGTAAAAAAAAGTCTATGCTAAAAAAATTAAAAATATCTACAGCAAGATGAATATCAAATATTCTGTAAAATGTAATTTGAAATATTTTGTTAGGTTATAGAGAAAAACAGTAAAAATATGTTTTTGAGTGATAGTCCTGGTAAAGCAGTTAAAATTTTTTTGTCTTATATATTGTATTCAAAGTATTAAATTCTCAAAAACCAAAAAAGATAAAGGAATTAGAGTCCATCACAAACAGAGTAAATTAAACATGCACATATAATTGTGCCTCAAAATATTTGTACAAGACCAATAAATAGCTTGTCTTTTAAATAAAAATTAAGAAAATTTACCTCAAAATATCAATTCAGCAGCTACATAAAATAGTAAAAAGGAAAAAAAAAGGTTGTCAGGTTAAGAATTTTTTTTAGTTCTTTAAAAATTGTGAAATAAAATATATTCCTTATTAAATGTAAACTTATTTAGAATAAGTTATCTAAAAATGATAAGAAGATATACAAAATATTTTTCATCAAGTGAACATCAAGTAGATGCCAGACATTGAAATAAAAGTAAAACCCTGGATTAATTAATCACTTACAAAAATTGACAAATTTTTAAAAATGTGCAAACTAAGTCTAGCTACATATTTTAGAAATAATTATAATGTAAAATTTCAATGTTAATAGAGAAAAAGTTCATTACCATAACCAAGTAGATAAAATCATTTGATAAAGTTTTGCATGCATAGATGCCAAAAAATTTTAATACAACATTGGAATATAGATATACATGCATATATATATGTTACTTACATACACACAAACATACATATACATATATATTATGTGTAATCCAATTATATATGTATGCATATAAATGCACATACACAAAAACTGCTTATACAATATTTCAGATATACCTAATAAATTTAATAAAAAGTACATGACTTTGTAAAGTAAAAGTATAAAAAATTTCTAAAACATATTAAAGATATTTTGACTATTTGTAGAAATATTTCAGTGGGATTTCAATAGATTTCAATAATGAATGATTTTGTAAAATTTTTGAAAACTCAAACAGGAGATTTTTACAGATCATTTAGGAAATTACATGGATAGAAAAAGCCAAGACAATTATGAGAAAAAAAATAATGAGATGCATGTTTCTTTTAGACATTAGTGTGTTATTATAGACAAATTATAATTAAAATGATGTGATATTTCTGAACAAATAATAAACTTGTGAAACACGCTAGAAAATCTTCAAATATTTTATATTTGTATTATAAATCTAACATTTAAGAGAAGGATTCATCAGTTAATGGAGCTGGAACAATTATTTAATTATTTTTTAAAATCACCTGAATTTTTATACCAAAATATAATTTACATGAGCAAAACAAGTACAAAAGGTGAAACTATAAGAAAGTAAAATAAGTATAATTTTTTATCTAATTTTTTAGCTAACAGCCAAGAAAATAAATCAATAAAAATTGATAAATTAGTTACAACTTTAAATTCTCTCTTTGAGAAATGATAAAAATTATTTAAAAGAATTAATATAGAAAATTTGTACATCATATATGATAAATAGTAATGTCTTTAATGAGTAAAGAGGTTTTTTTACAAATTAATAAAATGACAAAAACCAGAGAAATTATGAAAGACAAATTCATAAGGGAAGAAATAAAAATACTAAATGTTGACATTAACTAGTTTCCAAACATAAAATAAAACACTCTTTGTAGTTTTCAACAATTAAAGTAGAAAAAAATTAAAATACATATTTTGGCATGGTTGTATTAAAAATGGAACTATGAAACCCTGCTATTAGAATGTAAACTACTAGAAAATTTCTAGTAAAAAATATGGTACCATTTGAAAACAAAATTATCCACATGCTTTCTAAGCTCTTTTAATCTTATCCCAATAATAATAAAAATACACATAAAATAATGCAACTGGATCCTCACTCTAATATTATTGGCCATAATACAGATCAGCAATAAGATAAATGTCTAATAATAGCAGTTCAGTAAATTATAGGATATCAAAACAATGAAGTGAAAGTTACACATTCTAGATCAAGAAAGAAAGGATTCACACTATAATGTAAAATTTTTCATGTATGGTATACATATACATATAATTTCTTTAAAATGTGTGTGTGTATATATATCTCTAAAATGTATATATTGTTATATTTATATTTATAGATAATCAGAAGTCTACCAATTAGAGTATTACCAATGCACTAAGAATGGTATAAACTTTTTTGACAAAAATTATCTCTATTTTAGAATTTTATATATTAATATATCACTTCTATAATCTGAAAAGTTATATAATATTTTTAAAGCAGAGGTATCATGTTTGCTTTTTGTTCTTCTGGCTATTGTTGTTTTTTAAATATGGCTTTATCTTCTCAAAAAAGGATTTGGCCTACTACAGAATGGTAGGAGATAGAATCCACATGGAATGAATAATATTTTTCTATCACTTGGATAAAATTTTCTAGTTGTCCTAGTGACTTTCTGATGAGAAATTAAAATTATTTTAGAATGATGTTTGTTTATGAATAAAAGAAAGTATAAATA
This sequence comes from Macroglossus sobrinus, assembly GCA_004027375.1. Classification (NCBI taxonomy): domain Eukaryota; kingdom Metazoa; phylum Chordata; class Mammalia; order Chiroptera; family Pteropodidae; genus Macroglossus; species Macroglossus sobrinus. Next base: position 711,816 of record PVKZ01000180.1, read on the forward strand.
TTGTCTGGTATTTAAAATTCAAATTTAAGAAAGTATAAATATTGTCTGGTATTTAAAATTCAAATTTAAATAACCGTTTTTCATCTTTTAACATTTTAATAAAAAGTTTTTCATTCCCAATCTCTCTGAGAGTTAAAAATACTGTGAATTAATATTTTATTCAAGCAAAAATACAGTTCAGTGGGAGAAAATGAGAACTTCCATCAGTAACGTTGGAGGAAATATGAACTAGGCTTTCTTAAGGTGTATTTCTAATTGACTATATTTCTTAACTTGGAAAATTTATTTAAAAATTTCCCTGTTTGATAATTGTGGACAATTAAATATAATTTAAAACTATTCTGTTTTCATCTGTGTGTATTGTGAACAAAAGTTTGGCTATCTGCCTTCAAAATGCATTAATGCTTACCACAAAATGCTATGGGTTAGCAATTTTCATTTCTGCTTAACACAGCACCAAACTTAAACTGTGTCTTCATATTCTGTAATCTGATTATTGGAGTCTCATATGGTATGTTGGAGAGCCCTTGAGCTTATGAAATCTGTCCAACTTGAACTTCTCAATTGAGAGCTTTTTAAATTATATTCTACAGCATATTTTAATTTGCAATACTTCAGAATATTCTTGACTGATTTTTTTTGTTGGCTATATGTACGTATGTCTGCATATGTGTTTTTGTGTATAGTTTTGACAAAATGAGAAACTCAACATGAAACATCTAAAGTTTCTATATCTAATTACAAAACCAATGCAAATATCAAATCACTCTAATATAAATTATGATAATGTAAATATTATAATAAAAGCTATACTGAGGCTTAATGGTACAACACTTTTTTAAATGAGTATTGAGAGTTCTCAAAATCTCTGGGGTAGTTGGAGAGTCTGGCTCTCAGTAAAAGCAACACACATTTTTCTATGGGATTATTATAATGGCAGCTCTTGTCACTGTCAAGTAAAGAAATTACTTTACCAGAGGGAAGGAAGGGTGGAGGTAGATAGGAAGAAAAGGGGTAAAATATATGGGTGATGAAAGGAAATTTAACTTTGGGTGGTAAACACAATGCAATATACAAATGACATGTTATTGAATTGTAAACTTGAAACCTATATAATTTTATTAACCAATGTCATCCCAATAATTTTAAACAAACAAACAAACAAACAAACAAACAAACAATGAAATGCAGACACCAGGCAAAACCACTGGTCTTCCACTACTGCTGCTGAAACCTGTATATCTCGCAACCATTTATTATCATGCTTGCTTGCTAAATTGGAATTCATACAGCAGCTCCTTTCTTCACTCTGTCAAGAAAAACTCATTAGTGTGTATCATGAGTGAAGCGTTATATCGCATGCCTGAACCTTACTTGCAGGGGATCTTAGGAAAGCAGGTTTCTGGGTTCTATTTTAGGGAGACAAGAATCTAACATAGAAAATATCCTAAACAAGAAAGAGATGATCAGAATTTGTTGGGAAATATAAGAGAAATGTTTACTAGAATAAGTCTTTTAGCTTTCCCAATTTAATTTTGATTTATATTCAGACACTCCCTCTTTCAAGCTTAAACTTCTAATAATAACAATTACAACAAAATGCATGTGACTTAAAAAATGCAAGTTACTTATACAAGTAAAATTTTACTTTTTTGGTTTATAAATGTAGTTAATGGTAACTTCAATAGTTAATGCAACCTACTTTAAATCCAGATTGTTATAGTGTTTTAATATTTCTTGAGTTTTAGCTTTTTGATATTCTATAAACTAGAATATCAAAACTCAGGACACAGCAGCTCCAGGGATGATTGTTGCAGGTCTCAAAGCCATGCCTATGACAGCTTCACCTAATTTCTTAACACTACACATAGTTTCAGCCTCTTTCATGGCCAAAGGTTGAATTTCTTCTGCTCAGGCCCTATTGAGTCTCCAGTGATGGAGACTGAAAGCAGCTTCAGTATCCAAGTCCATCTAAATGATGACTGTCCCAAGAGACTAGCTAACACAACCTGGAAAAGAGGAGTTGTTATCTCCCTTTGGGCTGGACTTTGACCCACGAGAGCCAGCAGATGGTGAAGACTCCACTGATTCATTTACTCCCTTTCCTTCCCACAATGGAGGTAGACTAGAGGTAGTGATTCCACATAGCCTCTCCAGAACCTCCCTTTCACCAAGAAACCAGGTGTGTTCTCTTGAAAAACTGTGAAAGCTCAAAACTACTCTCCTCTGTATTTATTTTGCTTACTCTCTATCTTATTTCTTTTCTTCCATCACTATTGTTTCTCTGTTGTTTTACATTCTCAAAGCATTATCACATAAACTTTTTCTTTCCTTAAGTTATATTTTCTAGGGCACCCAGATGAAGACATTGTGTTTCATCAGTTGTCACAAGGCCATCACTGGTATTTGCATTTCCTTTCTCTATTAATCATTTAATATTTCATTTGCCTGCAGGAAATTGAGGTTGTTTTTATGATGAGGTATATCAAGCTACATTTCTGAGGAACATAATTTGTTGGTCTTACCTATATGATGTTTCTGTAGTCTTTCTGAAGTTTCTGGAATCTTTCAGTAAGGTTTACTACCAGATTAGGAGGCACCAGAGGGATGACTTTGGGTTCTGAATACACTATGACCTCCTCCCAACAATGCTGTTTCCCTTTCATAATCAGATTCCATAAACCGCTATTTTGCCTCCTTGTCCTACAGTAGGAAGAAAATGAAATAAAAAAATGAAAGCTTCACCCACTAATTCATTGAGACCATTGTAGAATCTCTTGATAGGATAACTTATCTTCATGTTTTAAAACCTCCTGGCAGAGCCCTAAGATAAGATGGCAGGACCCAGAGACATCAGAGGGAGACATTAACTTATGCAGAATTTACAAAGTATAAGAGTGAGTGCTGTAACACATACATCTATCTTTTGTTTTCTGTATTCCAGGTCTAGTTCAGAGAATATACACACTTCATATTGGACAGAATCATAATTTTATTATATATTATATTCTACCTTATATTCAGACAATTTCAACTCTCTGTAAAGTCAAATGATTTGGGGTAATAGGGTTCATAGTAAAGCAGTAAATTCTTTGAGTATGAGGCTATTGCCTTAATTTTGTCTGCATGAAATTAGTTCTTAGATCAGATACAATGTTGTGAATAAAACATGCAATAAGCCCAAAGATAGGTTTGTTTGAATTACCATGTCAGAAATGAAAGAAAAATATAAATTTATGGTTAGAATAAATTATTATTCCCTTCATGATGGAAGAGGTCTAATATTTAACTCCCTAATCAGGTAGCTGGATAGACCCCTAGAGAATAAGTTTAGGTTTGGTCTCTTTCACTAGTGTTGGAAAGATGGATACTCAGCAGAGGTTGGGGCCAGTGAACCATGAAACAGAAAAGTATTTGTTGCTGCATACCCTCTGACCCTGCCCTCAGGGTCATGGTATCCATTGGCAAAATAGTAAGGGAACTTAGGAAAGAGGCTAACTGAAAACCACCGGAATGCTGAGAGTCTCCACTGAACCAGGGGACTTTTGATGAACATTCATATGGTGCAAAACATTCTCACACTTGGAATCTATTCAAAAGTTTGATACACATTCTTCTTTCCAAAATATCATAGGAAACAACCCCTATGTATCAATTTTATCATATTCTCTGTCCAAACAATTATTCACAACTCACTCATGTAGATTCTTATCTTTGTCTTATCCAGCCTTCTTCTCTTAAGCCAAAAAAATTAGATGTCGTATAACTCAATTTGTGAGTAGGGATGAAACACTACAACTCTTCTACTCCAAATTGCAGCACACTTTGAAAGGTCTTCAGGAAGTCATTTTGGTTCTTATTTACAACATTTTTCTCCACCTGCAGTTGTGGGTTGAAGGAGGGGTGGAAGTATGGCCAGAACAAACACAAACTACTCATAATAACACATGCACTTTCAGATCCTGTTTACATCTACATTTCATGATTTAGTTATAAGAAGCATCCTGATTTTTCTGGCTTATATCATATGATAACACACAGTTCATGATGGGCATCTCTGGTCACCTGGCCACTTAGTTCTACAATCAAACATTCAATTTCCACCAGAGCCCAGAAACAAGCCAAAAATTATTTCTATAAAGGAGAATAATTACTAGTCAATGAAAACCTGGTTTTACTCTAAAGTCATAGAATTCTCTGTGTTATGGTTCACCATAAATACTATGTAATGTCCAGGTATGCCAAGGTACTTGGAGCAATATTTACTTCCCTAGGTCATAAGTGAGAGAGCTACAAGCATACAGCTCAAATTAGTTAAAATATCTGCTCTTTTCTATTTTTCTCTCAATACTGGTAGAATTTTGAGCTACTTAGTAAGTGAATCAGAGCAACAAACCCAAAACAATTATATATTTTTTTATAAAATACAAAAATATGTGCCACATATTATGTCTCATCATTTGAGGTAAAGATTGCAAGCTACAGCAAATTATTTTTTATTTTGGAAGGAATGCATTTTGAAATTTCTAGACATCTAAATTCCTCAGAATTTTATTAAGGAATCAAGCACCTCTATTTAATAAGAGTAATTTCTCGCCCTCTAGCATGGAGACTTACTAAGTCATCTGGCAGACCTGCTGTTTTCTGTATAGCAGATCCTATGAGGCCTGGTGTAATCAAGGCAACAAAGCAACACAGAAACTTGAGAAGAAATTTTTTTTTTTTAAAAAAGGTCTCAAATAGTACAGATCTATTAACATAAGTTGACGAAGATAAAATATTACCCCTATTAAATTACTGTGAACAAATCCTAGCTTCTATTGACATTTTGGGATAGAGAAAAATAACATATTCAAGATCAATACTTGTATATAATTTTCTGGGAGCTTTGTTGATATGCTCAGGAAGACACCACGTGAATATAATGTTATAACGAAAGGAATGTGAAATAACATCTGCAATTTGGATTGCTAGCTAACTGAATTTATAACAATCTGCTTATTCTCCAAGATCTCTCTATCTTCTGCATAGGAACAGGCTGTGGATTGGAATCACCATCTCTATATCTCTTGTCTTTATTGGTGGCAGTAATCTCCAGGACCCACCCAGGCATGTGATACTGCTACTGTGTTACTTTTTTGAAAATTTTATGTATCAATTTAACGTGGCTATTGGAGGTCCAGATAAGTAGTAAAACATTATTCTTAGGTGTGTCTGCGAAGGAGTTTCTGTCTGAGAGAAATTAACATTTGATTGAGTAGACTGAATAAAGAAGGTCTTTCATCATCAATGTGAATGCGACATCATCCAATCCATTGAAGATCTGAATAGAACAAAAGATTCTTTCCTCTCAAGCTGAGATATTCACTTTTTCTTTCTCTTGAACATCAGAGTTTCTGTTTTTTAGGCCTTCAGACTTAGACTAAATTAGACCATTGGCTTCTCTGCTTTTCCAGCTCATATAAAGCACATTGTGGAGTTTCTTGGCCTCCATAACCATGTGAGCCAATTTCTATATAAGTCTTCTCTTTTCTGTTTCTATCTATATATCCTATTAGTTCTGTTTCTATGAAAAACCCTGACAAATATAAAGGATGAGAATCAAGATCTTCTATGTCACTTTTCAATCATCAGCCACAGGACAGAGTTGCTATGGATACTCTCTCATTTGCTAATTATACTTACGCTGATCTTAATTTGGGAACCGGAGTAACAAGTCATATTTGGTTCAAAGAGCCAGTGGGCCACATAAACACATTCAACTCAATTGTCTATCACCTAATTGCAATAAGTTGCCATTTGGACCAACAGACTAATGTATTTGGATTCCCAGGGATTACTTTTAGCATAGAGAAAGTAATAATCCAAATAGTCTATGAAATGTCTGTATTTTTTTTATTTCCTGGTATATAGTGCTCTTGTAAATGCCTTTAGGTCCTTTTGGGGAAAGTCGGGATAAAATTTATAGCATATGCTTTTGATATTATTTCAAGATCATTATTCAAGTGTGTCCACTGTTTCATGTCTGTTGGCTTATTCTCTGTGCTTCACTAAGAAATCAAACATCCTAAACAGGGCATAATTAGTACAAAATCAGCAAAGTTTTAATAAACATGCCTAATATCAATATTTTTTTTATATCACTGCTAAGAAATCCTATTTGAATTCCAAAGAATAAGGAAAAATTCACTGCAATGGGAATCTTTAATTTCTGCCATCACAGAATTAATTAAAATGATTTTAAAATCATTTTATAAAAAAATCCAAACTTTTTTAGATGGTGGTAATACACAAAAAAATTACAAGAAATATCTATTTAGTGTATTGATAGGGTCAACAAAACAGCAAAACAAACAGCTCTTAACATTGAATTACCAATTATCTTTAATATAGCTTGTTATATACTTTGCCCCCATCACTTGCTGTTTTGGCCATGGGTAATTTCTGAGTGGGGCTTCCATCAGTGATTCATCATTGGGAAAAAAAGTACTTCTCATGAAGATATCAATTAATTAAATATATGTTTTTACTTTAGCAATTTAGACTCTATAAACATCTGTATCACCTAAATCAAATGCTTAAAAGAGGAAGAATCTGCTTTTAATATACCTATGCTAGATAAGATTGTTTACGATGATTAAAGGTGACAAGATGTAATTCTGAAATTTTTTCATAGTTAAATTTCACTTGATGCAAAATGTTATAAAAAAAAAAAGAACACATTTTTATATCAGAGAGACCAACTTTTGCTTAGTGGATCTTCTGCTGACTGTTTTTTTTTGTTTGTTTGTTTGTTTTTAACTCAGACAAGAAATTTAACTTTTTTAAGCCCTAGTTTATAAACTTTCAATTAGAAATAGAAATACCTACCTTGCAGTTTCAGCAGTATTGTATAAAAAGCATGTGGTCAGAATTTGGTGCATAACAATTAAAAAGTACTTATTGATGATATGATTTAAAATAGACAAATTATGAGACAATGGTTTAAAAATGTATTCTGCACTAATATCGTTAAAAAGTGGTGTAGGTATCATTGATAGGTTCTTTATAAAGCTCCTCTTCCATGTCCTACTCACATTTTAATTACCCTTTGTGAATCATGGTGCAGACTCACACTGAGGCCTAATTTATTCTGGATATTGGGGAACCTCACCAGTTAAATATGTGGGTAGAGGAGAGGAATCCAGGAAGCCACGGCTAGGGTCTGGCACCCTAGCTTTAACCAGAGGAGCAGTGTTTTTAATCATTTGAAAATTTGATCTTTCAAGTAAGATTTAATCTAAAGGAAAGATTCTATGCTGTGCATATTTTAAAAACACTAGCCTAGACCATTTCTCCTTGGCCTTTTGAGGATAACAGATATTGGTTAAAATCACAAACAAGAGCCAGAGGGTTGTTATTTCCTGTTTTCCCTTTTAGTATCTATTTATATGTAATGATAGGTATTAAATTGAGTCTGACATGAGCACAAAGGCATGTCTTGGGTTTTATGTTCATATAAAAGAAAATTTATTATTAGCATTTCACCTTATATAAAAATAAACTATTCTAACTCTGATTATTAAAAATATAAACTGTTTATTTTTAAATGTTGTATTTTTTCTTTTATAATTTACAAAGCCTTTTATCTATATTTTCTTTTTCCATGAGTTTAAAAATAATCACTAATGATTATGCAATAGCCCAAATTTGTGTCAACTTCTCATTATTACAAAAAAAAAATTCCACTTGTTAAGCATTTTATTCCTATTCTTCCATACTGTTCATGTTTATATTTTTCTTTTTTTAAGTTTATAAACAATGGATTTGGGTATTATTTTTTTCTGGAAATGAAGAGATTTAGGCTATAATAAGAGGTCTGAAGTCCATAGAAATATTCTTGGAAGCTCATAATATTGAGTCGATACTGCCTGGATTTATGGTGCTTTACCCAGTTAGGAAAATAGTAGGTTGAATGCATATAGCTTGGGGTTGTTTTTAAACTTCTTCTTGCATAAACATTCTTGGAAGCAACACTTTCTTGCCCTTGTGCTTTACATTTACCCTTATGGGTATTACATGGCCTAGCTGAAGGTTTTGTGCCTTTTAACACCACCTTTCAGAACCATAAAAATATTTTCTTATCTATCATGGTTCTATGTTCAAAAAGTTCTCTAAAATCTCAGCAACTTTCTTTTATATAGCAGTTGCAATATCCTTTAACAGAGTAAATAAAATATCCCAGTACAAAACAACAAGAACAAAAATTTAAAAACTTTGACTCTAACAAGCACTTAATATAGTTATCAGATCATAATTAAACATTATTTTAAACCTAAGAGAAAAACTTATCTCCATAAAACTCTCTCAGAAAAAAGATGTTCATTTTTATACTTTTTATCATAGTAACAACAAAAATAAAAACAATGACAATGACAAATATGAATCTTCACTGTTTACTAGATTAATGGGTGAGTTGACTATTAAAATTTTCTGAATGAAATATTGTGAATTCCTATAAAATAATGTTGTAATGGCCATATTATTGTGGAAAAGACATGCCCTAATGTTAAGCAAAATAAATAAATAAATAAAAATAAATGTGAGATCATAACTGCGTAAGACAAGCAAAAAGTTGTAGCAAAAAACTAAAATGGAAAACTTTACATTTTATAACGAACTGTTTAGAGGAGTGAGGGATTTGGATAATTTTCTTCATTTTATTTTCTGTGCTTTTAGGTTCATTCATTCAAAGAATATTGTGTGATATAAGTAGAATAAGGGTGTGTATAGCCGCCTTCCAAAGAATATTAATTAAATGCATACGGTGATGAAATTATGATGGGCATTGGTGAGATAATAATAGCAAAACAAACAGTCATTTTCTCATGGAGCTTTTAGTGTAGTGGAGGCAATGGTTATTTGACAAATATAATTACACAGACACTTTTTAAATTACAATAAGGATAGGTAATGTACAATAAAAGCACGTAATATAAAGTTATAACATGCCTTGAAGATTATGGAGGCTGAGAAACCTTATAATCTGCCATCTACAAGTTGGAGATCCAGGAAAGCCAGTGATATTTGAAGGCCTGAGAGCTGGAGAGCTAGTCGTGTAGATTCCAGTCCAAGCCTGAAGGCTTGAGAACAAAAAGACCAGGTAAGAATCAGACTGATATTTCAGCTCAAGAAATCAAGCAGCGAATGAACTCAACATTTTTTTGCTTTTTGTTCTATTTTGGCTTACAATGGATGGGATGAGACCCACATTGGGGAAGATAATCTGCTTTCCTCAATCTACCAGTTAAAATTCTAATCTCTTCCAGAAACACCTTCATAGACACACCCAGAAAACCTATTTAACCAGGTATCTGAGCATCTCATGATCCAGTCAAGTTAGCACATAAAATTAACTATTACACATATAATCTCTAAATGGATAATTTTCTTAATAGAATTTTTTCTTTTATAATAATAAATATTTTCAAATACATTGCTCCATCCAAGAATTAATATAACACCAAAAGTTTAAACACACCTGTGTGTTCTTTCCCTATTTCCGCAAAAAGATAAGCAGCATTCTTAATTCGAAATTATTACAATTGTTTTTTCTGCTTTTTTATTATCCTCACATATTTTTATATAGTTTTGTTTTGCTGGTTTAACTGTATAATGTGCTGTTTATGCTACTTATAATATTCTGGGACTTGCTCTTTGTAATTAATATTATTAAGTTAGACACTGTAGTGTCGCAAGTATTCTTACCATCAAAACTTTCTCATAAATGGTTAGGGCCATAGAAAAAGTTTTGAGTAATAGACATTAATCAGAAGAAGTGTATGTAAATTCTGGGCTGCAGTAATCAATTGTTGTATGCAACTGGCTCCAATACTCACTTTTTATGATATTTTGATCTTTGAGGAGCCCTGCTGTTGAGATGATTTGGTGTCAAGCAGTAAAAGTAGCCTGAATTTCTCAGCTAATGCAGAAAGGCCAGATACTCTTGAGAGCTATCTGGACCAGGTATTAGCAAGTATGATCCATAGACCAAATCTACCCCACTATCTATTTTTGAAGACTAAATTTTATTGAAATACAGCCATTCCTATTTGTTGGCGTACTGTCTTTGACTGCTTTTGTTCTTTGATGACAGAGTTTAGTAGTTGTGATAGGCATCTTCTAACCCACGAAGCCTAAAATATTTACCAACCGGTTTCTTACAAAAATGTTTGTTGATCCCTGCTCTAGACTAATGGCAGTATTAGAGTGAGTAATATTAAATCTCTGTTCTGCTTAGTCATCAAGATCCTCATATATTATTTTTGGTGACATAGTATGTCCATCACTAATATACATATATTTATTCACATTGTGGCATGTAGCTGTAGCTTATTCATTTCCAGTGCCATTCAACCCTCCTTTTTGTGATTATAGCACGGCTATATAACTATGCTTCTGCTGATGGACAATTGAATTATTTGCATTTTTTTTTCTTTTGCTATCAAAAACATTTCTTCAAACTTTTCAGGTTTTTTGTAGTGGCAGAATAGTTCCTGTTAGACCAAGCCTCCCACAACTGTAAACTCTGGACACAGTATACTATGTGTAGGCACTGAAGAATGACTAAAAGCAGGGAGATACTTGTTGGGGTCACCACTTGGAATAAGGAAACTGTTCTATGTGAGTTTTTATGTCTTTTAAACTAAGACAGACCCCGGTATATTCCACGCTAGGTGGCTAAAGCAGACATTTTAAAAAAACAAACAAACAAACAAACAAACTTTCATTAGTATCCCAGGCTCGAAAAACCAGAGGATAGGATTTTGGACAATCATGGCAACTGAAAAATGAGGACAGAAACCAAGGAAAAGAGAGAGACAAAAAAGACTAAAATTCTTTGTGTAGTCTCTGCTCATATCTCTGTGTGAACGCTGAAGTGCACATATATTAAATAGATTCCAAGTAGCCTAGTTATGCTATAAAAACTGAGGTAACTTTTAATAATCACTCACCACAGGGAAGATTATTTAAAGTTTGAATGTGAGTTAAGACAAGATAACTCTCTACAAAAGTTCCTCTTTAGAGAAACATAATAAAATTCAGAGTATCTAAAATGTGTAATTCATAAGACTCAGGATAAAATCTACCACACCCTGTCTTATAAAAAGAAATAAGAAATTTTTATCTATGCTCAAGAAGAGACAATCAGTGGAAACTGAACCTTAGATGAGATGGTAGAATTAGCTGACAAGGATTATTAAAGCAGTTATAGCTATGCTCATGGGTATGAATGAAAAATTTCCTCTAATAAATGTGACAGAGGAACTCTCAGAATATCAATAGAAACTTTAAATAAGAAACAAATGAAAATTCTAGAACTGAAAAATTCCATATCTGAAATAAATATTTGGATGGGCTCCATAGCAGATGACAAAAGAGTCAATAAACTTTAGGAATAAGAAACAGAATTTGCCAATGCAGAGGGTGGGGGGGCAGGAAAGATTTAAAAATATACAAAATCCTGTGGTACAATTTCAGAAATTTTACATACATATAATAGAGTTCCTGAATTAATTGAGAGAGAGAGAGAGAGAGAGAGAGAGAGAGAGAGAGAAAATTATTTGAAATAATGTCTATGAAATTTCTAAAGTTGGTAAAAAAAACATACCTATATAAATTCAAGAAGCTCAGCTAACCTCAGGCTGAATACATACTAAGAAACTACATCTATGAATATTATAGTTAAACTGCTGAAAGCAAAAAATTTAGAAAAATATTGGAAATGACAGGAGAGAAAAATGACATTATATATAGAGGAACAATAATTCAAATGAGTACAGACTTCTTACTAGAACAAGTGTAGACCAGATGATAGTGGAATTTTATCTTTAAATGTTGCAAGAAAATGAAATTTCAGCCCAGTGTTCTATAATCAGTGAAAATATCCTTAAAAAAGTGAAGGCAAAATAAAGTTATTTAAGTAGAAGGAAATTAAGAATGTATTGAGGGCAGACTACTCTACAAGAAAAGTCCAAAGAAGTTCTTATGGCTGAGGGGCAATAATACCAAATGGAAGCCCAGTTCTTTCTTCTTTCTAACTGAGTAAGGAATGAAGAGCTCTGGAGATGTAAATATATCGGTAACTATAAGTCTATTTCCCCTCTTAATTATCTTAATATGCATGTTACTATTTAGAAATAACATTGAATTGTGCTATTTATAGTGTAACTAATTATAATACTGTACATATAAAATCTATGGAATAAAGGATGAAGATAAATAGACCAACACTCTTATAATTTTCTTACATTTATTGTGAATATTAAGTATTAACTCCAAGCAGAATGGAACAAATTAAGAATATGTATTGAAATCCCTATGTAAAGCTCTAAAATAATGCAAAAAGGTATAAATTTAAAATATTATACTAAATTAAAATAAAATTATTATAAAATATTTATACAAAATAAAATAGGGAAAAAAAGAATAGTGGAATTGCGCCATGAGTGCTCCCCCAAACACAGAAGAAACAAAATGAAAACAAAATAATAAAAGCAAGGATAACTATATCACTCATTATGTTGTGTTAATAGACAAATTTCTCAATTTAAAGGTAGAAATGTCAGCATGGATCACAAAACAAGATCCAATAATATGCTATTTTTGAAATTTGCAATAAATATAAAGATACAGAAGGATTAAAGTAAATAAATTGAAATTAATATGTCATTTAAATAGTAAGTAGAAACACTGGCAGTACTGTATCCATTTTGGATAAGGTAGACTTTAAGACAAAAAGTATTACCATAAACAGAAAAGATATTTTATGCTAATAAAATGGTCAACTTCTCAGACAGATATATAAATTACAAAAGTGTATGTAACCAGTAACAGGGCTTTATGATACATAAAGCAAAAACTATTAGGCATAAAGCAAAAATAGAAAATTTCACAATCAAAATGAAAAATTTTAACAACACTCTCTGCGATTGATAGAATAACTAAATAAAAATTCAGTACAGAGATGAAAAAATATTATCAATCACCTTGACCTCACTGCTGTTTAAAAATATTTCTGAAAAATACACATTTTTAAAGGTACATATAGTACAATCACCAAAATAGATAACTCAGTGAGTCACAAAAAATCTTTTACATTTAAAAAATCAAAATAATACAGAATATGTCATATTACTAAAACTGAATTCAATTAGAAATCAATAGCAAGAAAAAAATTATCGAAAAAAAATAATCTAAATTAATTACCCCCGCCCCCAGCCCAAGAAAAAGAAAACTTCATGCCCACCGGGCTTTACTGGTATATACTATTAAGTATTTTTTTAAAACCCACAAATCTTAAACAAATGTATTTCAAAAATAGAAGAGGAGGAGGAGGAAATACTTATAAATATGTTTTATGAGGCTACCATAACAACAATGTCAAAACCATACCAAAAAATATATATATATATGTGTGTATGTAGGTGTGTATGTATATAAAATTAGAGACATGTTGCTCATGAATGGAGATATAAAAATATTTAATGAAATGGCCAATTAAACTGAACAATATATAAAAATAATTCAGTATGACCAGGGAGATTTCTCTCAGGAATGTAAGACTGGCTTACATTGTCACATTTGAAAACCAATTTATGCATTGGTTTTTGTGATTATAAAAAAAAAGGACAAAATCTTATATGATTATTTCATTAGATGTCGAAAATTACTTGACAAATTCTACATGATTCATGATGAAAAGTCAATTTTGTGAACAAAATGATTGAGTCTAAGGAACCAGAACCTTTGATTCTTGTACTCACAAATTCTGGTTTCTGCACAGAAAGTGGGTTTGAATTCCAGTTTCTACAAGTTCAAATTAAAAAATTGGAGAACTTACACCACTTAACTTCAATATTTACTATAAAGCTACAGCAACCAAGGCAGTGTAATATTGGCTAAAGAATAGACAAATCAATCAATGAACACAATAGAGAACTCTGAAATAGACCCACACAGATGTAGTCAACTGCTCTTGGACAAAAGAACAAAGGCAATTCATTGAAGGAAGTTTAGTTTTTTAAACAAATGGTTCTGGAACAACTGGACATCCACATGCAAAAAAAAATAAATAAATTATGCTTTTCACAAATTAACTCAAAGTGAATCATTAACCTAACTGTAAGATGTACAATTACAAAACTCCTAGAAGAAAACAAAGTTAAAAATCTAGGTGCCCTTGGGTTTGGCAATGACTTTACAAAACATGTTTACTAAAAACATGATTCATGAAAAAAAATAAGAATTTGGACTTCATTAAAATTGAAAGCTTCTGCTCTGTAAAAGGCATTGTTAAGAGAATAAAAAGATAAGTTACCAAATCAAAAAAAAAAATCTTTGCCAGACCACATATCTAATAAAGGATTGATATTTTAAATACATAAAAACTCAAAACTCAATAAAAACATAAACAACCTAGTTAAAAACTAGGCAAAAAGATCTTAGAAATCTCATAAAAGAAGATAACCAAGTGGAAAATAAACATATGAAAATGTGCTCAACATCATATGATATTAGGGACTTGTAAATGAAAACAATGAGATATTACTACATACCTATTAGAGTGGCTAAAACACAAAACACTGACAACACCAAATGCTCACAAGGAAATAGAGTAATAGGAACTATAATTTACAATTGGTGGGAATGTAAAACGGTACAGACACTTTAGAAGACAGTTTAGGTTTCCCTCTAAATGAAATATATTCTTATCATATGATTCTGTAATCACGCTCCTTGGTGTTTATCTAAATGAGTTAAAAACTTTGTCTATAGAAAAATCTACACAGAAATGGTTATAGCAGCTCTTTTCATAATTGCCAAACAAGATGAGCTTCAGTAGGTGAATAAATGAATACATCCAGACAATAAACTATTATTATTTAGTGATAAAAAGAAATGAACTATGAAATTATAAAAATACAAAGAGAAATCTCAAGTGCATATTCCTAATTGAAAGAAGTTAGTCTGAAAAGCTACATGCTGTATGATTCCAACTACATGACTTCCTAGAAAGGCAAAACTATGGAGGTGGTAAATAGATCAGCAGTGGCTAGGAGTTCAGAGAGAGGGAGAAAGTTATTCAAAAAATTTTTTAAAGTTCTTAGAATTTGATTAGAATAGCCTAAATTTATCAAATAATTTGGGGATAATTGAACTAGTCATGATTATAAGGGATGTTTCAAGGTTTTCTTTAATAATAAACATAGTAATATTATTGAAAAAATATGTCATTTTTATGAAATTAAGATAATTTTATTAGTAATAATATTAGTAGTAGTACTTTGATGTATTTATATTAATACTAATTTTTTCTATGTATTCTTAAAAACATTTCTCATGTGTTATTCTCTAGCTTCATTATTTTTAAAATGTGTTATACAATAGAATTACATAATTCTAGAAAGTTTCCTTAGTTTTGGTTATTGGGCTTTACTTTAAATTTATATTAATTTGCTAAGAGATGATTAAAAATTTCCGTATAAAATTAAATAAAGAGAAGTATACTTTATTTTAGTTGTTCCATGGTGAAGTCAAGATACTTTAGATGTAAATTTGGATCCCCAAATTAACAGTTAACTATATAATTATACCTCTGCGTTTTATTCATTCCCAGACTGTTTCAGTCCAAGCAGCTTTGGTTTGGGGGCTTAGCCTCAATTTTCTCACACTCGTACACCAGTAATTTTCAAATGAAAGCATATTATACAGCAACATACTTTTATCTTAATATAGCCACATACTCTTGCACACTTAATCGAAACAATAAAGAAAGTCCCAACTATGTGGCAATGAATTGAAATATATTTAACATGTAATAGAAAATTTTATGCTAAACAAGTTAACAGGAAGTGAATATGTCTTATTCATATTCTCTCTATTATTCTACAATGTCAGTTAATGACTGCAGAGATGGGTAGGTGTTCTGCGAAATTACCCAGTACACTTTGGCATTGCCCTCTCCTTGTTCATTTTTTAGGTCTATTTGGAAAAAGAGTGATTTTAAAATCCTCATCAAAATTTGACTCTTTGTTTTGATTCTCTTTTCACAGAGATGTATGAGCCCTAAGATACTGTTAAATAGCAATGGGGTACAATTAAAAGGATTCTGATCATCTGAATAACACCATTTATTCTGAACAGAGAGTAAAGGCAGATAAAATATCAAAAATTAAAGCACTGCCATTTGTTCTTTCATAATAAAAATGAATTACTTTATACATATTTAATTTTCTTCAAGATAATAAACTACTAACTGGAACTAAAATAATGAATGCAATATGGTAACTTCAGTTAGAAATGGATACCTCTTTTACATTAATTGGTTGCTTTTGAATATATAAAATTTGTGGGACATTTGTTTAAAAAAAAAAAAATTAAAACAAGAATTTGACCTGGGCATTTTTAAAGTGCTCCTTTTGATTTTTGCTTTTATGTTTTAATGTTGGCATGTATATTGTCCAAGTGAATGTAAAGGATTAGTATGCCTATTCCTTAGCAAAGAATTATATTTATAGATTTTCAATATTTCCAGAGAAGAAAGGTTTACACTTTTTTCTCCTTAATCTATTCCATTGTTTTGTACACTTCACAACCTGTCTATACAAAATGAGTCAGGCCACATAACAAGCATGTTGTTCTTCAAACAATTTTTCATCAAAGTGATCAAACACATATTCCTTTATGAAGATGATTATAGCCAATACATGCTACATTTTGTCAGAAAATATCATGCATAATATCTTCATGAAGCAAATAAATTGCTAAAAGAGAGAAAAAAAAGACTAGAGTTGTATCTCAAATGATAGCGATGTTGCTTTTGCTCTTATGTTCTCATTTATCCCCTGCCAGAGTGTTTATGCACAATTGTGTACTCCTAGGCATACCATCTGTTCCTGTTGTTGGGGCCAGTAAGCTTAGATGACCACAGGGTGCTACATTCTTGATTTCTGGAGAAATCACTTAGCTACATACAGAGCAGCATTCTGTTCTGTGGCTACTTCTTATATTCTCAAATCATATAAACTCTCTTGCAAATATGTGCAATGTGTTACATGGGAGATTAGATAAAAGAGTGTAAAGCCAGTGGAAATCTAGTATAATCACATTACTTTAGTAGTTCAGGGAATGATCTTTAATCAAACACACTGGACTGAAATTTTGGTTCAGCCATTTATTAGCTCCATGACCTTGGGCAAGTGAATAACATACACTAACCTTTAGTTTCCTCATTTGTGAACCTTACAGATAACAAAAGTACTTACAGATAAACAAAAGTTTATGAACTAATGCATGCAAAATTCTTATCACAATGCCAAGCTTATTGTAAGCATTCAATCCTCGTTAGCTATTATTATGTGCCTTACTAAATTGATATAATAGCAATTTTTATCTTTTATTAATGACCTTGGTTATATTACAAAATAAAATTGAAACATATAAAGTATATTGTACTTTATTATAAATTAAAGATAAGTAATAATATATTCTCAAGATCATAAAATGTTATCTATGACTGATTTGGAAATAATATCTAATTCTCTAACATGATCCAAAGTTCTCCTACTAACCTAGGATACTTAGACATTTTTTAAAGACATGGCAATTTATGTAGTATATCTATTTATTTTATATGTTTTAGTTGAAGTAAAATATTATCATTTTTAATTTCAAAATTAGCATAGTTTCAAAGTATTGGCAGCATCCAGCATTATAAGAGAAAATGTGAATGCAGAAAAAATGTTTTGTAAAAATTCTGAAATCATTTGGAGAAGATGCAACTTTAATGAGTGATTTTTGGCTAAAGAACATTCCTTGTCATTTATCCAAATAAATGCTAAAAGTCAACCTACACATAAACAAAGTAGATTAATAATTTGAGAAATTATATTTAAAATCAATCAGTTGAACCAAACCGACAGAAATCCACCACGGGCAGACTCCACTACCCTTTTCTTGGAAAAAGGATACGATTATTGTCTCTTTTCCAAGTTACTATTTTATTTTTCTAAATCACATTCCCTTCTCAGACATGTTTTTAGATGTTTTACTATCTTTAAAATTTTCCCCCTGGACATTCTAAGAATTTTTCAGCAAAATGTCCCAAGACTATGTTCTGTACCAAGATGTACCTTATAAATTTAGCAGTGCCTTTCACAACATTTACCGTGTCCAAATGAGCATATCATTTCCCAAATGTGGTATTGTCAGTTATTCTTGGTCACCCTCTCATAGTTACTGAAATCAAGATATACTTAACTAAAGGACATAGGTTTGTTCTATAAAAATTTTTTTAGCATCTTTAGTTAGCTTATAATCTTTGCATTTGACTCAGTTATATTTTCTGGTACTGCCCACTCTTCCTCCACAATATCTTTCTAGTATTATCTGCTATTCATATAATAAGATTATAAAATAATGAATTATGTAAGATACTTTTTAGTACTTAACATATTTCAAAAATGGTGACAACCAACTGGGGCCTAAAGCACAGAATGGATAATAGAGATTACTCCATTAAGGATCAAGGATTTCACAGTACAGTGACAAAGACAAACAACTGACCAGAATTAACATCATGAGGAATATGCCAAGGTGGTGGTGGAAAGCACCATGAGAAAACAGAGAAAGTTAATTGTGATTAGTGTTCCAATCCCCAAACCCAGGGAATAGTCTGGTCTTGTAACAACTTATAGTTTAAGTGTTCATCAGAAGGCAATAGGCAGAGAAGCCTAAGAGGGAGGAAATCCATGTTCATGAGGCTTTACCTTATTTCTGTTCTTCAAATCTACCAAGCTCATTCCTTCCTTAAGTCTCCAACTAACACTATTGCCACTACTAAGCATCATCTTTCATAAGGCTTTTATCATGGACAACTCCTTATTCCCATCCATGTCTCAGATCAGATGTCACCTCTTTGGATAGGTTTTCTCCAATCTCTTTTGAGTCACCACGTTTATTTTCTTTACAACAGTTCAAGTATTTTTTTTTCTTATTGATTGTCTTTTCATCCACCCTCACTTGCCCCTATTACTATGATGTAAATGTCATAAGAATAAGAATCTTGCCTTGTTTCTTGCTCTCTTCCTAGCACTGAGGAACAGTACTAGATGACCAGAAGTTACTCACCAAATACCTGTCCAGTGGATAAATAACAATAAGTGAATAAAAGCATAGGGGACCAAGTTAGGAGGTCTTCATTTTTGTGCAGTCTCTCATCCACTGGAAGGAGTGAAGAGTAGCTGATACATAAGGGATGTGCAGTGAGGCTAACTAATGATGGACTGCCAATGTAGAGTATCTTCAGTTCCTCCTTCTGAGATTTTTAGAGTGTGTCAATGGCCTGAACTTATAGGTAAGAGTTACATGAATCTTAAAGGAACACAGAAACAGAGGAATGAGAAAATCACTCCCTTGTTTAATCACCTCTTACATACAAGTAAAAATCTTTAGGCAAAAGCTTCACTGACATCTGAGTTAGTTGAAAATAAGCTTCTCCAAAGTAGTGCACTTACAGTTGATCTATTAGAAGAAATTTGTTGTTTCAATTAACTGGCTCATGGCTTGTGTTTTTGTACCTCACAAAAACAATGATAGTATTTTACCACAAACATCATGTTTTAAGAGAATAAAATTCTGCAAAATAGGAGACATAAACATAATCTCTTTTTGATGCTTCACACAGAGTATAGATCTAAGTCCTCGCAGTGCCACCTGCTTTAAGAATAGCTTAATCTAGCACACGCAGTAGTGTGCTGTTAGAGGCGTTAATAAACAACATCATGACAATGTAGGGTTTATTTCAGGTTTTCAAGGAGTTTCAATATAAAAAGCTTTAGCTAAAATTCAAGTTTACATATTTAAAAAAATAAACTTCAATAAGCTGGAAACATAATTAAAGTCTCACTCTGCTAAGAGATTGAACCCAAAAAGTACACTAAGCTCCCTAAACAATGATCAAAATAGAAGTATTCTCACCAAAGGCAGTAAGAATGAGACAAAATCGTCCATTATCATTGCTACTAGTCAATATTTCACTGGAGATTAATATGCAAAGAGAAATTTAAAAAGAAAAATGCCTGCAACTATTTGAACTTACTATTATTGTGTACTTATAAGATTAAAGCAAATGAATACTAATGTAAACTTATAAGAGACTCTATTAAAGTAGCCAAATGAAGATAAACACACAAATTAAGTAAAGTATGTAAAACTTCTCTGCTTAAATATATGTCAAAATTTATACAGAAATAAAATAATCCCATTTACTATTGCAAGAAAATCAATGAAATACATAGGACTGATTCTAAGAAGTGTTCTTGCATGATAAAAACTATACAACTTTTCTGAATGACACATACAAATAAATCAATCTTTAATAAAAAGGATTAATATTAAATGGCAATTTTATAAATCCAATGCTATTTTTATCAGGATTCAAGGAGGATTTTTATAAAATTTGACTAATATTCAAATCAATTCAGAAGAAAAACTTACAAAATAATTTCAATATTTTTAAGGAAAAAAAGAACAATCTGTGTCATCTGTATCATATATTTTAACATATTTAAAAATAATAGTAATTTCAAAAATTGTATTGGGACATGAAAACAAGTAGATAATTATAACTTTATAACTTTGAATAGTGTTCATAAAGAAATATTTGTATCTATAAAAAATCAGCTTATGAGACTAAGGCTTAAAGTATGTTTGCAATATACATTTACGAATAAGCCAAGTCCACTTTCAAATAACTCTATAACTTTACAGGGAGTGTAATTTGTAATAACAAAATAATCCTGATTCTTTCTTCTGTCCTTTGTATCTTTGTTGTCATTCATTTTACTTATATATAAGCATTGTATGTATATAATATATATAGATATGATTTATACATAAGCATACCTCAAATACATCATTGTTATTATTTTGAATAAATGGTTATCTGTCAGATCAATTAAGAATAAGAGAAATAAGAGTTTTTAATTTACTATTACTTATTCCTTTTTCGATGTTCTTTTATTTTTATGTAGATCAAAACTTTTGACCCATTATTTTCTTTCTCTGTAAAAAACTTCTTTCAACATTTTTTTAAAGACAGTTCTACTACCAACAAAACATTCTATAGTCCTATGATTAAGCCTCTGTCTTTTACGTAGTCTGTGCTTCTGGACTGTGTATTTTATGTTTCTCAGTATTTTCTTTCCTCTTAGGTGGGACAGAATGGCCAGAATAGGCTGGCCTTGGAAATTTCCCTTCACCTACATTGAAGGCCAGAACCAGATAAAGTTGTTTATTTCCTTCCCCCAGGTCAGTTTGGTTCTGATAATGCCCCATCAAGTTAGGCCCTATTTTACTAGTTTCTCCTGAGTTAAACCTTAAGAAGAACAGGGTGCTGCGGCATATTTCAAAATAGAGCCTTTTCCTCTCCCCTTGACAAAATTCTGAAGAGATTTTTTTCTGATTTTTACTGATTTTTACTCTGGTCCAGCTTCTAGAAGTAAGTCTCACCTTATTGTGGGGCCTCATTATGATTGGGTTCCCCTGGAATTTTAACATGCAGAGTTTTTCTTACTGAGCTTCTGTTAATTGCCCAGTTTTCCTCTAACACGTGGATCCAAGAAAAGTTGTTGGTTTTGTAGTCTCTTCAATTTTTCACTTGTCAGAATAGAGTGACAATTTCCAAGCTTACATGCAGAACTAGAAATGATAAGTCCTCATCTTGCTACCTTTTTAGAGCACTACTCATGCTCATCATAGATATGTTTCTGAGTTTGTTCACTATTTTGACATAGTGCAGATATAAAGGGATTTCTAGAGAACTTGTGCAATTCATCACATTTTAAAAAAAAAAAAAGAAAGAAGGAAATCTATGACTTTTCAACATGCAAAGAAAATCTTGATTCTTAAGATTGAAATTTATGTTAAATGTATACTTTATAAAGAAAGAAAATGCTCTTGCTATTTGCTCTGCAGAAAAAGTATTTAGTTATTGGTTTTACAATTATAGGTATTATAAAAATAGATACTACATTTTATTTTCAGAATCTAGAATATATTTTTAAAAACCTTTCTCTATAGATGAGAAAATATACTGCAATTTCAATACTCTCTCAGAAATGATGATAGATGACAAAACTCCCAAGGCAGCCTCTTGGTGGTTCTTATAGTCATTTGCAAAACTTTCATACTCATGCTACATGAAAACATTCATAATGGCAGAAACGAGTTAGATCAAACTTCACAAAAGTATTGGTGGGATGATTTTTTTCTGAAAGATTTAATGAGAGACTGAATCTTGCCTTATCTATAATTTACGTAAACTGTGGGTTTGCTGCACAGGTAGAACAAATAATAACTTCTGCTTCAAGCATACCCTTTTTTGAATAGTTAAAAGTGGATGTCATTTGTGCAATTCACAAGCTGCTATGCAAATTGTAAAGTTTAGAAGATGTTTTAGAAACAGTTTTTAAATTTTCTTGTTGAATCAAAGTTTCTCGTACTAAAAGATTAATGATCTGTTATACAAAAGCTTATGCTCTATCATTCAAAAAACATTTATCATATACTTTTATCTGTTTGACTTTGGGCTAAAGAATGTAGATACAGTAATTAGAAAGGCAAAACCATTTCCTGCTCTTATAGAATATGTTGTCTCATGTGTAGTAACTATTAATCACAAAACTCATCCAAAGTAATTGTTAAAATGTTGTCTAGAAGACATAATGGGTTGTAGGGTTTGCCTAAAAAGCTATGTAAATCTTTCATAATTCTAGATTTTTCTAACAATATTCATAAACAATTCTTAGTTAAATGTAAGACTCAAGAAAGCATTGAATATTATACTGATTAATGAGCATACAGTTCTTTAACTAGGGGTGTGCTTCAGAATAACCTGGAGTTATTTTGGAAATACCTATGCCTAGTCTTACTCCCAGAGATTTGTCTGTTGGAGACATTTCTACATTAAGTTGATTACCCAAGTGGTCCTGAGGTTCACATCTAGCTAAGACCTATGTGATATTAAAAATCTTTATTTGAGAGTCATGTAGTCCATGCACTGCACCAATAGCAATAATTTGAAAGAAAATAAGACAAAGATATATATGTGTAATGATCAACTACATTAATCGATAATGCCCAGTACCCCAAGAGAAAGCTTTTTGACTGGCTAATGGTGCTTCTCAGTGCAGAACTTTAGAAGTGGTTGATGCCTGAGGTAAGTGAACTAGAAGAATAGAAGAAGGATACTTTTTGTTCCATAGATTTGAATGATTTGAGAAAATGATTAAAGCATTCTCTTAGGCATCTTATGATTTCCAAAAGGTCAAGGGAAAGGTGGTAGGTAATATTAACTAGTGTATTTGAATACTTTTATTTTGTTTCTGAGGATACTAAGGGGGAAAATTTTTATATGTATATAATCACTAAGGGTTAGTGACCACCTGAAAAGTGGTAGGGAAAAAACTATGCCTTGGTAAATATAGCTATGCATCTCACCTGGAAAAGTAATAAGCTTTTATCAAATGATTCCAACTAATTGAAAATCTTACTTGGAGTTTATGCTTAATTCTTTTAAGTTAACAATAAGGAATAAATATATTAACTAAATAATACACTTGTATATTAACTATAGTTTTTTATACCTTTATGAATATTTTAAAATAAATATTTCTGTAAAGGTGCATATACTTTTTTTTGTAAGTCAGGTTTATTTGTTTGGAATTTTTATTTTTTATTGTATTAAATTTATTGGGGGTGATATTGGTTAATACAATTATATAGGTTTTGTGTACAATTCCATAATACATCATATGTATATTGCATTGTGTGTTCACCACCCAAAGTTAAATTACCTTCCATTACCATATATTTGCCCCTTTACCCTTATCTACCTCTTCCACTCTGCTCTTTCCCTCTGATAACCACTAAACTATTGTCCATGTCCATGAGTTTCTGTTTGTCTTGTTGATTTGTTGCTTTCAGTTTAATATCCCACATATGAATGAAATCATATGATTCTCAATTTTTTCTGTCTAAATTATTTCACCTACAATGATAATCTTAAGATCCATCCATGTTGTCACAAATGACAGTATTTCATCTTATTTTATGACTGAGTAACATTCCATTGTATTTATGTACCATTTCTTTATCTAATCAGCTATTGAAGGACACTTGGGTTGTTTTCATATCCTGGCCACTGTGAATAATGCTGCTATGAAGATCAGGATGCATATATCTTTACAGATAAATATTTTTGAATTTTTGGGGTTGATACCCAGAAGAGGAATTTCTGGGTCACATGGTAATTCTATTCTTAATTCTTTGAGGAACCTCCATACCTTTTTCCATAATGGCTGTACCAATTTATACTCCTACCAGCAGTATATGAGGGCTTCTTTCTTCCCACAACCTCTTCAACATTCGTTATTACTTGTTCTGTTGATGATAGCCATTTTAGCCATTTTTATAGGTGTGAAGTGGTATCTCATTGTGGTTTTGATTTGCATTTCCCTAATAGCTAGTGAAGTTGAGCATCTTTTCATATGTCTATTGGTCATCTGTATGTCTTCTTGGGAGAGGTGTCTGTTCAGATCCTCTGCCCATTTTTTGATTGGATTGTTTGTTTTTTTGTTGTTGAGTTATAGAATTTCTTTGTATATTTTGGATACTAACCCCTTATTGGATACCTTGTTTGCGAACATCTTCTCCCATTCAGTTGGTTGCCTCTTAGTTTTACTGTGTGTTTTTTTTTTCTGTGCAGAAACTTTTAACTTTGATATAGTCCCATTCATTTATCTTTGTTTTTACCTCCCTTGCCTTTGAGATCAAATTAATAAAATCCTCTCTAAATCCAAGGTTCATGAGTTTAGAATATACTTATACATGAGTTTAGAATATACATATACTTTTGCATGTTGTATTTAATAACATTGCTGATTGCTAAAGTAAAACACATTTCTAAAGAAATTTGTCCCTGGAAATGTGCCAATTTGATTTCTGTTGTCATTAGGAATGCAGATGGTGTGGGTTCTAAGAGTCCAAATTGTTCTTCTTTCTGTTTTGACTGGAAAAAATAAATGAATCCTTAATTTGTATGCAGAAAGATATTTTTCTGTCTGTAATACAAATGCATTATGTTTACTAGGTTAATTATATTATTGCCAAGGAAACTATAAAGCTTTGTGTAGAAAAATCTATTCAAAATGATATTTGCTGTGTGCTCTTAGAAAAGTAAGTTGACCTCTCTGAGCTTTAATTTTTTCAGACTTCCAGGGCCAAACTGAGAACTTTAAAGCCTAAAAGATTATAAAATGTTTTATCCCACATATGGCATTTAAAGTAAAAACAGTAGAAATCAATGAGATAAGGGCAGGCAATCTTGACAAATTTCTGACTTCTGCCACAATGCTTTTTCAAATGAAATGATTTTGAGGAAAAGGGTGAATCAGTGAATGAAACAAAGAGGGGAAAAGAGAATTTGGAAGAGACTGGAAGAGTGTTCTGGTTCAATATGTGTATTTCTGAAAAATATTAGCTCTTTTATTTTATTAGATAAGCATAAAATATATAAATGCTTGTAACGCTTGAATTGAGATTAATTATATCATGCACATTTGTCCACTCTTTATCAGTTCTTTTATCTCTGTTTATTTTGTGACACCTTTAGAGGAAAAAAAAAAGACTTGAATTGTCAGAGACCTCCTATCTCTAACTCCTACAAATTCCTAAAAAACAGGAACTTTTGCCAATGCCACTTTTCTTTGTTAAAATTCAATTAGCATGCTTTTTTAAATAAGTTTTCTTTTCATGTCAATTTTTGAAAGATTAGGTGATTGAAAGTCCATATTTGGGGAAGTAAAGAAAATGAGACTATAAGACTAATGTTTAGATTTGGGTCTGGAGAGTTAGTAGGAAAGTTGATAAAGAGAAGAAAATTCAAAATAATCACAATGAACAGGTGAGGAAGGCAGAGCAATTTTCCTTTAAAGAAGAAAATAAACTCAAAAAAGAAAAACTCTTCTCCATGTATTGGCAATGAGATCCAGTTTACTTTTTATTCTAGTTCTTTGTGTCCCTGTGATGTAACTCAAGTCATTAATCTGCAAGTCGTATATAAGAGATTTTCTCAGTATACATAGGATGTACTGTGTGGAAAATATACAACCCATATATATGAAGATGCATTTTATTATTTTTGTCAAAGAATCACTCATAATAATTAATTTTTTAGGTTAGTTTTATAGACCAAGAAATAAAATTTCTGAGATCTTTTCAAGTTTAAAATTCTAGAGCAAAATTCTGTTCAAAATTTCTATATAAGCTCACTTTTTTTTTAACTATTGAGGTTAAGAAAGAGTTGATTAGAAAATGAAACCTTTGATTATGCTAGCATTTTTTACTAGTGACTCTTTTATTTATATATTTTCTAAGAAACCAATGAAAGTTTGACAAGATTAACACATTCCATAGGAACTGAGAGGTCAAAACTACAATAGTAAGATGTTATTTGCTTTTTTTACTGTGTTGACATTTTACTGGTGGTGTAGAAGCAATGATGAGCAAAACAGCAGATGTCTTGGCCCAGACCAAAGTAATGGCGTGAAACTATACCACTAGTCCTGTCTGCTTTACTGTCATGCACCCATAATTAAAACATTTAAAATACATGGATAGTTTCACTTGAGTCCTTAATAGAACAGAAAATTTTATTTATTTTATTAAATCTCTAACTTCGAGTATACCACTCTTTAATACTCCATGTGATAAAATGGGAAATTTGAGTAAAACACTTTTATTGGTTACTAAAGTAAGAGAGTTGTCTAAAAAAAAAAAAAAAGCAACTGTGCAATTTGTTTGAGCTGTGAACTGAAATAGGAGCTTTTGTTTTTTTAATTGTCCACTACCTCTACTTAAAAAAATGACTGGTAGACAAATATACAGACCTGAGTATTAGGCAAATGCTTTTTTTGAAAATCACAGTTGAGCCCTTTTCAAGAAAACAAAAATATTGCCAATGCACAAATTTGTGCTTTCAAGCAAAAATTTGAATTTTGGAAAATTTCTGTCCATCATTATGAGTTCAACAGTTTCTCAATACTTAAAAAATCTTCTGATATATGTGGTAGTATTAATGAATGTGATTTTTAAAAATCATGTAAGGAAACATGCCAACATTTAGAAAATCTGTATGATTTAGTGAATCTTTATTTCTTAAATGACCATTGCCTGACATTACAAAATCATGAATGTATAAAATTTTCATTTAATGTACAAGATAGGCCAATGGATTTTATTATAATAGAATATGTAATAGAATATAAAAAGTTTATTAATATGGTTTCAGATTCTACATTGTAACTAATATTTAAGAAATAATACTTATCAAATTTTGTTGTAACATTACAGAAAGATATACAAAGTTGTCTGAAAAGGTTATTAAATACATCTTTCTTTTCCAATTACATATTTTTGTTAGGCAGCATTTTTATATATTTTAAACAACACGAGATATTGCAATAGATTAAAAAAAGATATGAGAATCTGCCTTTCTTCTATTAAGCCAGAAATTGAATAAATTTGTAAATATGTAAATGTCACTTCTATTTTTTTGAAAATAATTTTTAACAAGATTATGTTATTTATGTTAACAAATAATGGCTCTATAATTGCTATTTTAAAAAGTATTTATAAATAAATATTTTTATGTTTTCATTTAATTACTAATATTACAAACATTGTTAGGTATAATGCACATAAACAAAAGCTCTTTAGAGTCTATAATAATTTTTAAAAGTATAAAGAGCTTTTGAGGCCAAAATGTTTGAGTACCACTGAGCTAGAATTTCTCTGGTTCTCCATGTCAATCTGAGGTCACCTCTCTACATTTTACTAAGTTATACTTTTTAGGGGGAGAAAACTTCAAACCTGCACATAGGCAGAGATAACAGTATATTAAATTTTTATATACTCATTCCCAGCCTCAACAATTATGAATGTATTATAAATCTCTTTCCAACTATTTCTTCTTTCTATTACTATTTTATTTTGCTTAAGTATTTTATAAGCAAATATCAGTTATCATAGCATTAGCAGGAAAATCTTCAGTATGTACATATAACTAATAAAATGTGTATATATATAAACACTAATAGATACATCATATACATACACCCATATATGATCACTATGCCATTATCAAACCTAACAAAATAATATTCCCTTAATATTACTCAACACTAAAATATCCTCAATAGGTCCAGTAATATATAATTACAGATTATAGCTGTTTTGTCAAATTAGAATCTAGTTATGGTCTTCTCATTGTATGGATTATGTCTTCTTTTAAACTCTAACTGTGCCTCTTCCCCACCCCAACACCTTCCATGCTATTGCTATGTTGGAGAAATTAAGGTTTTTTTTTGGTCCAATAGAAAGCTGCAATTTCTACATTTGCCTGATTGCTTCATTTGATATTAACTTTTTCTCTCTTTCCTGTAAGCTGTTTGTTAGATATGGAGGTGTAATTAAATTCAGACACATTATTCAGCAAGAATACTTCCTAGATGAATGCTTTCAACTTCATTTTGAAGTACCACTTAAAACACAAAGTGTCATTTTGCTCCATTTTTAATAAATGCTAAAGTGAATGAGTGGATCCAGGTGGGATCAACCCAATTTCTGCACTGTAAAGTTCTCCATGAAAAGTTTACTTAATGTCTTTATAATCCATTTAATAATTGTTTCTTAGATTTATTTACTATTTCACTTTAGGGAATTTTCTAATTGTCACTTTTCCTGCATTATTTAAAGCTGAACATTTTATATAAGAAACAAATTTCCTCACTTCCTATTTCCTCACTTCCTATTACTTTGAAATATAGGTCATTCGGGAATTGCAGGATAGATGCTTGGTCATCTTCCTTTACTTTCAATTTCAAGGTAATCAATTTCAATGATTTTTTTTATCATTATAAATAGAAAAATTTTATAGACAATGTGTGCTAATTACTTTTAATGAATATTCTTACTCGTGATCAAGTTGCTGCAAGCTTACCTAGTGGGAGCCCCTTTAAATTGGCTCCTATGTTGTATATCATGACCCCACCAGTCATTAGAAATCTTCCTATCTTCTCAGTAAAATAAGATATCCCAGATTCATCTTATACATTTCTTGCCCTAAGTATGGAAATAGTCATTTCTGCAAGGAGACCTGGTTTCTTTGCATAAGAAATAGTATTAGAAACTATAATTTAGTTGCAATTCCACTTTATTTTTAGTTTCTTTTATTAATCTAAGCAAATTAAAATTAGCAAATTAAATATCTGCAAATGATATATCTGCTAAGAAACATTATACATTTCCCAGACTAAATAAATGTTCACATGGTTGGTCACTGGTGGAAATTAGAAGTAAGCATTTGATTGTTTATAATGTTAATTTTTCCTCCATGAACTATAATAAAGGATTCATCATAAGCTTGATTTATATAATGCCTTTCAGTTTCCTAACACAAATTCATTTTATTCTCTTAATATCCCCTCCAGAAAAGCCCAGAAAAAAATAAAATATATTTAAAAATTGGCAGTTATATTTTCATTACAATATTAATGGTATGACCAGATTAAAATCTTGTTCTCTATAGATTCATTCAGAGTTAAATCAACAGTCCTATGTAGGGCAATTTGAAATTTTTTGAGTATCTAGGACAGCAAAGATGAATAATACAGTCTCTTGAAATTTCTAGATTTTGAACCCATCTTATTTACCTTAGATTTTCTGTATGATCAAAGTATTCAGATAATTTATAAATTCTATTTAACTTTTGCTAAAATATGAATGATGTACAGTTCAGTGCTTTACCATTTTGATAAGTATTTTAAGTGAAAATTTTAAAACTTTCAAATGAAAAATTACCCATAACCACAATATTGATAAAGGTATAAAAATAAAACATGCCCAGCATCTCTGTTTGAAGTAGAGATGGGTGGGAGAAAAGGTGAGAGTGAAGCCCTGAATGTAATTGGAAAGAAATGAACTTATATCAGTTATCCTCAAAGTGAGCTACCTAGCCTTACAGCATCAGCATTACCTGGGAACTTAGAAATGCAGATCCTCAGGCCTATTCTGTACCCAGTGAGTCAGAAACCCAGGAATGGAGCCCAGAAGTCTGTGTTTCAACAAATCCTGATCCCTGCTAAAGTTTGAGGAGCACTGACCCATAACACTTCACATTTTTCAAACATGCACTCCTCGTATCTTTATAACACCTTTGGGGGTTAGTTGCTAAACCTGCTTTAAAATTTAGAAACCTGAGACCTAAGCAAAGTCATAACCAACATTCTGGTCTTCTTATTTTTAAGTTAGGGTACATTTCATCATATCATGTGGCCACATGATAAGTCTCCTCTGTCATGGAAATTCTACATTTCAAATGATAGCACATATTTAAAAGTGATGCTTGGCAATAAAGAAATAACAAGAAATCCCTCACTTTATGAAATTCCTGTAAGACAGTAAACTGAATGAAGAAGTGACATTTATCCTGTGGAGCTGCAGGAAAATCATATGAAATCAAACTCTGGTTTCTCCAGCTAAGGACAGTAGTGTGCTAGGCACATGCATGAATTTAGCTATTCTCAGTATCCCCCCTCTTTTTTTTTTTTTTAAATTAATCACCTTCAGGGAATTAGTCACAATGTAAGATACTTCTATTTTAAATGACATTCATTCTTGAAGTATCTTGCACTGTAAGAAGCACTTTAGTTGTTCCTTGTAAAACTTGCAAGAAACTGAGTTTAAAGATAAGAGCATGTTTTCTTCTCTCAAGAGATAAACTACTTATTTGTTCAGGTCCTCTGAGCACCTGGAGCAGCCATGGCTACTGCAGCCAGCCATAATGTGAAGGGCATCATGCACAGTGAGAGGAAAATTTGGTGCCCAAGGAAATGAAAAAAATATGAGAACTGTTATTATCTGTACTTACAATAGAAGTACTGCATGACAGATAACAGCATTCAAAGTTCTCTTTTTTATTTATCTTGTTTTACATCTTCTGAACAAAACCAATGTGTAGACAACCGAGCCTTGTCCTAATAACAAAATTGTTGCCTGAAATGAAATTCTTGACATCCCAATCATTCTCTGTAGCCGTCATTTTTTTTTTCATATAAAACATGTTTGAAGAACACTTTAATGAATGTTTTGCACTTAGTCATCCACTTTATTTTCTTTGCTAAGAGGTCCTTCAATAGCCACAAAAGAACAAAGCTCTCCTGAGAGGAATATTTCCTGGTATGTTATTAGCAAAAGATCTTCCTAGGGGGTTAAAGAAAAAGAAACTGACATTTGGAACAAACATGACTTTTTTCTGCAATTAATAGGAGCAAATGAGAAATTTTTTATTGCCATTTTCGACACTGTAGCTGAAGTTTTGAGTTAAAGTGTTTTAAGGGCATGGCCTAATAGATCTGACAAAAGCCAAATACTAACTTAACTGTTAATTGATGGAGATAGAGCAGGCCAGGTTAAGGCCATGATCCTTGAGTTTGAACTAAATGCCAGAAGACACATTTTAGGGAAGGAGGGAGCAACTCTGGGTTTAGTCCAGATAAACCAGTATTGCATGTGTGCTATAATTTCCATCAAGCAAGGCTCTCTCCCCACCTCATCCTAAACCTCACTAACCTAACACCTGAAACTTTTATCCCATAGTTGGAAGCAGTATTTTACATGAGTTACCTTTGACTAGAGTAACATCATCTTTATTTTTAACATAAAGATCAATATCAGCTTCTTTTTTGAAAGCAGGTTTTGGAAACTAGGTGAAGGATGAGACTCTAAGAGCAGCAGTGGCAGGGAGGTAATTAATATCCCCACTGAAATGAAGGCTCTGCGAGTACAAGGGCCTCACTGGCCTTGCTCCCTGGCCCTTGCTCACCCAGCAAGCCCCACATGCCCAGCACATGCCTGAAGGGTAACAGCTGTGGTTTGAATGAGGAGGAGTGCAGCTAAACCAATGACTTGTTTACTAGATACTTTATTTTCCTTACAATTCAGACCCTACGAAGTCAAAAGCATTCACTCTTTTTACACTTGATAGAGGTTTTATAAACTTTTCAACCCACTTAAAAATTATTTTTAGCAAACTATATAGCTTTTATTATTTACATTTTAGTCACTATTTTAAATCATAATATTATGATTGTATTGACATAATTTTCTGATAATTATAGGTCATTTCTAGAATTGAAAACTTTGTTCATCAAATGCATTTTTGTATTAGTTAGATTATTTCCATATATAATTTTGTTATACTTGAGTTTTGATATGTAGTACTTTTGCTTTATTTCAGGCCTACATATTCTATAATTTCTCTCTAATTTGTATCTTAGGTTTTAAATTATTTAAAATTGAATTTTTTAGCTTCCAAATATTATATTTTAGCCAACATTTTGTTCTGAGACCTAATTTTCACAACATTTTGTTCTGAGACCTAATTATCAGTAAACATAGACTCTCTAATATCGATTTTAAAAAATTGTGACTATTTCCTTTGTGATCTAAGAAATGTATAGTGCATGTTTTATATTATACTTGTTTCTTTTTTATTAATATATCATGTCTCTGATTTCCTTTTAATAACTTTTTCTTAGAATTATATTTTGCTCAATGAAATTGACTTTTGGTTAGTTATTTGAGCAATATAATTAATTCCACTATTTTCATCAGTTCATATTATTTTATTTTAGTTATATTACTTTTAATTTATAAGTTACTCTTTTAAAATCTAATCTGAGAATATTCTAGTGACAAATATGATATGATACATAATATGTATGTTTTTGGCAAAATATTAACTTATTCTACACATTTCACATTCTCCTGAGCAACACAAAAGGAAATTTGACTTTGTATAAACAGCGTGCATCCTGTGAACCAGGTCAGAAATAATCCTGCTTTCTATAAAACAAGATAATAAGGGGGAAGAGAAAAAAAAGGAATAAGGAAATGAGAGAAGAGAATTCTAGAAAGTATAAACAACATGAAATGACATTGTTTATAGGGAAAATAAAGGCCTGGGATAGCTGACTAAGTCACCATGCACATTGGTAGGAAGTAAATATGTGAGATATCAATTCAGTTAGGAATTCTGCATTCAGTCTCTCTATTAGACATCACTTATAATCACAGATCTCCACATATTAAAGATAAATATTAATGTAGTAATTAGAAGACTGAATGTGCTGTGCTAAAGATGCTGCAAAGGAGTAGCTGTAAGAAATAAAGAGAAGCTTAGTTGTCTCTAAAACAGTCTTTGGAGTCAAAAAATTTCTGGTCCCTAAACCAATGGTGGAAGAAGAAAAATGCTCAGCATAGATGATGGAGGAGGCTTTTCAATAAATGTGGCTCCAGATCTCAGCATGCTCACTGAATTCAGGTGAGTCAGAATCCTTTGGGTAATGAACACATTAAGAAGAGAGTTTAAAAATAACTCACTTCATATTCTTAATTTCATTCTTCAAATGCCATGTAGAAAGCAGAAACAACATCTGAGTAACTTTCTGTTTTGAAGCAACAATCTGAAAGAATTATCTACTTTTCTAGAAAAATGAGGTATCCCTTCCTTTATTCTTTTATTTTTAGGGACAGAAAGAAAAGATAGATAGACGATAGATAGAAAGTTAGATACATACATACATACATACATACATACATACATACATACATATATACATACATACATAGGTAAAAGGGACAACGGACAAGTCCATTTTGACCTTTCTGGTGTTTTCTGTTTATTTGCTTGTTTTTAGGGAGAGAGGAGAACGTAAGAAACAAGGTGAAGAATCAAGAAAATATATCTCCATGGGGGCCAGAGAGGGGGGGATTTCAGTGATAATGCCAGAGTTTGTAATTTACCATGTTCTCTTTGTTATGACTTTCCATCACTGGCTCTTTTCAGATTCTTTTTTGTTTTAAAATTTATAGAATCTTTTTTGTGCTGTCATTTACACTTCAGGGATGCTGATAAATTAGATATCTAAATGCTGAATATCTGCATGAAATAAAATGTTTCCAAGAATTCATATTCTTCCATACCTCATCCCTGCTAGTGTAGCTTTCCAGCGGTGATTAAGAGGAAAATGTGCTTTTTTATTGGGTTATATGAGAATAGGCCAAAAGGTTATAAATATTATTATTTTTTTGTCTGCAAAAACGATAGTCAGCTTTGTACAAATTGACAGTGAGAAGGAAAAAATATTTGCTAGTATTTGTCTACTATGAAGTCCATTTTTAAAATTGGTTTTCTTCTGATAAAATTGTATAAAATGTATAGGTTGGGGACTTTTCTTCCATCTTTAAATAAGTTAAAAGACTAGTAGATATTCTGTCTGTCTGTCTGTCTGTCTCTCTCTCTCTTTCTGTCTCTCTCTCTCTCTCTCTCTCTCTCTCTCTCTCTCTCTCACACACACACACACACACACACACACACACACATTTCATCTTTCACAAAAATTCTGGTTTAGTTTCACATAAAATTTGAAAAAATAGTTTAAATTACACATTAAATGCATTTAACCAGTTAAATATTTTATGATTTTAGCTATGGAGTTTCAGTGTTCTGGGAGAGAGAAGACAGGAACAAAGTAAAGTTTTAAAGAGATCTGTCATGAGTCCAAAATATTTGAAGATATTTTGTGAATCATAAGTGTGTTTTCAAACATTTTATTATCATACCCTTTGTCAAACAAAATCTTAAGTGAAATATAATTAATGAAAAGTCATAAGTAGAATTTTACTTGTATTCACTTATTTTCTAATTCAATTTCAGAATAATTTCTTTTTTAGATAAACCATTGTATCAATAAAAATGACATAATGCACTCAGCCATTTAAAATTCATGGTTATGGTTTATAGTTTAAGAATTTTATTAATCCCACTATATAGTTACATTTTATTTTGGTTGAATAACATTACAAAAATACTGACTTACCCAAAAATTTTTAATGAAAATATTAAAGTATAATACCTTGCAACCTCAGCTTGTTTTTCAAAGTGACATGGGATCAAATTTTCTTTCAAAATTGAATCACATATTGGCAAAGAAGCAAAGACAATACAATGGACTTAAGATAGTATTTTCAACAAATGGTTTTGGAACATCTACATATCCAGATACAAGAAATTAAATCTAGACACAGATCTTACAGCCTAAATTCATTCAAAATAGATCATAAACCTAAAATGAATCATAAAACTAAAATACAAAACCTTGAAACTCCTTGAAGATAACATAGGAGAAAAGCTAGATGACCTCGGGTATGGCAATGGCATTTTAGATACAATATCAAAAGCATGATCCATTAAAAAAATAACTGATAAATTAGACTTCATTAAAATTTAAAACAAACTATTATTCTGTTAAATTAGAATAAAATTGAATTAGAAACAAGCCACAGATTGGGAAGAAATATTTACAAAATACACATCTGATAAAGGACTGTTATCCAAAATATACAAACCCTTAAAACTCAACAATAAAGAAATAACCCAATCAAAAGATGGGCCAGATACTTTTTAACAGACACCTCACAAAGAAGATATCAGATATAAAATTAGCATATGAAAAGATGATCCACAATATATGTTTTCAGGGAAATGCAAATTCAAATAATGAGATACCACTATACCTATTAAAATAGCCAAAATTTGGAGCACTAACAGTCCCAAAGAAATAAACTTAACATAGAACACATGAACATATATGAAAAATATAAAATGCTCTGGAAACTTCACAAAAGTAGAATTGAACAAAAAATAGCTCCTTAGAACATTTCAACTGTCAAGTTACAAATTCTAAGTTAATTTATAAACTTAATGTGCTACCAATAAAATAATATCAATTTTTCTTTGGAGCTGGTCAAGTGGATAGGGGAAAACAAACATAAAAATAGCTAGGACATCACTGAAAAGGAGGAGCTATGAAGAAGAACTAGCTTTTATAATATGTGAAACATGTTTAAAACCTCTGTAGTTAGAATATGTATTATCTGGCATATGAATAAAAAAATAGATAATATGGAATTGAATAGAAAGTCCAGATATACACTCAAGCACATATAATAAGAGATCTCAAATCATTAGGGCAAAGATGAGCTTTTAAATAAATTGTGTTGGAAGAATTGAACAGTCATTTTAAAAAATAAAATAAATCATTTCCACAGTAAAACCTCCAAATGAGTCAGAGTTCTAATTGTAAAATATAAAACTCTTCATGAACCAAAAGAAAACCTGAATGAATTCCTTCATGAGTGTAGGGAAAGACTTTCCAATTATATATTAAAATTCATATTCTATCAAAGTAAAACGTTATTACTTTAGAACTTATAAATATTTATATTCATATAACATATATGTAAATATATACATTTTATATAAATGTTTATAATAAATAGATTTATTAAAAATTTGCATGAAAAATACACATCATAAAATCAAAAGGCTAATGAAAATGAGAAGAAAACATTTGCAATATGTGTCACCAATACACAGTTAATATACTCAAAATATTAAAAAATGTGAGAAAAAATGTTGAATGATAGAAAAATGGACAGATGGCATGAATAGACCTACAATCATATACAGACACACACAATTTTGAAATATTTAAATATGTGAACTTTATCTTCACTCATGAGAGAATTGGAATATTGAACAAAATTCAAAAACTTAAATACATATTTTATTGGCAATGTTGGTGAAGCTGTCGCCACTCTCATACATTGTTTTTGAGAATGTAAGATGATACAACTGCTATGGAGAGGAATTTAGCAACTTAAAAAACTATGTATGCATTTACTCTTTGACTCAGCAATCTCTTCTCTGGAAATTAGATAAACCTCAGCAATACAAAAATAACTTGGCTCAAGATTATTCTTTAAAGCATTATTTTAATTGCAAAATATTATAAACCAGTAAAATGTCCAAATATAGGAGAATAGTTGAATAAACTTTGGTAGATACATACAAAGGAGTACTGTTGAACTATGAAAAAAATTGAGTAATACACATAAACTGATCAAAATGATTGGAATATGTTAAAAAGAGTAAAGTGCATATATATATATACACATACATATATATGTTATTTTTGCATTTTTATATGAAACGAGATAAGTAAACCAACTTACATGAAGCTACTTATTATTTTAAAAGATAACACAAGATGATGGTTAACTAGATCCTGTGAAATTGATTACTTATGGTATCAGCTTAGGGACAAAAGGGTGAGATAGGCAGAAGGAATGACACTTTTCTGAGTATGCTTTTTGATTAATTTTGGAAGCATATTCATATTTAAAGCATTCAAAATTAAAGTAAAACATATAGAAAGATGTCTACACCCATGCCACCCTGAACAAGCCCAATCTCATCTGATCTCAGGAACTAAGCAGAGTAGGGCCTGGTTAGTACTTGGATGGAAGACCACCTAGGAAGACCAGGTGCTGTAGGTATAAAAAATACAAAATAAAAAAATAAGGGATTGTAAACTGACAAGGTCCTTGCAATCCGTGAAGTCAACCAAGTGTTGCATGGCCTAAAAAAAAAAAAAAAAAAAAGTATAGAAAGAATTTTAAAATAGAGTGTAAACAGGAACAAGTAAACCAAAGTAAACCAAACTATATTATACATGAGTAACAATCACACTGCATTGGTAGAGGGAAAAACTAATTCAAGTAACTATGGAACACAACATTTTGGCTAAACAGAGGGTTAGAGAACCAAAACACCTGTAAATATATTTTAGCTCTATCTACTGAAAATACCTTGAAATAATGATACCCTTATAGTAATGAGTATGCCTAGCACCTAGATCTTGTTTCATAAGTGCTATTTTTCATCATAACTAGAGATCCTTGGAGAAATTGCTAATTGCAGACCTACAGCAAGGAAGGTCCAAAATGAGCCTAGAATTTCTAGTTATACCAGAAAATACATAGTTATTTTAAAAGTAAAATAGAAACTTATGAGTCTACAATAAAAACTAGCTAGCTAAATGTCTCTTCTTACAATAGAATTCTGATTGATAAATACAGAAATGGAAGAATTTAAAAATTATTATTTAATAATTATAATTCTAAAGATTTCAAGAATCATGAATAAGAATTAAGTCTAGGGTCCCGGCCAGTATGATGAAGTGCTAGAGTAATCTGATTTACAATAAATTTGCCTGAATTAAAAAAAAAAAAAAGTCTGAGGGGCAAAGTTTGATGGAAATCAGAATATCTGCATAATTTCAAAGGATCTACTAAACCGTTGGTTAATAGTTGCAAACCAGAAATAATTATTCAGTGGTAAAACTAGAGAGCATTCTGATTGGGTGATTAAAATTAGCACCACTCATAAAGGACAGACAAACATTGTGTGCCTCAAAATGAGATATCCTCTATAGGTCACAATACATATAATATTTCGGCAGCTGGGAATTCATAACTTGAATCTTAATCATGAAATAGTATCAGAAGAACCAAATTGAAGAACATCCTATAAAATAACATGCTAAGGAATTCTTCCAGATCACAGGAGATTAAAGAAACTAAATGCAATATGTGATCCTAAATGAGTTCTTGTACTATAGGAAATTGTGCTATACAATATATTGTTATGATTGTTAGTAAAATGGGAAAAATGACAGTGAGTTAGATAAAAGCATTTTATCAAAATTAATTTGTCTGAACTTGTAACAAACAATATTATGGTTATAAAAAGTATGCTCTTGTTTTTAGATTCTTTACTTTCCTTCTTACATTATAGCTTTCATATGAATTCATCTAAACACAGAGAAAACCACATCAAAAATGGTATAATTTTTTCCTTCATATACATATTTTAAATGATTAAAATATTATTTAAAAATACTAAAAATTTAAAAAGTGTCCTCTATATTTTCCTTTGTATTTACTATATTTGTAGCCCTATCTTTATTCTTGAAGTTCAAAGTTACTTCTGATATCATTTACCATCAGGTTGAAGAATTTCCATTAACATTTGTTTTAGAACAGTTCGACTCATAACAAATTCTTAGTTTTACCTTGTTTAAATGTCTTTATTGCTAGAAAATATTTTGATAGATAAAGATTTCTGGGTTGCCAGTTTCTATTCTTTCAGTATTTTAAAGATGTTATTCTACAGTCTTTTAGCTTCCACAATTTGTGCTAAGAAAATTGCAATTATCTCAGTAACATCACTTTTTTTTAATGTAATAGATTAAGTTTTTTTAACTACTTTTGGTTTTCATTGACTTAATTATAATAGTCCTGGGCATGGTACTTTTTGAGCTTATCTTATTTTAGTTTAATGAGCTTTTTAAATTTCTAAATTAATATCTTTCATCAAATTTGGGAAGTTTTCATATATTACTTAAAATTTTTGCTGCACCATCCCTCTTTTCCTTCCAGGATTCCAATAATATGAATGATAAGTTTTTTTGTTATTGAACCTGTTCCTCAAGTTCTAAGCCTTTGATTTTTATTTTAGTAGTATTTTATCAGTCTCTTGAGTTGGATAATTTCCATTAGTTTATCTTCAAAATCAATGATTTTTTTCTCTCTCAACAGCATTCTGTTACTTAATTTTCTGTGTAGAATAATATATTTTTATTCTAATGATTCCAATTAGTTATTTTTAAAGTTCCTATTTGCCTGCTGATACCTGCAGTCTCTTCATTCATTTTAATCATGTATGATGTTTACACTTTGTCTCATGGAGGTTGGATATGAGAGCTACTTATAGTTTTTTAATAGTTTAAATATTTTACTCTCTTCTTGCTTCCATGGTTTCTAAAATAAGTCAAATAGAATTATTATCTTTATTTTTCTGTATATATCATACTTTTCCCCTCTGGCTTCCTTCAGAATATTTTTAATACTTAATTTTTTTTTGGTTTTAAGATGACATACATAGGTGTACATTTTTTTTTTTTTGGCATTTATCTTGATGTTCTCTGAGCTTCCTGGATCTGTATTTTGATGTCTTACCTTACTTGAGGAAATTTTCAGTTATATTGCTTCAAACAATTTTCAATTCCTTTCTCTTTCTTCTGATAGTCCTATTAAACATAAGCTACACCGTTTATAGGGTTTTCCACAGTCTTTGGATGTTTTGTTTTCCGTCTTTGTTCATTTTATTTTTCAGTTTTTAAGAATTCTTTTGATGTATCCTCTAGCTCAGAGATTTTTTTTCTTCAGTTGAGTCCAGTCTACAAATAAGCCCATCAAAGGCATCCTTTGTTTCTGTTACAGTGTTTTTTATCTCTAGCGTTTCTTTGTTTTTATCTTAAGATTTCTATCTCTCTGTTTACATTGTCCTTCTCTTTCATGCTGTCTATTTTATCCATTAGATCTTTTAGGATATTTATCATATTTATTTAGAATTTTGGTCTTTTTCTTTTCTTTTTTTCTTTTTTTTTTTTTTTGTTTGCCTATTATTATTCAGACATGAAGTACTAAGTAAGAGAAATTGTTGTAAACAGGCTTTTAGTCATGTGCTGGTGAGGTGGTGGGGGATCTGGGAAGTGTTCATAGTCCTATGATTAAGCCTCAGTCATTTAGCGATCCTGTTTCTCTGGATTGTGAATATCACAGTGTTTCAAAGTCTCCTCCCTCTCCTGTAAGTGGGATAGGATGGCTAGAGTAGGCTAGAGTAGGTAATTTTCCTTCCCCCCGGTTACTTTGGCTTTAGTAATACCCCAGTAGTTAGGAGCTAGTTAACTAGTGTCCCCTGAGGGCAGGCTTCATTAAGAACGAAGTGCTCCGGGTATTTTCAAATATCTTTCTCTCTCCCCCTGCCAGAAGCCCAAGGGGATTATTCTCCAATATTTACTGTGAGAATTTGTTGGAGATCCTAGAGGTTAATCTTACAATATTATGGAACACCCCTAGATTGTGTCCCCTGGAGTTTCTAACTCTTAAAGTTGTCCACACTGAGCCTTCAGTAATTCATCAATTACAGTTGAGGTTTTCCAACCTGACACTGATTCCTGCCGTAGTTTCCCCCATGAGCCTCTGCTCCCTTAAACCACAATCTCCTGCATTCCCCTGTCTGAATCTCCAGACAGTGGATTGCCCTGTGTTCTTCTCTCTCTTAAGGATCTAAAAAGAGTTGTTGATTTTTCAATCCGTTCACCTATTTGTTTATTGTTAGAATGAAGTAATAACTTCCAAGCACCTTACATGGGGAATTGGGTGCTTAGAAAGGTTTTGTGTGATAATTCCCACATGTTGAGTCATCTCAATGTTATAAATTTTTCTCTTGAGGATTGGTCATGTTTATAGGTCATATTCCGCTGGGTCTTTAATATCAAGTAATTTTTTATTGTATCCTGGACACATGCATCAACTATTTTGTTTTGAGAATCCTCTGGAGAATGTTGATTTACTGTTCATCCTGCCATTGTTGCTTTATGAGGCAATTGACCAGTTTAGGTTCAGCTGCAAGTTCTTTCTTGACTTCTGACAGCTATGATTTTTTCACTAGCTAAGCGTTCAAAAAATTTGCTGTGGTGCTTAGGTCTTATCCATCTATGCTACTTGTTGTTTTCTGAGACTTGGCAGTGGTTCTCAAAGTCTTTCCTCTGCTTTTATAGGCCTGTTCAACACATTCCTGATGGGAGTGAGTCAGGAACTTGTGTTGGACCAGACATAAAATTATGAAATTCAATCTCCAGTTCAATGCTCTCCAAGACTTCGCCTATAATTTCTGGCTACCAAGTCCTACTGTCCCTGTTCCTCTGTCCTGAAAGTTAGACTTTTCTTCTGAGTTTTAGCTTTCTGAGCAGCTATATTTGACCATCTGGGGATCATCTTTAGGGCAAAGCTATGAGAAAAAAGAGAAAAAAAAAAAAACGTTGGAAATCCCATACCATATACTTTTGAAACAACAGTGACCCCTTTTCTTTGTTCATCTGCCTAGAGATACAGGTTTAACTTTAGAATTTTTATATTACTCATGACTTCACCTCTAATAAAGCAGCAGCCATATATCTCTGCAATGGTTTGACTCTGCAATATGGCAAAGAAAGGAAGAAAGAAAGGAAGAAAGAAAGGAAGAAAGAAAGGAAGAAAGGAAGGAAGAAAGGAAGGAAGGAAGGAAGGAAGGAAGGAAGGAAGGAAGGAAGGAAGGAAGGAAGGAAGGAAGGAAGGAAGAAAAAGAAAGAAAGAAGAGAAAAGGAATTCATACTGAACGCTTTACTTGTTCTGGACGTATAGTCAGAAAGAGAAGCTTTTCTCAAAGTTTTTGCTGCTTGTATCCACTATATAATTTCATAACTTTAGCTACTGGATTTTCTTTGGGTCAAAGCTGAGAAATAAAGAAAAAAAGAAACCTCAAGTTTTGACCTCCTTCTTTACCTGCCAGTTATTGTTTACTTTTTCAGAGTCCTTGGGTAGTAGGCTTCTTTTATATGTTCAGAATTTTTAGTTGTAACCATTGGGAGAGATAGGCTCTTGTGGTCTTACTCCATGACACTTAGTGTCTTCAGTCTTCTAAAAAAATATCTTGAAATGGTAAGGGATTATTTGTATGCAACATATGCTTAAATGTCCAGAGAAAATAGTTATATGTACATAGATCTAAATGTAGGTATAGATTTGGTGATTCTGATTAAAGTCTATAGAGTTATGTCTTCTATTCTTGTAGCTTTTTATTAAATTTTCAATTATTTCAAAAAAAGTTTTTTAAAAAATTAAAATAACTCTGAAATATCTGCAATTTAAGACTATTCTCTAATAAAATTGTTCAATGCATAGCATTTACCAATATTGTTTTGAAAGATCTTGGCATCTTCTTTATAACTTATACTTTCCTGGGCAGCATAGAATGACAACTTCAACACAATCAATCTTTAATTTTTTTTAAATAAAGAAATATGTTCCTGGAGCAATAGTTTTTGCTATTGTTTGTTGTTGTTGTTGTTGTTGTTTCTTTGTTTATTTTTACCATAAATTCAGAAGTCAATGTTTTGTTATAAATTAGTATGATGGAATCCTAAAGACTGACGGAAACACTTTAGGGCATCTTTGTTATGTATGTTTCAAGTGTTTATTTTATTTTCATGGTATTCACTTGCATAAAATCTCTGTGTCAAAACAAGCAAAATAGAAATGAACATAAAAACTGTGTTCTATTCCATCTAAACTGTGACATCCTGCTGAATGATAAGAATGTCACATAATTTTATTTTTTAAGTAAGTTTGTCATTTATTCCGGGTATTGATTTTTGGATCAGACAATGGTGAGAGCTGCATTTTTTTTTTTGTAGCAGTTTTTCATAAAAACATTTGTTCCAATGTCTATGGCATAAGACTTGAAATGTTTTTTTCTTCCTGAATGTCTGTGCTTTTTTTTTCTCAAAACAAACAAACAAAAAAATATATAGCAAACAAACTGCATTAGCACAGGGTCCATAGATAATTTTTTTAACAACATTTTACTCTAAAAAACATTGAGTAATATTTGTATTGTAATATTTAAAAATCTATGTATTATCCTATTATGATAAAAAAAATTGGGGTGAGAGTATTTGGCAAAATATTCTTTTTTAGCCCTTCTTATTGATAGTTGTTACATATTTGGTTGATGGTAGTATATATAAATTAGTACATAATGGCTCCTGTCTTCATGAAATACAAGTCTAATGTAGAAAAAATACATCAACAATTGACAGACAGATAAAGAAGATAATTTCAAATGTTGAAAAATGGGGTAATTAGA
The DNA here is from genome assembly GCA_004027375.1 of Macroglossus sobrinus. Classification (NCBI taxonomy): domain Eukaryota; kingdom Metazoa; phylum Chordata; class Mammalia; order Chiroptera; family Pteropodidae; genus Macroglossus; species Macroglossus sobrinus. The sequence goes on from PVKZ01000180.1 coordinate 755,635, forward strand.
CATAAATGAATGAGACCAAAGGATAAAAATTTTTCAGGGAGAGGAAACACCCAAAGCTATTGGAAAAAAACTCTTTAGTAATCTTGAGGACCCAAAGGAAGGTCAATGAGGTTACAGATTAGTGAATTAAGGAGGAGTGGGAAGATCTGAGTGTAGAAGAGTAGAATAGGAAAATCATATGAAACTCAAGCCATGATTAAAGACTGGAATTTTATTCTAAATGAAAAATATTTTTAAATATTTACATATTAACTATATTTTATTTATGTTAAATATAAACACACACACACACACACACACACACATATATATATATATATATATATATATATATATATATATAAAACATATGAGATTTACAATAAGAAATAGATGTTTCTCTGATCGTCAGGAATAATGCATTGATGTATTAAATTAAACAAGAATGAAGTAGAAAAACCAGTTAGGAAGCTTTTGCTTCAATCAGAAAGAGATGTTAGCTTGCATAAAGTTGGAAGCAATGGATATAAAGAGATATGAATAAACTGGAGATATTTTTGAGATAAAAACAGCAAGGAACTATATTAGATGTTGGGTTCTGAGAGAATAAGAGGCATTATTGGATAATTATAAAATTTATTAAGATGATAAAGAATGGGAGAGAAACATTGGGAAAGGACTTTTATCAGGATTTTATTTTGCTTATTTTAAGTATCTTAGAGAGAGGTTGAGGCTTAGGTTACATATATACAGCTTAATGTTGATAGCAAGAGGAAAATTAGATCTTTTTTTCTTTCAGAAAAGTGGTTGAGGAGTGATTTGAGGTTTAAGGAGAGGCATATTTTGAATAAAAACTGTGAAAATTGTATTAAATAATCAATGAGAATGAAATAAATGATCAACAGAGAAATTTTGGGGTCATTGCAAAGTCAGATATTGTGAATTTACAATGAATATCCTAAAATATATTGAAAGTGCATGGCCCTAGATGATTTTGTGTGTGTGTAGAAATGTAGTATTTGCCCTGGGTTCCTCACAATTTAATTTAGAACTGCAGATAACATTGGTTTTGAGTAATTAAGACATTAGTGGTTTATGCACACACTGAGGGGAGAGTGGGCAGCCAAGGGTGAGTCACTGACAACCAGAGTTCCCCACAACTGCTGTGCACCTGGATCAGGTTCTACCTTCTGTTATTGGCCAGCAGTGGTAGACACCTGTAGCTAGTCCCTCTGGCTCTGCCCTCATGACCCCAATTCAACATTCTCACCAGATTCCACTGAAGAGTGTACATTCAGAGGGAAAGTGTGCAGCCATAGGAGAGCAGACCAACAGTCAGAGCCTCTGTAACTGCCATTGAACAGATAGTTGGTCCCAGCTCTTGTTCCCTACTCTGGCCCCCATTAGTATGAGTGTGTCTATTACTGGCACCTATCTAGGTACCTGCAGCTTGCCTTCACAGATGAATATATGCACACCACTTGCTCTGACCACTACTGATGCTTGCTCTGATCCTTAGCTACCAGAACAGAGATGCCAATTAAGACATCAACAGCCCTTGTAGCCACTGCAAACCTCTACACTGTTTTCCAGGGACCACATGGTTGTTGATACAGTGGATTCCAGAGGCCTGAGCTAAACAGACATCGCACTAGGCCCAGTGCAATGCATGCCCCCATACTTGGCACCATGCACCACTGGAATCATGGCACCACAATCCAGCATGCTCTCATCCATAGGTGAAAAGCTTCCCTTATCAAAGTCAGCCCATAAAGTCTGAAAGAGATGACTTTCTCTAAATGCACAGAAAACTACATAAGACTGCAGAGTTCACAAAGAATCAAGGAAACATGGTTTCACCAATGAAATATAGTAAACTTCTAGTAACTAGCCCTAAACAAATGGAGATCAAAAAATTACCCAACAAAGAATTCTACAGGTGTTCAGAAAGCTACAAGAGAATGCAAATAAACAATATAAAGATAGGAAAAAACATATGCAAAAACAAAGGTGAAAAGTTCAACAAAAAGATAGAAAAGGAAAGAACCAAACAGAAATATTGAATTTGTAGAATACATTGACTGAACTAAAGAATGCAGTAGAGAGTATCAATAAAAAGTGCTGGAAAAACTGGATATCCATACAGAATAATGAAACTGGACCCCTATCTTACAGCACTCACAAAAATAAACTTGAAATGGGTTAAAGATATAAACACAAAACCTGAAAACATAAAACTATAAGAAAATATAAGTAAAAAGCTCATTGACTTTGGTCTTGGCAGTGATTTTCTGAAAAGACACCAAAAGCACAAGATATAAAAGCAAAAACCAACAAGTGGGATATCAAACTAAAAGGCTACTGCACAGCAAAAGAAACAACAAAAGAAACAATCTGGGAATTCAGAAAAAATATTTGCAAATCACATATCTAAATATCAAGGGTTAATATTATATATATCTAAATATCAAGGGTTAATATTATATATATTAACCATATATATATATATATATATATATACACACACACACACAACTCAATAGCAGAAAACAAACAACATAATTCAAAAATGGGCAGAGGAACTGAATAGACAGTTTTCCGAAGACAACACACAAATGTCCAACAAGTTGATGAAAAAGTGCTCAATATCACTATCAGGAAAATATAAATCAAATCCACAATGAGATGTTATCGCACAAATTTTAGAATGGCTATCTTCAAAAAGACAAAAGTGTTTGCAAGGCTGTGAAGAAAAGGAAATTTTTGTGTACTATTGGTGGTGAAAATGCAAATTCGTAAAGACACTTTGGAAAACAGTATAAAAGTTTTTCAAAAAATGTCAAAAAGAACTACTATTTGAGCCAGAAAACCTCTTCTGAGTATACATCCAAAGAAACTGAAATCAGCATGTTGTAGCGGTATCTGTATTCCCATGTTCATTAAAACATTATTTACAATAGCTAAGGTATGTGAACAACCTAATTGTTCATCAATAGAAGAATTGGTAAAGAAGATGGGCTGCATACAGACACTGGAATATTATTCAGCCATAAGAAAGGAAATCCTGACATTTGAGACAACTTGAATGAACCTGAAATAAGTCAGATATAGAGACAAATAGTATGTGATATCACTTATATGTGGAATCTAAAAAAAGCTGAAGTCAGAAAAACAGAATAGAGGGGTGATTACCAGGGGCTTGGGTAGGGAAGAAAGAATATTGGCCAAGGGTCATAAACTTCCAGTTATAAACTTCCAGTTATGGAGATCTAATGCACAGCATGGTATAGTTAACAATACTGTCTTATGTACTTGAATGTCACTAAGAAGGTAGATCTTAAGTATTCTCACCACAGAAAGAAATGGTAATAATGTGACAGAATGGAGCTAATGATTTGGTGATAATAGTTTTGCAATGTATAAATGTATCAAATCAATGCACTATATACTTTAAATATATTCAATGTTATAAGTCAATGATATTTCAATAAAGGTGTAAAAAATGAAACAAAACTTTATTAACATTTTTTAAAAGACTGATGATTTAGTTTAAACGGCATTTTTATCTTGTGTGCAGATTGAATAGTTAGGTGAAGTTTCAGTAGAAGGCAATAGTTTATAAATATCGTAATATTCCAGACAGAATTGAAAGCTGATGCTTTCCTGACATTCTGGAAAACTTTCACTGAAACACAACTGAAACACTTTTTCTCTATTAAGCAATATTATGACCTTGTTGTGGCTTGTTATGGTAAAAGGTATAGATTTAGGGAGGCTCAAAACTTTTGTAGTTTTATAGTTTGTGTTAGAATAAGGTTTTAATACTTTTAGCTAATATTATCTTTTCTTCCCCATGAAGTTTTTGTGAGGCTTGAAGTCAGGGAACAAAGTAAATTGGAATTCAGATCTCTTGTTCACTTAGTGTTTACACCCTAATGCAGAGCTCTGATAAAAGACTGCATTAAAGCTGTCTGCCCTTTTCTATTCCTATAATGTGTTGGGAAAACTCGTACCTTTCATTCCTTTCCTTTCTCTTTGATTTCAAACTCAAATATTTGTTTTCCTAAAAAACCCTATCAATTCTTGCTGTGGAGTGCCCCATAAAGAGAGATGAAATCAAGCAGCTTCTCTTCTATTAAAAGCTTCTGACCATCTTTAGTGGAGTTACACCCCAGGAGAAATCCTTCCAGCTTCCTATATTACTCAGGCTTAGATTTGATGTACTGTAGCATTTCTATTCACTTTTATCATGTCTTATCTTCCTGGTAAACTTCCCCTCTCATATGCCCAGGCATATGAAACTCAGCTAATAATATCTGAAATACTCTTTGCTGAACACTTCATCTCTACTTCTCAATGACATCCATATTTAGTATAATCTCTTAGCTGATCAGGCAGGAGGACATCAAGAAGGATTTCTCAAATTTTCTTATTTTCTTTCTCAGGATCATCTTCAGAGGACACTTCTCAGTTCCTTGGATCCAAGCTCTTGGGTCAGGGTCATGACATACGGCTCTCTGAGACCTTGTCTCATCAATCATTGAATCTCATTGGGGCTTAAATATACTTCTAGAACCATCACTAAAAGAAATAGCATGTGAGCATGTCTTCTTTTTTTCTTTCTTGTCCATTTAGCCATTGTTTTTGAATGGGCTCACTCGGTAAAAATCACTTTCAGTTCTTCTATGTAGCTTAAGGGCAGCATAGTCTGTTAATACAATTTTTAGAGAGAAAAAAATGTTTTGAGTATATTGTTACATTAATTGAATGATATTAGCAACCCTTGGAGACACTCTCATTCTTGGAGAAAGTATCCCTGGGAAATCTGTTAATATGTTCTTACCTTGAGAATGAATTCTTTGGTGATGGGAGAGTCAGTGAGAAATCTCTGCAAAGAAGCCAGATTTTATAGTCACAACATAATATTCAGTAATATCTACTTAGTGATAGCTAAATTTTAAAGTATTCAGAATACCTAAACCATGTTGTTAAGGAACCCCATGAGAAGATATTTTGGGAAATTTTTTTCACTGATTATTGACAAACCGTAATGAAATCAAGTTTCATTTTATATATTCATGTCTGTGACTAAATGCTACAAATCCTTCTATATCCCAGGAAATTATTTGCCGGCTGTTCTGCATATGACACAAATCCTGGGCTTAAAAATCTAAGCCATTGAAGTTCTTTGCAGAGCACAAATCCACACACTTGAAATTTCAATGAGAATGTTATCATCTTCTTGCACAGGGCTGAGGAGTCACTTGCATAAAAAATATGATAATAGTCTGCAGTCAAAATTATCTAAAATTTTTTTTGGAAAACTTTAACAAAGTTCTGCTATATATGCTGAGCAATTTTTACATTCAAAAATGTGTTTAAAATTTTTAGAGCTTGGAATAATTTTTTTTTTCAGGTCAAGATGTATTCTTATTTCTTACCTGAAATCCCTTTCTTTCAGAGTTCCGCATATGAGGCAAATCTGGAGACTGGGCTCTAAGAAAGGATGATGTTGAAAACAAATGAAGAGAGTTTAGGATAATTGTGCAAACATTGAGGGCATGTTGGGGGTAATTTTGGTCATGGTTGTGTGCTTAAAATATAGAATTATCAGATATTATCCCTCCTTGAGCCTCTTAATCTTGAGATTCTTCTGGTCTATATCCTTTTCAAAGAATCGACATTGGTTACTATTCAAATGCTGTACTGATTTAGTAGACTAGCGACTTGTTTAAGGCTGTAGGGTTGTATAGAAAAGTCCAATATAAAGAAAAGATTTAGATTCATCAGGGAAGCTGAAAGTAATGAAAAAGAGAGTAGAGTTGCATCATTTCAGTAAATAACAATGAGCTTCAATGGAGTTGATTACTGATGATCTTGAATGGACCTAGGAATAAGTCTTTCATTTCTTTGCATAGATACCTCATAGTAATGTTCTTAGGTAAGATCTCAAAGAAGGATACTTTTCATATAAGTAGGTCTGTTCACAAATGCCTTGTACTGCTGTTTAATATGTTAGAGTGACTTCAGATCTTTCTAATACAGAGCAGTGTCTGGATTGGTCATACATTCAGAGGTTTAGACAAGAAGAAAATATAAGATCAGTATATAAAACTATGCATGTTTTTATACCTCAATAAATGTGATTTTTTTAAAAAAATGTATTATTAAACACAAAAATATAATTTTAAGATTTTAAAAAATTGTGTTTTGGGTAAAGGTTGATAGAATGTCCCATACTAATTCTATTGTAGCAAGCAGATAAATAATTTTACTCTTATCGCATACACCAGCCACAAAAACGTACTAATAAAATGACTTTGGATAAACACAATTGATATATTCTATCCCTCTATTGAGAGACAATGCAAAGCGAGTTAATGATAACTCTGGAACCAAACCACCTAGCTTTGAATCCTAGCTCTGTCACATATAAGTTGAGAGACTCGGAAACATTATTTCATCTCTTTGGACATCAGTTTTCTCATTTTAAATTGGAGATAATACTAATACCTACCTTATAGGGTTGTTGATAAAATCAGTATATATAAATATTAATAGTTAATATATTCTTGGACATAGAATAGTGTTTGAGAGAGAGAGAGCAAGTACAAAGGAATTTTTCGCTATTATTATTAGGCTGATGAGAAGAAGAGCAAAAATGAACTTGTAGGCTTTGATGGATGCCTTCTCAAGGTATGATGGCAAAACACCAGTGGATTTTGCAACAGTTTCCACATGCTTTCTTTATTGTCCTTAACAATTTTATACTTTGATTTATATTCTATTTGCTTTCTACTTTGTATCTTGGTTTGCTTTTCTCAGTCCACTGTCAGTGGTGTCAAAATTTGCCTCTGGTTTCTATTTGCCTCTGGACACTGCTTTTGAATTCTTACCAAGGACTTTTCCTAGATTCATCTCATTTCTTCTCAACTTCCTTCACTTTGTAATATGTCCACTTCAGGTATCTGAGACACCGGCTCTCAGCTGATCCAACAGGCAGAGCATTAATGAAAATAGGAGAGGATCAGAGATTATTTCCACTCTGAGGTCACAGTTGCTTTGTCAGAACTGGATCTCTTTCATTTCTTTTTAAATAAGAGCACAGGGCTCTAGTAAAGGAGATTATTGGTTAATGAGTTTGTACTAAAGGAGGATCTTAGGCTCCAATAATGCACATATGCTATTAGTGAGCATCTGGTCTTGAACCACTCACCAGATTAAGTAAACAGACATAGTCCTGATGTGTAGGTAACATAGTGACAAAGTAGGTAGGCTTCATATATAGGCTGCCTAGAGTCTCCTACTGGCTATTATAGTCCTGCTGAGCAATCTTAGGGAGATCACCTGAGAAATTTTAATCTTGAATCCCTTAAATCTTAAATTTTGTAATCTATAAAATTAGGGATAATCATATTTTCTTCTTGAGGTTATTCTGTGGATGAAATGAATTAGTGTATGCAAAATAGAATAGGGCCTACCATATGTGTTACTATTACTGTTAAAGAGATACTTAATATTATTAGTAGTGTTAAGTTGTTAATGATCCTGTCCTTTATAGGATTCATGTGAAAAGGATCATGGCAACTCTTTGGATTTATAGTCAGTGAATACTACCAATACAGGTGCTAAGGGAAATGGTAGATGATGATACCAGTGCTAATGAAATGTGGATGGAGAGTGATGGGCCTCATAATGATGCCCCAGCAATAGACACCCGGCTATCATTTCCACTCCACTTCTGTGAGCACATGCTCAGGCTTTACTGGAGATAATCCACTGACTCAAAGCTAGACTATAGAAGCTATCCAGCAGCATAATAATAGAAGCACGTCCTGCTTATTTTCAAATGGAAGTCACAGCATGGACTCAGTGAGCACAGTTCAAATATGGGCTCAGTCATCCTCTCAGCTACTAGAAGAGTGTAACATTCTTCACTAGTGGAGCTGACACTGTAAGGACACCCACACAAAAAGTGACCTGTCATACTGTCACAACCCAGTCTGACACTGTGCCTATTCCATATCACGTCTGCCACTGGGATGTAAGCACTTTCACTCCATGACATATTATGTAGCCATTAAAATGTTTGTGAAGAGTACAATAACATGGGAACTTGTCCTGCTTCTAAGTGCTTAGCTCTATCACAGTATGGGTAAGCAAATGCATTTTAAGACACATATCACCTTTTTAAAAAGCACTTATTAATAATTGCATTTGAATTAAAAATGAACCTTTTAATGTGTAGGCTTACTCATTTTTCTATCTGAGCTCCCAATACAATATCTAGCAAGTAGTAGTTGCCCAATAAAGCCCATTAAATGAGTGAATGAATGAACAAAAATTTGTGTTGCTAAAGCTTATTTAAAAATTAAAGTATGCTTTAATTTTTTGGATAGTTTGAACATCACACTTAAGGGATGGAGATAACTTCTTTATTTTCTCACAGCTCCAAGTCTCAGTGGTCAGCCAATTTGTTTTTATAAGCCCACATAAATTAGGCTAGATAACATCTATCTTTGGAGAAGTGGTATTGCCATTCAGAATTGTGGGCCTCTTTGTCATTACATCTCCAATCTACACACATTAAGCTCTTTAAACCTAATTTGAAAATCAATGTTTCCTCTCCCCAATCATTTCTGTTGCCTATCACACTATTGGGGTTGTACCACCTTGGATGCTGTTATTAGAAGTGGTCTCTCTAGAGCTTTGTAGAAAAAGGCTATTTCTTTCCCAGCCTAGGAGCAAATGTCTCTTTATATGCAGGCTTGAAAAATCACTGCCTGTTTAGGTAGTGTATTACATTGTGTGTACAATTCTAATTTGCCCTCAGTTTTCAGCCATTTGTCTTTTTTGGTGATATTGATTTTTAGAGCAATTCTGCTCATTGATTTCAGACTATTTTCCTGAGATCTATTCTTCTTTGTTCTCTTTAGTATTTATGGAGTACTTTAGAATTAAGCAGTCACATTTTTATATACGTACTTTAGGATAAGTGTCACAACAGCTTTGAAGTAGTTCTTTGATTCTACAAAATGGATGTGAACAAGTCACAGTAAGGTAAAACAAACCTCTCCAGTAGGACTGAACTTTTAGAGCAAACAAGATTAGAAAAATGTATCAGGAAAGCTGAGATGAGGGTGGTGATTACAAAAACTCGTTTGGTTCCTCATGTACCCTTTGACAAGTGAATCGATACTCTTAAATCTCAGTTTACAAATTGTAAAAAAGGAGAAGGTTAAAAACAAACAAACAAAAAAAGCATTTTTTTCCTTACCTACATTATAGAGTTGTAAGAATCTATTGAGATAATGAATATAAATATTTCACAAAGGTGAGATTAGCTCAGGATTAAAAGCACTGATCATTTTCAATATACTCTAACTCAAATCTTGATAAGAAGTGTTACAATGAGATAATTGCTAAATGCTAATGTCTTATTGAATATTTTTTACAGTTTTTTCAACTATGCCTACATGAGAATCATCTGTATGCTCAGTAAAAATGCATGAGATTCACAGATTTAAATAAAGCTCCTCTTAGATGTGTCCTACACCCTAGAAACCAAAATTATATATGAGGATTTAAAAGTGGTAAGTCAGACAGACCTGAGTTGAAGCTGAGCACCACCACTTACTATCTATGTGTTCTTATAAGTTTACTTATCTATCATTTCCTGGACTATAACAGGGAGCAATGTGTCATAATCTGTTTGAGGATTAAATGAGAATGTGAGCCAAGCACCAAAAGCAGTGTCTGGTGTATATTCAGTTTCAATCAACATGTGTTATTATTAGTTTTCCTTTTAAATACATTTTACTATGAATATTCCTCTTTTATTTAGCCATCTATTACTGGTAAAAAAAAGTGTTGCTAGCTTTTGTCTTTCTGCATTTTCCAGGCTTGTATGTTAGATGCTGGGGGCTACAAAGATGGATGAAATTGAATCAGTACACTCACTATCCAGGATGTGGATTTGTTCATTGGTGTACCCCAACTGAGTAACATATCTGGTACATAGTTGATACTCAGTAATTTTTAATTAAGTGAGTTAATGTCTATAGTGCTTTTGGCTGAGCATTGAAGATGATTATGTAAATAATTTTGCAAAGTGCACTGTAATAAGTGTTCTAATTTAGGAGTGTACTGTCTCAATTTAATTTTATTTCATCATGCTATTCTGTTATTTAGTTAAATTTCATTTTCTTTATTTTCCCCTTTATGGCTATATTGCTACTGGTTTTAGCCTTTTCCAATATTTGCAGTGTCTCCCAATTTTGTATCATGTAAGAATTTTATTAACTCGGCATTTATTTCCTCTGTCTTGTGTTGAATAAAAACAATTTTATACAACAGTTAACACCCACCTTCACTCTGTGGCTGCCTCCCTCTAGCTTGTAAAGCACTACATTTATCATTTGGTTTGATTTCTGATCTTTGAGCAAGTTTGATCTTCACAACTATGATTTTATCAAAAGCAATTTTATGAGCATATTTTCCAATTACATGCTTACAAAGAAACTTATGAGACTTACATGGACACTAGAGCATGCTTGTCTGTGTGTGTGTGTGTGTGTGTGTGTGTGTGTGTGTGTGTGTAAAAGAGAGAGAGAGTGAGAGAGAGAGAAGGAGAAAGAGATAAATTCAGTCAAGTAAATCTGAATAAAATTGAATGATTTATGTTGAATAATAATCATAATAAAATAATCGTAATAAAATCATCTCAGAAAAAATTATTTTCTAATACAGAATATACATTAGATCATGAATAAAGACATTTAGTCCTAGATAAAATATTAGCTAATGTTTCTTGAGTACTTACAGTGTCAGATACAGCTCTAACTATTTTTGCTTTTTATGAATTAAATCAACATTTTTAAAGATAAGTCTAGAATTATCTTTCATTTACAGATAAAGAATAAGAGGAACAGATCAGTTAACTAACTTAGTCAAAGAAACAGAGCCAGTGAACCCATGGCAGAGTTGGAATTCCAATCTCCATACACTGGCTCTGGAGCTCATTTTTTTTCTCTATTAGAATTTTGCTGTTATAACTTTGCCAACCCAGAGTCCATTCCTTCTTTTTCTGGTAACAGCACTTTGATTTAGCTTTGGGCACCATCCCATAGCCACTAAAGACTCAATAGAACTGTCTATCAAGTTTCTTGGCTTCTCTTACAAAGAGAGATGTACATGACCTGAGAGCAATCAAACTCCCCCAAAATTTTTATCATGATTGGAAGACTGCAAAGAGTGAAAATGATTAGAGTTCATTTATTCTCATTAAGAGACTATTAGTTTCAGCTTTTAAAGTCTCTGAAGCTTCTCTGATTTTTCGATTTAAAAGTCTGGTTATTTGTCATTTCCTTCAATTCTCTAAGGTTATGTGATAAAGCCATGGGTTATGATGATACAGATTATGCACTACCCAACTGTAGTGGGTACCAGGCTCAAGCAAAGGCAGCCTTGTCCTTCACTATACTCCTTTTTGTCTAAATTAATCATTGTCAGTATTTCTTGATTAGAGAACCCTAATCAATCTCCCAGGATATAATGGCTGTTATAGACTAAATTGTGTTCCCCCAAACCTATATATTAAAGCTCTAACCTCCAATTTGACTGTATATAGCTAAGGACCTCATTTAAAGTTATTTAAGGGAGAGGTAAAACCTCATTTAAAGTTATTTAAAGCCATAACGTGAAAACAGGTGTCCTTATAAGAAGAGGAAGAAACACCTGAGGCCTCTTTCTATGCATGGACACTGAAGAAAGGCCATGTGAAGACACTATGAAGGCTGCTCTCTACAAGTCAGAAAGAGAAATTTCACCAGAAACCAGCCCTAACAGTACCTTGATTTAGGTCTTCTAACTTCTAGAATAGTATGAAAATAAATCTTTTTGTTTAAGCCACCTAGTCCCTCATATTTTGTTATGGCAGACTGATACAATGGTCTTGAGCTCTTCCAGGACTTGGGATGATGTACTGTGTCTCCTGCTCTGGCTGTCCAGAGGCTACTATCTACTACATAAGACTATTTGGATTATTGCTCTCTGAATGTATTATTCCATGCTAAGCAATGAGAAGTCAGTGGTGAACAAAGTAAACCCAATTTTTGCTCTCATGGAGGTGGTTTAAAGTATATGTATTAACTTCATGCACAGCTTCTTTACTTTCTTAAGATTTCTATTAAATTATATTAAATTATAGTTCACTAGTCAATCCTAGGTTAGGATTGTATACAATTTTTCTCTTTTATTTCAGATAGAATTTTAACTACATGACTCATCAGCTTTTTCAAGAATAAATATATCACTTAATCAGGCAATTTGAAATATACTTTATACATTATACTATAATCAGTTAACTTATTAGAGGTCTTCCTTGACCCCTACCCAAAGAAGCAATTTCCTAACTATGAGCTTTCCCTATCCTGCTTTTGTGTTTTCTTTCTATAACATTTACTACCAGTTGAAATATTATATATTCATTTCTTGATATGATCATCTTCTAGTTCCCCACTAAAATATAATCTCTGTGAGTCCCTGGTTTTCTTTACTGCTACATCTGTTTCAGTTATTATTGGACAAATGAAGACACACAATATGTTTTTATTAACTTGATTAGAGAGTAAATAAATGGTGTACATAGGAAAGAAGTCTCAATTAATATCAATTCAAAATTTTTTTTAACTTTTCCTCATATACTGTCTCACTGTGTGAATTACTTCTGTCTTCCAGGTGTTTCATTTCAGCACCTTTGGTCTCCTCTGCTTTTTAACATTCTCCTTATCTCTTTCTTTTTTTCTTTAACCTTTGAATCTGCTTACTCTGATTATTTTCCCATTTCTACCCATCCTTTTAGTAATTATTTTAATAACTGATTATAGTATAAAGTATAAAGTATATTTCAAATTACTTTATTAAGTGGTATATTAATTCTTGAAAAAGCTGATGAGTCATGTAGTTAAAATTCTATCCAAAACAAAGAGAAAGACAAATTGTATACAATCCCAACCTAAGATTGACTAGTGAACTATAATTTAAAAATAATGTTTTCTCAGTCTTCTAACAACCCTAGTACTTTACTCTGAAGCCATTGGTATTTCCACTCATATGAATTTTTTAAATATAGATATAGTTGCTAATATTAAAAATTATTTAAAGCCATAATGTAAAAACTCTTATAACCTGAGTTTCTAGCTCTTCTTGAGAAACCACATCCTGAAGAGGCCCTGTTGCCAGCTCAGTGGCACCTGCCTTGTGTGATCTACATACAGTTCTCCCCTTCTCTTCATCTAACACTAATTAGACTTCCTGCATCTGACTATATTTGTTCATTTGCATCTCATGTTTGGCCCCTTGAGGTATGTGATATCATAATTCTGATCTACCACAGAGATAGTTTTTATAGGATATATAATGACTACTTCAATAAAGCTACTGCACTGAGTTAAACATTTCTAGATTATTTTAATGGAATAAGAGGGATCTTATATTGAAATCAATTTAAAACAGTATTATGATTTCTTTATTTTCCAAATTTATAATTTTACTTATGACCCACCTCCTTTTCTGTATTCTAAATGACTCCCGCAAGGGTCAAGTAATCCCTCTCTAAGACATAAATACATCTTTAGAATCTGGGCCTAGTGTTATCCCTCTTCAAAAAGGATTCTCATCCAACATCTCAATCTTTTATCTAATTATGCTCTTTCTTTTCATCCTAAGTTCCAAGATCTAGGATCCTGCATTGTTTCTAGTGCCAAGACCACAGCTTGAAGCTCCATTTAAGTAATACGCCTTTCTCTTCCTGGCTTTCTGCCTTTGTAATAGTTCCAGGACTGATGTCTCACCTACTCTCACCAATTCTTATAGGGCGTAGATTGTTGCTTTTGAACTTATATAAATACATTTTATATACTTTTCCTTGATGGAAATTTAGGAATCCTTAGTCCTCTATGTTCTTTAACAAGTTAAGAAATAGAAGCATAGTGACAGATGAAAGCAAAGTAAAACATCAGTCTGATTTCCTACAAAGTTGGATTGGAGCCTGCGGTTATGGTTTCACTGAAAAGAGACTTCTTTCTCTCCCCCAAAGATATATCTTGAGACATATGTCTAGAAAGTAGGCAACAAAGATGTCCTTTATACATGAAGGAGCCACATGCTTCATCAAAAATATAATGCCCTAAAAAATGGGTCATTCCAGAAAGAAAGAAAGGAGAATAGACAGCCAGATAGGCCTTCAGGTAGACCTTTAGAAAGTCTGTTTTGCTACCTGGGTTAGTGAGACAAAAGTCTTCTTTAGTGATAGGAGTAACAGATGAGAAATAAGTGCAAGCCCGCTTCCATTTTGTTTTCTTAAGTGCAGTAACAGTACTCAGAGCTAATATGACAGTGTATATTAGGGTTGCCCCATGTTCAATTGTCATGTATTCTTCTTTGTATGAAAATGAGCAAAGAAAAAAGTTTTAGAGAAGAGGCAGGAAAGTTCAATACTGCCCTCTCTTGGGCTTACAGGAATTAGCCAAAATTGATAACATAAGGATAGGAAAATGTTTCCTCTGACATCTATAATAAGTGTGTATATATACTGTGTCCATTTTACAGGTGACAAAAGTTGGTTGGGAGAATTAGAGATATTAAGTAAATTACACAAAGGCATATGCCTATTATATGGAGATAGGGAAATTGAACTTGGCCTCTACTCTTTGTTGATTGACTACCCTGAATAAGAATACCTGCCTAGCATCCCATCTTTACTGCTATATTTAGAACAAAGATTTCTAGCTCATCTTACTATGAAGCTCTATTCTGCAGGTTCTTCCCTACATCCCAGTTTATTTACATTGATGACTAAATTCTGGCTATTTCAATGACTAATGTGCTCTGGATACAATGTCGAGCATTAGAGAGAAAATGAGAGCAATAACACTATACACATATATATGCACTTATATATATTTATATACACACATATATATAGTTTAACTTCTGGAGTCCAGTGCCAATGCAATAATATTCTTTGCTTAAAGTCATTAAATGTTTATTTTAGAAAGTAATATCATGCAGAAAGTCAGCTGTACTTTCTTAAAAAGAGAAACAGATATCCTGGTATAGAAATATAAATTAATTTGTTTATTCAGAGCAAAGACACATTTGTATATGATAAAAGATGATTTATTTCACTGCTTGAGAAAATACTTCATAGAAAGGGGCACTTGTAATCTGTAAGCAAAGCTGCCCTGTGGTTTTCGGGTAGCACTTTGATAGATCTACACAATAAGAAACAGTGCAGTGAGTTTAAATTTAGAGGACATATTTTAAAGGTAGATGTAAATCCTCGAATGATTTTTGTCCATCTTGTTCACAGCTATTACCCCAGAACTTAGACTATTGTGTGGTACATTTTAGGTACTTAATATGTATTTAATAAGTGAGTAAAATTGTGGAAGATTATTAAGTCATGGGACATCAGGGCATATGTAGTTCAGTAGAGCAGTGGTCCCCAGTCTTTTTGGAACAAGGGTCTGGTGCTCCTATGAGAATCTAATGACTGATGATCTGAGGTGGAGTTGAAGTGGTGATGCTAGCTCTAGGGAGCGGCTGCAAATACAAATGAAGCTTCACTAGCTAACTCGTTGCTCACCTCCTGCTGTGCACCTGGTTCCTCACCAGGGTACCCCTGTAATAGAGTACATAGATGAACAATTAAATCCTGTGCTAGACTTTAATTCAGATTTTATTTTCTTTTTCTTGTACCGCAGTTAGCCCTGAGCATATCTCTACATTAGCTGAAGTTTGTGTTTAAACTCCAGTGCAGTGGAGCACCTTAGAGACATCATCCTACCACTCACTTTAGATGTCCATTTCCTTTATGGTTCCTCTTTTTAGTTTCACTTTTCAGTTTGCAAAATCTAAAATGTGCTTCAAAAAATATCAAATGTTACTATATATCCTGATTTTTTACCTTTTTTTTTTTTAGAGATAAACTTATAAATGGGAGAGAGAGAGAGAGAGAGAGAGAGAAAGAGAGAGAGAGAGAGAGAGAGAGAGAGATTGAGAGAGAGAGAAAGGAAGCTTATCCACTGCCTGTTCAGTTCATTCTCACCTACACAGGCATAATTCTTGCAATTTCTAATAAACATGTCTCCTAATTATCAAAAAAGTTGAAGTTTTCTGATTTCCCAAATAGCTCAAAATATAATTTTTCATTATATTCACTGAAAATATACCTTGCATAAATGCATCTACAATTTTGTGGATGCTTCTAAGTTGTTACATAAAATCTGAACAAAGGAAAAATGTGAATGTTACAGTTTCTGTTTTAGACTTTTAGAGACTTCAAAATGTTCTTTGGTAAGTCTGAGCTCAGACTTCAGTTTTTCCTGGAGGAATGACTAAGTTGATTTTTCTTTGTAAGTGTTTAATTGTTCTTTAAGACCTCACCTTGTGAAAACAAGAATAGCTCATGAGGCACACTGCCCCTGGCTTTCAGAAGCGCAGTTCTGGGAGAAAGTGGCCTTGAATACCTTACAGACACGGGAGCTCTGAAACTCCTGAAAAACTGTTTGCCTAGAAGGCTTCTAAAGTGGCCTGCTAATAAGATCTGAGAAAATGATACTTTCCTCAAGTTGTACTTAAAGTTACAAAAAATGGAAAGGATCTTAGTGTTTCAAAATGCAGCAGAGAACATTCTGTCTCATACTTGCGTGAAGTTTGATTTGGTTATGTTACAAAAAGAAAGAAGTAAACCTATTTGGGGGTGAATGTTTCTTTTCCAATTTTTAAGATTGCTGCAAATTTTGTAGTTACATTTATAGTTATCATTACACAAATCTAGTGCTTTGTATCTTTCCCGCTGCCTTTTGGTTACATTCCCTACAATCTCCCATCCCTTAAAAAATAAATTTGAAAAAAGCTATTTATTTTTTTAACTCACTATTTTATTTCATGCTGTTCACTCCACTTTGAATTTTCTTTTCATTTTCTTGGTCTACCCATTCTTCAATGATCTTAGTTCTCCCTAAACCGATTCTAAATATCCCAAATGCACCTGAGCTCTTCTTCATCCGTAAACTGATACCTGAGTTACCTATACCTCTCATTTCACACCTGGTCTGTACTCTGGTAAAGGGTAAGCCTGAGATTGTTTTGCAATGCTATTAAATTTGCCACACAGCAATGATGTCTTCTAGTGTGTAAGTTTCAGAGTGCCAATCTGCTTTATACAAAAAAATTATCAGTATTTGTTGTTTCCTAAACAGATGATTATTACTTTAGTCTAAAACTTGTTTTTATAAATCCCTTTTTTAAATCTACTTGGCAAAGTGTCAAGAAATATTGGAAATACATTCTGATTTCTTGCTCAGGTGGCTCCCACAGTGTCCATTAAAATTGATATTCCCTGGAATTCTGGCATTTTGGGGAAACTTGTCAAGTCACTTCATGCTTCATCTTTGGTTCTGCATTGACTCACAGGTTCAAGGCACAGGCTTTGCCTTCTTCCAATAAACATGTTATATTCACCCTAAAAATTATAAATGAATGTTAGAGAATAAAAAGGAAATAAGAAATGTCAAATTAATTGACTACTAGGGCTTTGAGATAATAAAAATAAAATTGAGGCAGTAAGCTTTTAATAAACCTAATCCATTGGTCTGAAAGAGAGTGGTCCATGTTAGTATAGTTCAAAATAGTTCTTGCTAACAGCATCTTCTTTGAATATATAGGTAAGTCTTATAACAATTGGAGGAAGGAGATACAATTAGAATGTTGAACCCAACATTATAAAGCAGACAAATGTCTGGAGATTCCCAGCTGACTCAGCCCACCACCACATAGAAGGAGTCACGAGGATCCTCATGAGCTGGTGGTGCTCCAGGTGAGACTGCCTCACCTCAGCACCAGGAGTGAATAGTGAGTGGTTCGAGCAACTTTCTTTCTCCATCTTCACCACCCCCAGCCAAAAGAAAGCTCTCACAGCATAACCATTACTGTCTGGAACCAATAGGTCTAATCTAATGCCTTAATTCCTGTTTACAGCAGTATTTGAGATGCACTGGATTTCCAGACCATCTCTATCCCCACAGGGATTCTCCTCCCAAGGCAGTTTGATAGACAGTGAGGCCACAGTTCAATATTTATCTCTCTGCCCTTTGTTTTTCTCCACAGCATTTATAGATAGATTAAATATTCTATGTTTTACGAATTTCTTGTCTCACTTGACTCAAATATACTATCTATGTGGGCAGCTGTATCTGTGCATGTGTGTATGAACATCTATTTCTCTATCTCCAGTGTTTAGAATAGTTCCAGCACATAGTAGGTACTAAACAGTTATTTGTTGAATTAATGAATGAAAGCATGCATGAAAATTTCCCTGGAGAGTTTGTCGGCTTACAAAATCAGGGCTCTGCAAAGGCAGCTGTTCTGAGTGATTCTTGAAAGTCATCTACTTGGCTTCAGCTGCTTGTTTACAGCTGCTAGATCTTGTCTATTCCTTGAAAGGTCTGTGAATATTTCAGAAGTCATTTCAATATTTGGCCTAATAATTTTATCTCAAGAGTTCTATGGTAAAGAATAATCCCAAAAAATCTTTAATGCCTATAACTGCTGACTGAAGTCTTGTCAAAAATAATAAGCCACTCATGGATTCATCTGTTTATCCATCTCTTTCACTATTTAACAATTTTTTTGATCATATATCACATGATGTTTTAGATGCTGAAACTGTAATAGTGAGTGAAACCAGCGTACTCCTTATCTTCATGGAGAGTTTACAGTATAGTGGAAATCTAAATTTCCAACATGGATACAATAACTCCGTAGATTGGGTTGGATAAGATTACCTGTAACATATTTTATATTCTAGTGACAAAATAATTATGTATTCTCATATCATTAACCCTGTTTCTAGCTACCCTACTTTATCTCCACCCTCTACTTTTTCCTCATGACATTTCTATATATAGAATGTGAATTACTTTTTTTCCCCCCTTTCCTTTACTGGGTTAGGTTTTTTAAATCCTCTTCCATAATAAATCAGTATCTGCATATCTGCATATCATAAATTAACCAAACTGCTTTGTAATTATTTGCTTCTCCCATTTAGTACAATCTGTTCAGATATAAAATGTTAGCCTTATTTATCACCAAATCTCTAACAGCAAAAACAGTCTCTAGACACATATAACAATGTATGTGTGTTAACCAATGCTAAATAAGTGAATAAATAATGAATGATTATATTTTAGCACTACACTAAATTATGGGTAAAATCTAAAATTAAATCTAATCATCCTTTAAGAATTATTTAATCATATGCAATTTAATCTGTGAACTTTTATCTTTCTAGTTTTCTTATAATGTCTGTGCTTATGTATATAAGAGAAATTTGAGCTTCTATACCCTAGGTTGTTGTCTCTAATTCTCATGTGTAGGGAGAGGAAGAATACATTAAAAACCTGAAATAATGTAACATAACTTCTTAATATACTTTCAATCTCTCGTCTTAAATCTTGTCTTCATTTCCATATAGCCTTTTAGAATTTACATCACTGGTAATATTACAAACATGGTATTATTGTAATTATGATCCCTTTTAGGTTATTTTTGAAAGGAATTCTATTTTCTTTGGCTCAGGAGCTAGTCAATTATATAATTGAACAGATATTTACTTAGAGTTTAATATAAAGCTGTCACTGTGCTGGGCCATTGTGAGAAAATATACCAGGCAGACAAATTTCACATCATAGTAAATATTTTGTTCAGAATCCTCCCACTTACTTAATATCCTATAATGTCACAATTTCCATTATCATCTTCTTTCAGTCAGTCAGTTGGTCATTGTCATTAGCATTGGTCACACGTTTTTATGTAGTAAGTAACGTAGTTAGTACTGAATAATTGAAAAATGCATTTTATTGCTTCTTTGGAATTTGTAAGCTCATTATATTTTTAATCATTTAGATAAAGCCTAGTAGACTTTGATAAATTTCTTATTGTTTGGCATAACAAGTGCCTCTAGCAGTGCTGGAATTAGCTATTACTCCAGATATATATATATATATCCTTTCTTAGGTAAATATTATGTAAGTTGTCTTTTCACTTCCCCCAAGTTGTCTGTACTATTTTCTCTTTCTCTAGGTGTTTTCCCTTTTTTTAAAAAAAAAAGAATTGTATTTTTGTTTCAATGATTACCTTTATGATAGTAACCTTATAATACTTAGCTCTCTCCTTTTCGGTTATTATCTATTGGTTAATATTAGAATTTACTAGTAGCCTCTTCTTTTTCCTTGTACCTATTATTATTGTAGAAATGATCTTTTGGGTTTGGGATTTTTTTTTTCTTCTAGTTGCTCTGATTTTACTGAGAGTTTCAGGCAAGTTAGAGAACTATGAAACTTCTACCCCTGTCTTTCCAGTTACTACACTACTATGTAACTTATTTTGCTATTTTTATTGCAGCACATAATTGGTAAATTATTGTAGGAGGAAAAAAAATCAAATTTATGATTTGACTTTCTCTCTTGTAGCATTTTTGAATTAAAAGGGGACTAATTGATAAATATGTCATATTTAAAATATGAGGTGAAATAGTTTGTAGAATCTTGATGGTTAGAAAGTAAATTTTCATCAGATTTGGTTCCTAATATTACCTAAATTCATAAGTATTGCGTTTTTTCCAAAATGTTAAAATGCTCTAAAAAGTTTTACACTTGATATCTGTCAAAAGTAGTCCAGGTTATTTTGCCTTTGTTCCTTTATTTTAAAAAAGTTCATTTCATAATTAACAAAAAAGTAATTATAAAGTACTTTATAACTCATGAGAGTTATAGACGTACTGAATAATAACTGTGAACTCTGTGTGCCTTTCATAATGTGCAAAGTTTTATGTTGAATAAAAAACAATTACCTTAGAAATTAATAGATAGCTCCACAGTGATGAGTTTAACTGCATTAGGTTGAAGGGTCTCTGAGGAGGAAAATATAAAGGGACATAAGCTGATTGCAATGAAGATAAAGTTTACATACTTTTCAACCAGGTCCCTTCAGGAATCAAGCATATCTTTTGTTTTGGGTAACCCCCTCTCCACCCCCTTGAATTGTAGACTCCCAGCATTTGTGCTGTAGGAGAGATACATGCAGAGCTTTCCCCCTGCAACAGAATTCTGTTGAATTCTGGCATTGCATTTGTTCTCTGGCTGAATCACAATCATTTGATTACAGTGGTATGATTCCCCCTCCCTTTTAAAAATAAGTTTGTTTATTTAGGATATTAATTTATTTTTAATTGAATTTATTGGGGTGACATTGGTTAATAAAATTATATTTTATATGTACAATTTAATAATATGTCATATGTATTGCATTGTGTGTTCACCACCCAAAATTAAATTTCCTTAGAAAACTAAAAAGGAGAAATCAGACATCTGATGGTAGACACACAAAATGAATCCTGTAATATTCTTTTCAAAATAAGAGAGAATTATCTTCAAACTGTTAAGTTTGGACATAAATAGCAGGTAACAGAGAGTAAAAGATACCTGTAAAAGTAAAGAATATCTGTTTTTCCCTGTGTAGCTATATTTTACCACGTATACTGTTTGAAGAGTGTTTTATGCTATGCACATAAGGCATTAATAAGGGGAAACATTTATGTAGTAAAAATTTATCTCTATCTCTGTTACTGTCTTATAAAGTTAGGCAAGAGAAAAAAATCCCATCTTGGTAGACAGTTTGTATAATAGTTCATTGCTTACACTTGCAATTTGGTTACCATCTCTTTCCCTAAATGTTACCGACAAACAACTCACACGGCAGATTATTTGCACCTTAAATGTGAGTCCTGTGATGCTTCATTTCTGAACAGATACTTGCATGGTGTGCCACTGAAAAGACAAATTCTTAAGGATTCCCACGTTCCTGGGGCCACACCAAAAGAAAAGGGAGTAGAGCTCTGGGCTTTAGGTCTTATCTGAGCCTCAGCAGTAAGCAAAAAGTGGGCCAAGTTCTTTGGCTCCCTCCTGTTAGGCTGGTTAAAGCAAGCATTTCCAAGACTTTGTACTTTGCACACTTTGGTGATAATTTCATTTTCATAAAAGCTGACATAATGACACTGCCACCTACTCAGAGTACAGTGATAATGAAGGTGATGTTTCCATAGAACAACACACTCTGCAGCTAGGAAGTTCATCAGAGAGGAGAAATGCACAGTACCACCTCACGACAAGTGGATGATTTGCCTCTGAATATGCAATTAAATAATTATTTCTCATTTCTTCTCACACCACAGTCAATATCATTTGAGCCAATTGATATGTCCCCGAATCAGTTTCAGCTGGTCCCCAGAGCTTGTGGCTCCAGTTATACCAACCTTCTTTCATTGACTTTATTATACCAAGCTCCCTTTCTGCATTGGGTTCTTCTCAGACTCTCCTCTCTGCCTAGAATACTTTGCCCCAAATCTGCCACTAGGTTATCCCAGGGACACCTCCTTTTGGTCAGTCAATTCTTATAGAGACTTTCTTTCCATATCCTACTCACACCTTAGGATACCATCTTATAGCACTCCTTCATATTATCTTAAAGAATATTGTTTATTTGTTTAATTATCTTGTAAGCAGAACACCCCCACACATAAACAGACTACATGTATCATTAAAGAAAAGTCTTCATCTAACTTGTACACTGTTATGTCTCCTGTGCATTTAGTAAATATTTGTCGAATAAATGATCACTTCACATTTTCTGCCTTTTGGTGCAAGTGGAGCTCTAAAAACTATTTGTAAATCAATGGCATTCAATTATTCTTGAATAAACACATATAGCAAGTATTAAACAGCTATGCAAAATGTGAATGCATGCCTGTGAAAGCCAAATGGTTCATGGGGGAATCCATATTGATGATGTGATTCACCTTTAAATGACTCATATCAATTGGCTCAAATGACATTGATGACAAAGTCTCTACTCCCTCTTTTATGAGCTAGAATAGAGGTTTTGTGGTGCTAGTAAATCTGTGTTCCTAAATTCGGTGATTTTAAGTGTTTATTTATTTATTTATTTATTTTGGTATATAACTTATGTACATCTTATATGTCCTGCAGTATATTTCAAAATAAATGAGATAATAGTAACATAGTGATTGATGTAGTTTGGTAACTGTAGATTTGAAATGCTCATTACCTGCCTTAAGTGGCTTTCAGTTTAAGAAAGTGGTGGAGGAGGAGGAAGCCCACGGACAGTTCTCTTCTGACTTTATCAGATCTGATCTCCACTCTTCTGTGACTTCCTAGAGTTAATCACTACGCTATTAACTAAATTGGTAGATGCATCTAGAATCTCTTTCTCCATCTTTTAAGGATATTATTAGGTTGACATAAATGTTGGTCTACATTTTGAATTAGCACAATTGAGTGATTGGTTGGGGTCATTTGGACCTGTGAACCAAATGACCAGTTGGTTGCACCAGAGTAACAATAGGGATCCCAATATTCTCAGCCTCATAAAAAATGGACATTTCAAAGCTCTTCTTCATTGTGGCTTTATATAAAGTCTTCATTTTACAATCATGCCAACTACTGTCACTGCTGGGATCCATGTTCAGAAATAGTGATTGGAAGTAGCTGACTTTAGCATTATATTGAATTACAGGGTGCTGCCTAAATGTTGATAGCTGCTGACTGATCAGGGTAGTGGTTGCTGAAGGCAGAGGTAGCTGTTGCAATTTCTTAAAACAAAACAAGGGAGTTAGCTGCTATGATTGACTTTTCCTTTTATAGACAGTTTTCCTGTAGCATGTGATGCTGTTTGAGTTTGTGACTTTCAGCATAAATATAAATCTCATATTTTACCTTGCCTCTGTCATAAGACAGTGAGCACATCACAAACAACAATTGTAGAGCAAAAAACACATTTTTCAAACTGAGATACACCAAAAAGGTTAACCCTGTATAGTTCTAGTCCCCCAAATAAATTAAACTTTGAGACTTTCCTAAAAGTTACTGACTGACTTCCTAAAAAAACTAACAAACAAACAAAAACCTTTATCTCTGACTTTTACAGTGCTAATGTCTAAATATAGGCATACCTCAGAAATTTTGTGGATTTGGTTCCAGACCAACAAAATAGAGTCCTGTGAATTTTTTGGCTTTTCAATGTATGTAAAAGTTTGTTTACACTATACTATAGTTTATTAAGTGTGTAAAAGCATTGTGTTTAAAAATATATATACCTTAAAAACTACCTTGTTGCCAAAAATAATGCTCACCATTCTCTGAGCCTTCAGTGTATTGTAATCTTTTTGCTGTTTGATAGCATTTTATCCACAGTAGAACTTCTTTCAAAATTGAAGTTAATCTTCTCAGACTTGTCTGTTTCATCAACTTAGTTTATGTAACAGTATAAATCCTTTGTTTTTATTTTAATAATCTTCACAGAATCTTCATCATTAGATTTCATCTCAAGAAATCACTTTCTTTGCTCATCCATTAGAAGCAATCCTTATGCATTAAAGTATTATTGTCACAAGATTGCAGCAACTCAGCCGTATCTTCAGGCTTCACTTCCAATTCTAGTTCTCTTGCTATTACTACCCCATCTACAGTTATTCCCTTCACTGAAATCTTGAATCCCTCAAAATCATCCATGAAGTTTGAAAACAACTTCGAAATTCCTGTTAATGTTAATATTTTGACCTCTTTCCATGAATCATGAATGTTCTTAATGGCTTCTAGAATGGTGAATCTTTTCCAGAAGGTTTTCAAATTACTTTGCTCAGATTCATCAGAGGAATCAATTTCTATGGCAGCTATCACCTTGCAAAATGTACGTCTTAAATAATAAGAGTTAGAAGTCAAAATTACTCTTTGATCCATTGGCTGCAAAATGGATGTTATGTTAGCAGGCATGAAATCAACATTAATCTCATTGTACATCTTCATCAAAGTTCTTGGGTGACCAGGTACATGTGAAAAAGCAGTCATATTTCAAATAAATTTTTTTTTCCCAGCATTAACTCTTAACAGTGGGCTTAGCATTTTCAATAAATCAGGCTGTAAAAAGCTGTGTAGTCATCTAAGCTTTGTTGCTTCATTTCTAGAACACAGGCAGACTAGATTTAGCATCATTCTTAAGTGCCCTAGGATTTGTGGAATGGTAAATGAGCACTGGCTTCAACTTAAATTCAACTATATTAGCTACTAACAAGAGAGTCAGTTTGTCCTTTGAAGCTTTGAGCCAGGTATTGACATTTCTCCTCTAGCTATGAAAGTCCTGTATTCTTCCAATATAAGGCTATTTTGTGTACATTGAAAATCTCTGGTGTAGTGTAGCCATTTTCATTAATTATCTTAGCTAGATCTTCTAGATAACTTGCTGCAGCTTCTTCAGCAGCTCTTGCTGCTTACCTAACACTTTTATGTTATGGGGACTGCTTCTTTTTTTAAACCTCATGGACCAACCTCTTCTAGCTTCAAACTTTTCTTTTGCAGCTTCCTCTCCTCTCTTAACCTTCATAGAAATGAGGAGAGTTAAAATATTACTCTGGATTAGGCTTTGCTTTAAGGGAATGTTATGACTTTTTCTCCTTCTATCCAGACCACTAAAACGTTCTCCATGTTAGCAATAAGGTTGTTTCACTTTCTTATTATTTGTGTGTTCACTGGAGTAGCACTATTAATTTCCTTCAAGAACTTTTCCTTTGAATTCACAAGTTGGCTAACTGACGTAAGAAGCCTCACTTTACGCTTCTTCGGCTTCCACACTAAGCTTAATAATTTCTAGCTTTTGACTTAAAGTGAGAAACTTGCTACTCTTCATTTCACTCGAACACTTAGAGACCATTGCAGACTTATCAGTTGTCTAATTTCAATATTGTCATGTCTCAAGAAATAGGACCAAGGAGAAGGAGAAAGATAGGGAAACAGCTGGTTGGTGGAGCAATCAGAACACACACATTTATTGACTAATTTTACCACCTTCTATGGGCACAGTATATGGTCCCCAAACAATTACAATAGTAACATCAAAGATCACTGATCACAGATTACCATAACAAATATAATAGTATTGGAAAAGTTTAAAATATTATGAGAATTACCAGAATGTGACACAGAGACATCAAATGAGCAAATGCGATTTGAAAAATGGTGCTGATAGACTTGTTCAAGGCAGGGTTACCACAAACCTTTGATTTGTAAAAAATATAACATGTATGAAGTATACTAAAACTAGGTATGCCTATATAGAAAAACTTTTGCAAATATAATGTATGTTTGAAGAAATATGCTGTTTTCCTACCATAAATTAACTCACTATAAGGTAAACTGCTATTTTAAGGGTTCTTTAAAAAATTTTTTTTTCATTTCTTTCCTTTAATTTGGAGATCAATTTCTAAAGCTTGGTCTCCTTGGCAAAACCTCTTTTCAAGAAAACTACTTGTTTTCTAAATAATTTTATCTCCCTAATACTTTCTACAATGTAAAGATAGTATAATAATTCAAATATATTAAAATATTTTTTGAGAAATTTGTACTCCAGGGCAAAATAGGTGTTAATATGTCTTAGAGAAGACAGACAGTTCATCCTAATGAAGGACTTTAATGAAGCTTGGTTGTGGTATTCCTCATACAAGTGATAAATTAATAGTCAGTATAGTAAAAGCAAATTACATTTATAATAGTAGGAAAAACTTTATTAAAGGATGAAAAATCAGAATAATTGGAGAAGTATACCATTATCATCAAGGGGCTAACTCAATAGTATAGAGATACCTCCTCTTTCCAGAAACTATAAAGCAAGCTCAGTCAAAAACCCTACTAGGCAATTTAGAAACTTGACAAACATATAGTAAAATTTATATGGAAGAATAATGCACCACAAATAGATAAGTCAATATTAAAAAAAAAAAAGCAAAAAGTTAGAAATTGCCTAACCAGATAAAATAATCTACTTTAAAATCTGTGGTAATGGCACAGAATGAATTGGCGAAGAAATAAAAAAAATAGAAAAGTGGAGAAGAATAGTAATCTCAGAAAGAGATCTACATAACTATAGGAAACTGATTTATGGTCAAACTAGTGCTACCAAAACAGAACAAAGATTGGGGAGCTGGCTAAGAAATAAAGAAAATCAAAGTGATGTCCTTACCTTTTACCATATATAGGCACAGTAAATGTAAAAAGTAAAAGAATAAAGGTAATGGAAGAAAATTTGTCAGAATATTTTTACAGCTTAAGAGTGGGTAGAGATTTTTTTTAAAGATCCAAAAAGCATAAATCATAAAATAAAAAATTGATTTGTTAATATTAAGATGAAAGCTTTTGGGTCAATGCATAGACAAAATGAGTAGAAAGGTGACTGTCTAGAAAAAGATATTTGCATATTTTAAATGAAAATTCAAATTGAAATGAGATAACATTCACCTCCCTTGTAATCAATCATAAAAATTAGAAAATGGGCTATAACAATTGTTGACAAGAACTTTTTAGGAAAGAATGTTCTCATGCCCATCTTGTGGAAACATGAGCTGGTACAAATCACATTATTTCTGGAAATTGTTTTTTTGGACATCAATCTGGCAATATTTAACAGAATTAAGAATGCATATAATCTGTATCCCTATGGATAGTACTCTTAGATATATAAAGCAATTAAATCACATAAAGGTTCTAAGGGACATAAACAAAGATATTTACTTTGATTGTATTCAGAGAGGTAGAAAGCTGGAGGCAAACTAGGTGTTCTTCACTTGTGGAAAGGACATGAGGTGGTCACTGTGTCCTGTAATATGCTCTGCAACAGAATCAGTACATCCACACACTAAATGTGCATACAATAGCATGACTTGATTTCCAGTGACAAGTGGGAAAGAAATAATGAGATTTATAGTATACCATTCAAAATAAAAGGATGCTACTTATTATATAAGGATATATGCAGATTTAAGAGAATATGCTACTAGATGGATTCTTAAAGGTGTAGCGGGAAAAGGGGATTGGTAATGAGAGTGGAAAAATAATACAAAATATAGAGAAAAAGTACATGGACTGGTGATGACAACATGCTGTGAATAAGGAGTATAACATCACACTTGATATCTGAATACCACAGCTTTCTCTATCACAGATTCACACGGGGTACCTACTCTGTGTTGGCTCAACTACTTTAACGTATTAATGAGAGAAGAATAACTCTCTCTCTCTCTCTCTCTCTCTCTCTCTCTCTCTCTCTCTTTCTCTCTCTCTCTCTCTCCCCCCCTATCTCCCTCTCCTCAATCTTCTATAAACATTGAGCATTCTCTTTATCTAGTCTCAAAAAATAGGACTTCCTGTCACAAGCTTGGGCCCTTTCAATTCATCTGAAATGATGTGAGAGGTCCCAGTTGGAAGAGAACCCCTGGAGTTCGGCGAATCTTTCCTTGGATGGAACAATTAAATTGCTCATTTCCGTTGGTAAAGGAGAAATGAGCTATATACTGACCTCCCTCAGCTAACATTTTTATGTCAGTATTATCTTTATATAACCTCATGATGACAAAGTCTGACTTTGTTTCATTGATCACAGAACAAGTTCTCTTGACATAAAACTCATGAATCTTTCTACTTTACATTAAAAATAGAAGTCCTCTAACTGCTAACCATCCAAGATCCATGTGGGGCTTTTTGAACTTGGATGTGGCACAGCCTCAATTACATATTCATCTGTCTTTCTTTGATGTGGAATTAAATGAAAGAGCATTTTTGTATAGGAACTATCCAGAAATAGGTATTTCTAATTTCTGTTAATGCTGTCTTAATTGTTTCTAATTGATATATTTTGAGAACCAGATACAAAGTATACAATTAGCCTCAACAGGAGGTTTGTCATTAATCTGAAGTGCCAGCCTCTGCTGTTAATTTCAATGAGGAAAGAAAGGAAAAGAAAACCCCTCTTTCTTCTCTTTTATATTTTAATGCAAATGCGTGCCTACACTTTTTTTTTTATGTTAACAAAAAAAAGAGGTTTGAAAATAAGAGATTACCCAATAGATCTTAGAAAATTTAGTACGTTGTAAATCCTGGTATCCTTTTTTTTTTTTACTTTATTAATTAGAGAGATGGTTACTTGATCAAGCTTGGTCTTATAGACAAGCAAAGATTTGGATCCAAGCTCTATGACAAACTAGCTACATTTATTTAAGAAAGAAATAGCGACTTTCTGAGTTTCTTTTATAAACTAAATACATATTTTCAGGTTTGTTTGAAAGATTAAATGAAATAATGCATAGAATATTTATTTACCATATATAGCACACTCAAGTATGTACACTACAATAGCATGATATTTTAATTTTTTTCTTCTCCTTAGTATTTCAATGTGCATATTAGTTTGCCACTTTAAGAGTTTATGACATATGACAGAAGGGTGAAGAAAATAAAAAGTGTTATTTAATTATAATTTTTGAAAGATGACAGTTTAATAAGAAAACATTTCCAAATTTTGCTCTTTTGGTAAGCCATCTAATCTCCATAACTGAAATATTAAAAGACTCCTTTCAATCTCTTGACATTTAGTTACTGATTTTTGACGTTTATTAAAGATCATACAATAATGACAATATCTCAATAATTTTTTTAAGGGCATGAAATTATTACCACTGAGTTTTGATTTTCTTTAAAACAATCTTTATCTGAAAATGAAGTATTTATTAATAAGTAGGAAAATGTTTGTATCATGAAAGAACTATTTATAAATAATAAGTAAAAGGAAACACACTATAGAAGGTAAGTAACACAGAGCCAATATTTGTGCACTTACAAATAAATATACATTGGAAAATGATTTGCAATAAAAATGTCAGTATGAATAATTACAATTTGAGAAAATCTGCTATTGAATTACATACTAGCTAATTGCTATAATAATAATACTAGGAAAACTGTTTTGCTTCCTAGATAGATTTGCTTCTGTCCAGTATGATAAAGATAATGTGTTCCATCAGAACAAAGGTCAGGTAGGTTAGTTTGCAACCCATTATCGAAGACTGGGGTTTCTTAAGGTTTGGATTTATCACCAAAAGACCACTGTGTGCACAACATCAACCTAGGCTACATATCATTTCCTGGTAATTTGAGGGTCGAAAGTAAATAATGTGAACATTAAGCTCATGTTGCTTGCTGTGCTGTGTATTAGAAAGTCTTTTGTCTCTGACCTAGTTGTTTCATATTTTCTACCAGCATCTATGAAATGGAGGCAGGCTAACTTGTTAGTTTGTAAGTATAATTATATCACATACCTACCACAGACCCTCCACAGTCTTGACAGGCCATAAAGGAAATAAATTATTATGGGAAAGTGAAACAAAGAATAGATTTAAAAATACAGAGAAGTCTAATAAAAATAGGCTAACATGGATTGGCCTGGATGAAGGAAATGTATAGTAAGTGAAGAATATTGGAAACTCAAGGATAAGTATTGTAAGGAGAGAGAGTTCTTCAGGAAGGGTTGGAGGGAGGGTACATGAGAAATGAACCATTATATTCCCTTAAGTTAACAATCTAAAGTCTTTTACTTCCTTAATATGGGCTTGTTGACCATAGAGCATGAATGGGTAAAATCTATTGTCAATTTATGCCCCTGGAAAGGCAGAAAATAAATTATAATAAAATGGGCAAGCACTTGTTTTCAACGAAGATAATATTGAAATAAAAAATGTCATCAAAGATAATAATGAAGTATGATTTTAAGCTGCAATTCTAAGTGAATAAATGTTAATCAAAATGCTTGAGCATTCTAAGCATTCTTATCCCTCTTTCACTTCAGTCAGCTAGAATATTTCTCTAAAATTTGAGTCAGATTCTACCATTCTACTGCTCAAAATTCCTTCAATGGATTTTCATATCTCTCAAAACTACTCTCAGATTTGCTCCACATGACTTACAAGGTCGTCCATGACCTGGCCCTTTGGTATCTCTTTGACTTTATCTACAATTGTGCTCCTCACTTTCTCCTCGCCAGCCATTCTGACCACCTTGATATTCATCAAACATGCCAAGATGTCTCTCATCTTGGGGCCTTTGCATCTGATGTTTCCTCTGCCCTAGTCATTTCTCCCTTAAATACCCCTCTGGTTTCCTTACTGATGTCTTCAAGTTTTCTTGTTATATTGTACCTTTTGAGAAAAGCCTTCTCCGACAACCATATATAAACAGCACTCATTTCTCCAGCTGTCACTTTCTGTCCTCTTTATGTTCTTTCACTCTTTTAATTACACTTAACACCGTAAGACATGATACATGCAAACATCTACATATAACACACAAATGCATACACACTTACATTCAAGGTGGGAAACTCAGGGCAGAAGCTTCTTCTGTGGCAGGACTGCCCCACTCCACCAAGTTTTGCTCTTCTTCCGGAAGAAAATTTATGCTTCAAGACTCAGCTCATACTTCCCTTCTTATGTGAAACCTTTTTAGATACCATTATGCCTTCAAGCCTTGGCAGAAACAGTTATAACTGTGTCTTCTTAGACTTCTTGTGCATATATATATTTATTCGTGATGGTTCTTGACCCAGAACAGTTCCTAACTTTCATTATACACTCAATTAATTGCCTTTGATTGAACAAATTCATAACTTGAGGCTAGTCACATCGTGTAATTCTTAGCACAGGAAGGTGCATATCAAGCTAGGAGTGGACCTTAGGATGAACAACAGACCACAACCAGCACTAACATCTTGAAAGAGAGTTGGAGTCAGTGGTTGTCTGATGCATCACCTGGTTCTAACCTTATTATGAGATAATAGAAGTTATATCTGAAATAGTGATGCTTTATACAATACAATTCTAAGAGAAAGCTGTACTTTTTTATTATTATTATTATTATTATTATTATTATTATTATTATTATTATTCTTTCATAGTCACTTCCTTCCCGCTATCCCCCATCTTATAGTCATCTGAAGGCAAAAGCCAAATGCTTGTCATCTTTCTAGCAGCCAACTGAGCTGCCTACTGTACTCCCCTTTGGAACCTGGCAGTCAAGCAGTACTTAAAGCCCTCTGATCAGGCCTCTAGGAACTCCTTTAACACATTTACTTCTTCAATTTTCTCTGCTAAGGGTGTCTTCACAGTTCATTAACTGAGTACTAATTTTAGCATAATCTTTTTTCCAGGTTTTTATTAAACCTGTAACATTTCAACCTGTGAGCATTGGAAATCCATCACATCTGTTTTTGGTACTTGTTTTACTTTGTCAGTGTTTTTATTTTTTTATATTTTTCTTAATCAGGACCTCATTAATTGTATAGAAAGCATCCCTCTCTTGCTTTAAAAAAAGAGAATCTCTTACAAGAAATCAGGCCACAGCAGGTTTGTTTGTTGTTGTTGTTGTTGTTGGTTGGTTTAAAAAGAAGGATCTTTTTTTCCTAGGAATATTAAAGAAACCTTGAGGATAAAATCTAGTCACTATTTTTCCATTGTAGAACACAACTTCACATTATATAGATGCCAAGTGTTCAATAAACACTTAGAGCTAAGCTATCTAATATTGTAACCACTTACTATGTGGCTAGTTTAAATTGAGAAGTGTTATTAGTGCAAAACACACAGATTCCAAAAATTTGATATATAAAAAGAAGGCAAAATATCTCACTTTTTAAATTTTTTAAATATGGTTACTAGAGAATGTACAATTACCTATGTAGGTCACATCATATTCCTATTAGACAGCACTGAATTAAAGCATTAAAAATAATAAGCAATTAACAAAAATATAAATGATTAACATTTAATTCTTTTAGTGGATATATTATTTAATATGATAGTTATAGTAATTTATGGAATTATCCTATTATTTAACATAATACTTATATCAATAACTTGATTATTAATGTTATTAATATTAATCTTTTTGGTGTAGTAGAAAAAAATATGCTTTAGCTTCAAGAATACATTCTGAGTTCTAATATGGCTTTGGCACTTTATGGTTCTATAGTCTTGGGCAAGTGCCTTAACCTCATGAGTTTTTATTTTTTCATCATTAGTAGGGAGTTACAATACTTACCAATTAAGTGATTTTAAAAGTATTTAATCCGTAGTAAGTACTATAAGTTTTTGTTGTTGTTGTTTTACCATCTCTTATTATGGAAAGTTATATTATTTCACTCTTTAATGATGTTTTATATATTTAAATATTTAGTAGAAATTTTAACCAAAAAGAAATTTGCCTAATATTTTTTAGAAAAAGAAAAAGTTAGTGATTAACTTTCTTATTTGGTAGAAAAAAAGATTCTGAGGTAGAGAAAGGTAAAGTGAAGTAACATATACACCTAAGCATAAATGTCCAAATAAATATCACATATGTGGAGGTAGTCACATGGTTTTTATTTTCATATTTACTAACTTGTATATTATATCCAATTTCTTGCCAGTAATGATTTTTAGGTAATTTATGAAGTTGTGTTCTGCTTAACATATCCTTCCAGAAATACTATATATATTTGGGACTCACCCTTTGTTCATGTTAATGTTTGAGAGAAAATTATTTCTAACATACTTGCTGAATACTTTGTGATTTGAACATAGGTGATGACTCTTCCTTAGAAGCCCCCATGTTTAAAAGCTCTTTCACTTCACCTGCAAGTAGAATGTTCCATCCAGCCTACCCTGCCTTTCAATGTAGCTCATGAAACTTACTTCTTCTGGAAATTTCTTTAATGCCTTGACCCATCTTAGAGCTAGCTAGCCTAGTCACATAATACACAAAGTCTCAGAAACTTACAGACAAACTCTCAAATGTATCTCAGCTGAAGTATTACTTCCAGTCTCTCATTTTGGGGTATGCATAGGTTATGGGTATACTCTACCTCCAGCTTCCATATGACTGAAAACTTTCAGGATTTAACCAGGGAGAAAAAAAATTAAAAGTCATTGCTATCTTATTTCCTTTTACAAATAAATTTCTCCCATGGTCTCAAGGGTCTCCATTGCCATCTTATTTCTTTCTTTTGTTTCTCCTCTGATGACTTTTATTTGACATTTGTACTCCAGACTAAATTCCATGACACAGTCCTCGATAATGCTCATTGCTCATGTCATTTTAAAAACACTTTCGAGATTGTTCAAAGTCACTTTTTGAACTGTATAAGCACAATTGTCTTTCATACAATAAAAGTGTTGTATGAGTTAAACCAGTGGTTATCACACTTGAGCATACATCAGAATCACTTGGAGGCTTGTTAAAACTCAGAATTTCTGACTTAGGAAAACTAGAGTGAGACATGAGAATGTGCATAACAAGTTCCCGATGAAGCTGATGTGCTCGGTCTGGACATGACACTTTGCAAACCACTCACTTAACTAACAATGTTTGGAGGCTTCACCATGATAACTAGTTTAAAGTAATAGAACTGTATCTCAAATTTCAACTTAGATTTCTGGTTTATTGTATTGCATTCAAGATGTTCAACTTTGAGAGTCTGAAGGCTAGACTAGTCTGGGGTAGTTAGGTCAGTGTCCCATTTGGCCTATAAATTGTGGCACTGAAGACTAGTAGTCAGGGAATACATATGTTTTTAATGCTTTGAAATGAGAACTACTTGGCTATCTTTATTTTCAGGTGTCTACTGTGTGGCTGCTAATTCAATTTGAAAATCTATAGAATACTTCTTGGGACAGTAAGGATTTGTCATATTTAGACAAAAAAAAACAACAGAACAACAATAACAATAAAAAATACAGATTACTAGACTTAGGGTGCTGAGCATATTGTAAGATATATAAACGTCAAAGCACAATAGTGTACATCTGAAACTAATTTAATACTGTATTTCAACTATACTTAAATTTTTAAAAGGTTAAGATGCTGGGTGAATACACATATAACAAATGCTACTACATGCAGCAATTGCTGTTCTGAAATATTCTTTTGCAGCATGTGATTCACTGTGTCCTGAAGTTCCTTATCGTGGGGAATGTACACACATTTGAAGAATCTTGTCTGAGCTTTCCTACCAACCTGGAATAATGGTGTCAATAAAATAGATTCTTCTGGAAAAAGAATACAGACAGCCTCTCTTTTACTTGTCTTGCTATTGAACTTAAAGGAAAGAAGAAAGAGAGTGTAGAATTACTAGGCTGTGTCATTTTTCACAAATTTTGCTTTTCAGCAATATTTTCATTCCCTAAGGGGAAAAAAAGTCTGTGGGCTCAACACCACAGTTTTCGTTATTTTATTTTTCAGTTCTCCCCCACTACCATTTCTGTATCTCTCTGTTATTTTTGTATTTCTCTGGTGAGTCAGTTTTCAGTAAGTTAGTATTTTATTGTAATTTTAACAGAAGTAGATGAGGCTTTTGAATTACGCCTTCCAACTCCTAAACTGTAATAGCTACAAAGGGCATCAGTACCCATAAAACACCAACTGACCAATGGAAACTGAGCTACTTGTTGCATTTATAATTCAAAAGGAAGCATGATATTTGGAAAATCATGCAAGAATGTATTTTTCTAACATTCTCTGTAACTGTGTGATGGGCATTTTTTCCATGATTTTTGTTATATTTTAATTTTTTTAAATAGTTTAATTTGGAATGGATTCCACCAACTGGTAGCTCAATCAATTTTACTGAATGGGGGCAGTAAGGTAGAATAAACTCTTGTTCTTTATTTAAAAAAAAATAATAATAATTGCTTTCCAGTAACACCAGAAACTAAATGTGCTGCTTTAAAAAGGATCTGCTAATGAGAACAGGCCCGGTTAGTGTTTAGTTCCCTTGTGGGTTGTTTAGGTGCACCCAAGTCAACATTACCTTTCTGAGTGAATAAATACAGGGTTTATCCTCCAGTTTAGAAAGTTAAAATGATCTCAGTCAATGATTTAAATGGTATGTTTCGCCTCGCCAGTCTGCTCAGTTTCATCCATTTCCCAGCTGCCTAAATTCCAAGTGCTTAAATTATCCTTTCATTTTCAAATGACTCATGTATTCAAGGTTTAAAAAAAAAAATGACAGCACAACTACCATCATTTTTCCCAAAGTGAGATTATTAAATATAACAACTCTTGTAGTCAGATGGCTAGTGCAGGGATAAAAAGGAGGCCATGAAAGGAAATTGGATGCGTTAAGAATCTTATTCATTAGTCATACTTTTTTTTTTCCTTGTTCTTATCATTCTATGAAGTCTTTGTGTGCCAGGTTTTTGAAGACAAAAAATAAACAGAAATTGAGCCCAGCATATTACTGTTAAGAAAAATAGAGTTCTAATAAGCTGAATTATTCCTTTTTTTTTTCTGTTTATCTTGTGAATTTGACAAGGCCATGGCTGCAAATTAAATCTGAGAAGTTGTATAATTACCTAGATTACCAACTATTAGAATTTTTTAAATTAAATGTGTCATAAACTAGTTTAACTTGAAATTCTTTTTTAATCCGAAACTACCACTATTCCCCTGATTCGAGTAGGCTGTGAGGCCTATATAAAAGTTTCCATAGTTATTATCTCTTGCCTGAGACCTAGCATAAATGCTGTAGAACTCTCTTTTTATAGTTTGTTTTAATTTATAAACTGCTATGGGTGTATAAGTTAAGCATAATAATACATTTGTTTCAAAGAAATAAACAAAGTACATGTTTTTTTTTTAAAATAAAGATAAAGAATACAAATGTTTAAGCCAATAAAAAGAATATGAGGCATTCCCTATTCCTACTCCCATATACACACTCTCACAGGGTTGGAAATTTCCCTAAAGTCACTCAAGCTTCATTTTACAATCTTATTTAATATACATAAATGAATAAATAAGCAAATAAACTCCCTGGTGCCATACAACATGTTCTCAATTATGGTGAAACTATCATCTATCAAAACTGAAAAATTAAAAACAAAATAAAAAGTGTTTAAAGAAAATCACAGAATAATATTTATGCGATTATTTTAAAATTAAGTAAAATGGAAATTAGTTTTTCTACAATTTCCTTTTAATTTCTAATGCTCGTTTAAAAAGAAAATATTAAAACATATAGATTCATAGCACGAAGTTGCTTTGGGAAAGAAATGTACAAATGCAGTATTATTGCTCTTGAATTATTCGGTAAGAATCGAGCAAATAAAAATAAAACAAAACAGAAACATTAAGCACATTGCTCTACATTTACAGTCTGAAATAACATGTAGTAGAAACATAGTGAGTGTCTGCTAAACTGAACGGATGTCCAACCACAGTTTCTTACCATTACAAATGGCGTCCAAGGGAGAGGCAGTGAGAGGTGGTTAAAGAGGACAATGGTATTCTACCAAGATGTAAATATATCATGAAATCTAACTCAGGAAATTGTTGGAAATTGTCCACTACCTTCATGTCCCTTATCCTTCACTCACCCCTCTATCACATTAAATGATGCTTCCTTTTAAAGATTATACTTTTTGGAGGGCATCTTTTTTAAATGACAGGGTAAGTCCATAATGATGAGGAGTCCTCATTGTATTAATTCTTTGCCTAGTAGAGTCCCACACATCCATCCTTTGGCAGCTGAAGCTAATGATTAAAACAATTCTTTCCTTGTCCATATTGAACAATCACCTTTCAAATGATACTTAAGGAGTGATTGTCATTGTGGTTTGCTCTGGGTGAGCATCTGGATCCTTGGGCTACTGCCATGGCCCAACTTCACCTTCTCTGTGGCCGTGCACAAAAAGTCACATCTGGCTGGTGCATAGGTGAGCTCAGCCCATAATCTAGTTCAGAAATCCAGTAGATGGCTCAAAATGATCACAAATTAACTCAATATATTCTTGCATTCTTATGATGATGCAATCAAGCTAGCTCTGGGAACTTCAAGTTCAGCTATTTAATTCACAATTGCATTTTTTGCTAACACCAAATTGCAGAGTATGTTGGTGCCTCAATAAACTTGTTCTCTTAAAACATAAAAGAACTTTTTTATGTTTTAAATTCATGTATTAACAAAAAATGTAAAATGTGAAAATATATTTGACCTAAATTCAAGATTTTAGATTTTGTCTACCTTCTGATTATAAGAGGGAAAAAATACTGTCATGAATTAACACATCAGGCTTACCACTATGACTGCAGTTCTCAAAGGGACTGATTTTACATTTTTTACATCACAGCATTCTTGATATGGTTCTCTAAGAAATTTGATATTTCTTAACAAAACACACAGTTGATTAACTATCTGTTTAATTAAATTATAATAGTTCATTATTATTCTTTTGCTCTCAGTTTCCTGTGTTGAAGATGATTATTACTGTATTCTTGGACACCAAAACCAAAAGGCCAATGAAGGTGGGATTGAAACTGCTGAAATATAGAAAAACTGCTTTTCAATGTGCCATTCTTTCGTGGCATCATATATACATAAGTGTATTTTTATACCCTTCGTTTACAAGCTAATCTTAAAATAAAATGTTGATGAAGTACTGCATAATATATTTCACTCCCATCTTAAAACGTTAGAGTGGGTATTCACAGATTAACATCTGTAAATTTTAGAAAGCCAAGCCTTCATGAAAAAAATATACCAACCCTACTGTTATGATTATTTTATTGGAGCTATTGTGTCACAAACAGCCTTTTATGAATAGTTCACACTTAGGAAAAATGTGAACTTCAGGATTGCATGAAGTTGAGCTCTTCTCTGGAAATTTGGAGTGTCTGGGTAGAGACACAGAGGCATTTCCTTGTGGTGAACTGTGGTGATGTCACTGGAAGGAAAAGCTGCTCCTGTCCAGGAGAAGGCAGATGTGGACCTCACCGAGCCTATACTTTTCAAAGGTTTGCAATCCAACAGCAAATACCAGGAATCCAATAGACAACCAATTTCTTGAGCAGCCCAAACAGGGGGTAGCAATGTGGGACTTCAGCCTCTGGGGAAACAGGAGTGGGACATCAAAAGCTCTCATAAATGGAGGCAGATGTGCCCATTACAATGGAGATAGCAGCAGTAATAGCACTGTGATGACAAGGCATCAGTCAGAGAAGAATAGCTAAAGGGATAATCTACAACACCTATGATACAGTGACAAAGGAAATTCTTAGACATTGTTGGTGGGGGCAGGTGAGAGGGAGGGTGTAGGGCAGTGGTAAATGCTTTAAAAAGAGCTAGTTTAAATCATAAAGACAATAAATACATGAGCTATAATTTAAAGAATAAAAAACAATTTAAAGATTTTGTTCATGACATTCCAATACATAAGGACCTTGTGAAACTCCATCTCAGCTGCCTTAAAAGAGAAGTTCTCCTATAACTTCCTATTAATGCATCATTAGCAAGTTTAAGTTTATTTTTTTCCATGTTAATGAATGTGACCCCACTGTCAAAAGCCATAGTAAAATATGTGACCACAGCAAGGTAACTAAAAAGTAGTGCGTATTTCAATTAATATTTTTTTTTTCCTATTAAAAAGTTTACTTGTTGTGTGTCAGGATAAAAAATAATTTTCTGTTAGTAATTCTACATTCCTTTCCTTATGTTCAATATGAGGAAAGCACCTATAGCTAGTGTATTTCTGTTCACATAAGGTAATAATTGAAGTACAAATATCCTGTGTATTTTAGTCTAGCGATCCTTTTGCATTTTGTCTAGATAATTCTACTTTATTTAGCACAATTAAATAAAATTAATCACATTAACTAAATTTCCTGTGTAAATTTCTTTGCCATTATGACAATGAAAGAACTCTGCTTGCATGGAAGCTTCACTCCCAGTCCAGTTTGTCTTCGTTAATTCATTGTGTTAAAGTTCTTCTAAATGGATTCAAAATCAAGCTTTGTCAAAAATCTTTAACAGCTGAGATGATCATTCAATGTCCTGTAAATAGAAACCTGCTCTTGAGGATCTTCTCAGGATCTTAACGGTCTAAAAATTTTCATGAATGATTTAGGTGAACACTACTCCTTCCTCCAACCTTCCCAAATCTCAACTCTCCGATCTTTTCCTCTCCACTCCTCAGAAAATAGAAATTGATTACTATTGTTTATACTGATTATCAAGCATGGAGCCAGTTCAGTGGATGGATAATTTGGCCCATTTTCTAACTTCGGAAATAGTGCCTCAAATCTACCTTATTAAATCATTTAAATTGTCATTTTTGGCAGATGTCTTCAAAAATTAAATTAGTTTAAAAT
The DNA here is from genome assembly GCA_004027375.1 of Macroglossus sobrinus. Classification (NCBI taxonomy): domain Eukaryota; kingdom Metazoa; phylum Chordata; class Mammalia; order Chiroptera; family Pteropodidae; genus Macroglossus; species Macroglossus sobrinus. Next base: position 795,750 of record PVKZ01000180.1, read on the forward strand.
ATTGAATATAATTTAGAAACTTAGTTCATGAACTTTTTTTTCAGGAATACTCACATTTCATATAAGAAATTATTTCTTAAGCTTGGTTATTGTATGAGTAATGTTTAACTTATTTTATTATAGATTCTTTATATATTCCTTCATATCTATCTGTATATCATCCATCTGTATATCTTTAGAATTATATATATATATATATATATATATATATATATATATATATATAATTCTAAAATCAAGTCAATACCCTTATACTCTATGTCTATAGAATTGTGGGAGCTTAATTATTCATGCTTTATATTCTGGAACAGAGTAAGACCAATTTTCAAAGAAAAGAACTCATGCTATCTGTAGAGATACCCACAGCCTTTTTTATAAAAAATTTGACCATTCTTTCAAGTGAGACTTTAAGCCACCAAATTTTAAGAGAATATCAAACTTGCTGTTCTCTGGTCAGGTTTTTAAAATACATTTGCTTTCCTTAAGAGTCAATCAAGAATAATGTGTTGCTAGAGAACATAAACCCAAGCTGTCTAGTTCATTGAAATAAGTTTTGTATGTAAATAAAAACAGAATAAGTTATACATAATCCCACCTGTAAAACAAGGCGTGGTCTAGAGATTTTTGTTTTACTGTGATTTTCACCGTTATCATTCAAAATACCCTGTCCCTCTATTTCTAGTGATATTTCAACATTAGAGACTAAAAAGTTACTATAAAATGAAAGGCTATTTGGTCATTTGCCATATTATTTTTCATGGAAAGACTATTCTATCTCAAATATATGAGTATTTTGCCCTCCAAAAGAGATATATTACCCGAGCAGGAGAGAAATCATCTGATTTTCTTTGCTGAGGACACTGTTAGATTGTCTGTTTCTTAGTGTCCTAATGTTACACTCATCAAGCAATTTTCAGATTTTAATTTGACTACTCATATAATCTTTCCACAAACAGAGAATATGTTAACTATTAAGCGTAGACATTTAGTCTACTTGAAAGAGTTTTTTAAATTAAATATGAATAAATTATCATTCTAATTTTATACATCACTCCCTTCAGCTTGCTTAGCTTAAGTCTATCCCAGAGAGACTGATTAATTCTCACTCCTAGATAAAAGAGAATTTCTTGTCTTTCACAACTGAAAATGAAATTTTAGAAATAATGATCCAACTGAGGTATTTCTTTGGAGGGGGCTTCCCAGATATTAAAAGACAGAATTATATTAATGGTGGAAAGAGTGAAAAATAATGTACACCATGCAAAAATACTTGGTATGTAAAATCAATACTTCTCTATCTGGCATTTTATAGATGGCAACACTTTAATATAGTTGATGGGGAAAGGCATGAATTTATGACAATCTCCATAATGCTAGGAAGAAAAGTAATAAAATAAAATAGCCAAATTTTCTAACAATGCAAAACTGCTCAGCCTTTCTTGCTGTGGACAGGTGAGACCATGAACAGTCTGCTTACACAGGCTGATACCATAGTGTGACCACCAGAGGTCTAATGCTTAACAGGCAGAAATTTCAACAAGGAAGGGCCAAAATAAACCTAATCAGATGTGAGGTCTAGGCCTGCAGGAAGAATGGAGAGAGGGAAAAAGCCAAAGCTGAGCTTTTGATAAATGAAGTTGAGAATAACAACAGATGAGAAAGTTTAGGATTTGAACAAATGATTGGTATCATATGGCTAAGTGAAAGATATTACTGTAATTTGGAGTAGATTGAGAACTCATGAGCCTCATGCTCTGGACTTTCTTATGTTTTCATTTGAAACTATGACTTTTTCCTTTTAAATCTGTTTTATTATTAAATTTATTGAGATAATTTTGGTTAATAACATTATATAAATTTTAGGTGTATAACTTTACAATATGGCATTTGTATACTCTTGTGTGCTCACTACCCAAAGCCTAGTCTACTTTGATGACCATATATTTAATCTCCTTTACCCTCCTCATCCACCTTCTACAGCCCTTCCACTGTGGTAACCACCATTGTTTTCTGTATCTATGAGTTTGTTTTTGTTGGTTGGTTGGTTGGTTTTCTTTTATTTCCAACATATGAACAAAGTCTTATGGTTCTTCTCATTTTACTTCTGACTTATTTCACTTAGCATGACACTCTCAAGATACAACCTCATTGTCACAAATGACAATAGGCCATCTTTTTATGACTGAATAGTATTCCACTGCATATATGTACTACATTTTTTATATAATCATGTGTCAAAGGACACTTAGGTTGTTTCCATGTCTTGGCTATTGTGAATAATGCTGCAATGAATACAGGAGTACATATATCTTTACAAGTGTGTTTAAATTTCTTGGGTAGCAGAAGAAGGATTACTGGATCATATGATAGCTCTATTCTTACTTATTTGAGAAACCTAAATACTGTGTTTCATATTGGCTTGATCAATTCACATTTCCACCAATAGTATTTCCACATCTTTTCCAACACTTGATATTTCTTGTCTTATTGATAATAGCCATTCTAACAGGTATGATGTGGTATTTAAGTGTGGTTTCGATTTGCATATCCCTTATAACTAGTGATGTTAAGCATCTTTTCATATGTCTGTTGGCCACGTTTATGTATTCCTTAGAAAAGTGTCTATTCACATCCTCTGCCGATTTTTTAATTGGGTGTTGTTGTTGTTGTTATTGAGTTGTATGAGTTCTTTATAAACATATAAAGTAACTATAATTTCTAATCCTTGCAACTGTATCCTGTCACCAATCACATGGAGTATCAGATGTGTGATTAATGTGTAAGCTTGCCTGGGCCATAAAGTGTCTAGACTAGACATTTGGTCAAACATTGTTCTAAGTGTGTCTGTGAGGGTTTAGAAATAAAATTAACATTTAAATTCATAGACTGAGTAAATTTGTAGACTGAGTAAAGCAGATTGCTCTCCCTAATGTGGATTGGTCTCATTCAATCAACTGAACTTAAAACGAACAAAAAGACTGAGTAAGTGGAGACTCCTTTGACCTGATTGCTTAAGCTGAGGTACTGTTCTTTCCCAGTCTTCCAACTTGTACTGGAACTATCCATTGGATTTCCTGAGTCTCCAGCTTGCCAACTGTAAATTTTGGGACTTAACCTCATAATCAAAGGAGGCAATTTTTTATTCTATTTCATATCTATCTATCTATCTATCTATCTATCTATCTATCTATCATCTATCATCTATCACTATCTATAGATAGATATATCTATATATCTATATAATCTTTATCTATATCTATATACTGTTTCTCTGGTGAACGCTGATAAATACAGATTTTGGTACCAAGAAGTAGAGTGCTGCTGTAAAAATATGTGGAAGTGGCTTTGGAACTGAGATATTGGTAGACTAAAAAGAATTTTGAGGTACATGCTAGAAATATGGACATACTGGTGAGGTGTCAGGTGAAAATGAAGAACATGTTATTGGACACTGGGAAAAAGATGATTCTTGATATAAAGCAGTAAAAACTTGGCTGAACTTTGTTCTAGTGTTTTGTGTAAGGTAGAACGTGTGGGTGATGAAATTAGATATTTAACTGAGAAGATTTCTAAGCAAAGTGTTGATGGAATAGCTTGGTTCTTCCTGACTGCTTATAGTAAAATGTGAGATGAGGGATAGAGTGAAAGAGGAATTGTTAAGCAAAAAAGAACCACAACTTGAAAATTTGAAAAGTTCTCATTCTGTTCAAAGTATAAAAAAAATGAGAAAGTTTGTTTTAAAAAGAACATCAAGGTGTGGCTGGATTATCACTCAAAAAAGAGTTTATGAGATTATATGAACAGAAATGTTGCCTGTTTAAACTGGATAGAAACTGGACAAAATGAAAGAAGCTCAAAAGACTTGGATGTGACAGGAGAGGATGATGGAGCTATTCGTCTGCAAACATGTGGTATTCTTCAAGAAGAAAAATAATTTTTAAGAAGAATCAGAGATCATCATAGCCACTGCCTTGATTTAATAGGCTGAATGGCCTCCACCTGAAGATACAGTGGTGGGACTATCTTGCAGAGCTGTGGGGTCAGGACTGCTAGACAAACACTTTGGGGTGGCATTTTCACCCCAGTAGTCCTGGAAGGTGGAACACCAAGCCAAAGAGGACTATTATTGAGCCTTAAGATGGAGTAGAATTTGCTTTACTCGATTTTGAACTTGCCACCCCTTTCTTCCTTCTAATATCTCCCTTTCAAATGGGAATACCTATCTAATGTTTATTCCACAATTAAATTTTGGCAACGCATAACTTACCTAGTTTTGCAAGTTTATAACTGGAGTGGAATTTTGCTCCAAGATGAATCATACCTTGAGTCTCACTCATATCTGATTTAGATATTTAGATGAGACTTTGGACTTTAAACATTAAGTTGATGCTGGAACAAATTAAGTCTCTTGGGGTCGTTAGATTGGAATGAATAAATTTTGCATGTAAAAAAGATATGAATTTGGGGGAGCCAGGGTGGAATGTTTAAAGCTGAATTGTGTTCCTTCAAATTTATATGTTAAAGCCCTGAATTCCAACCTGAGATAAGTGCCCTTAAAAGAAGTTACTCAAGAGAACTTATACACTCTCTCTGCATGTAAGGACACAATAAGAAGGTAACCATCTGTAAACCAAGAGAGACCTCACCAAACTCAATCATACTGGCACCCTGATTTTGAACTTCCAGCCTCCAGAACTATGAAAAAATACATTTCAATTCAGTTATCCAATCTATGTTGTTTTGTTATGGCAACTTGAGATAAGACAAAATGGTATTGTCTAATAGAGAAGTAGACAGACAATACTGAAACTCAGCTGAGAGGACTGGATGAAAGGAAAAGGACTGAGTGAAGTAATCAGGCAAGAATGAGAATTAGTGCACATCTAGTCAAAAGAGAGAGAAGCAGTATTTTCGGATACGAAATTGATTCAAGGGCAGGGGTTTTAAAGAAAGGGATAAAAGATTAAAGTTAGTTTTGAGTCTCAGAGTAATTATTCATATATGAAGATGATGCATACACTTCTGAGGTACTACACATTATCTGGTTTGCAGCTGTGGAAATAAATTTACACTTATTCTTTTATGTTTTTCCATACCACTTCTTGAAGGTAATAAGATTGGAATGAAAAGTCATTTCAAATCCCAAGGTTCTCTGATTCAATTGCACATTTTTAACATGTCTAACTTAGATAAAGGGCATAATCTGTTACTATATATAAAGTATTAACTGGTGGAAAGAGCTATTGAAACTATGACCTTGACTTTATTAACAACACTATTTAGTCCAATGATGACCAAAGTGGGCCTACAAAGTCCTCAGCAGTATGCAATATAATCTAAGTTTAGCATCAGAAAATATTAGAACTTCTACTTATGTTTATTTTAATCTCATATTTTGGTGAATATTTTGTAATATGCATAGCATATTAACAATTATGTACATATAATTATAAATAAATATATACTTATGAGGATGTGTTTAAAACATTTACCAATAGGGCTGTACAACATAAAAGTTTAAAGACTGTTGCTGTAATTAACTGTATTATTCCATAAATGAAAGACTTAAATGATAGAGATGGTAGGGATCTTGGATGGTACTCTTTAGAAGTTGAAGATCAGCTGAAGGGATTTAAGTATGAGATGACAAGTTCAGCTTGTTTTTCAGAGAGCTCATTCTGTAAGAGAAGTCTGAGGAGGACAATGAAAAGTGGACTAAGCAGTTAGCAAACTCTTCCTCTCTCCACGTACAGTAATAGAATTAAGGATTTGATTTAGAGGGAGTGGTAATAAAAGCTGAGGGAAAGGGACTAAATTCAGAAATAATTAGCAGCTGAAGTAAGCAGGATGTGTTGATTGATTGAATAAGAAATATGAGAGAAAAAGAATGAAAGATGGTACCAATGTTTTTAATTAGATGACCAGTTAAAGTTATCTGCAATAAAAAGACAACCAGAGAAGTTTTAGGAGTAATATATGATTTGTGCAGTTATAACCATGTTAAGTTTGAGATGCTCAGGACTTTGGTAAGTGAGGATACACAGAAAAGAGCTGGGGTCTGAGGCTCAGAGGAGAGTGCTGGATGGATGTATAGATTTGAGAGTCAGAACAGTATAAAGAGAGGGGCTATGAAAGCATAAAGAGTGAGAGTATAAAGTTAAAAAAAGCAGAAACAAGCATTCTGGGAAATATTAAGAGCATTCATATGCCAAGAAAGCAAATGCAAGGCATTTTTATCTGATCTAAACTTTGTGGCTTGAATTTTTTAAGTGAATGGATGAGTTGGGAAATGGTGATTCACAGGTGGTGATATTTTTCAAACTTTGACAGCATCTGCTTTTCAAGATGGTATCATGAGGTGTGAAAGAAACTTTCATTGTGAAAAATTAATGGAGTGGTAATTTGTTTTCTATGTTACAAGAATAATGTCTTTATAATGTAACATTAAAATTAAATTAACTAAATACATGTGAATTTATGTAAGAAAAATTCTAATAACTCCTTTTTATGTTTAGTTACACTTCTGAAATAGATGATATATCAACACCTGTGACTAAAGACTGACCAGTCTCTGAAGAATGGTGTATGTAATATAAATAATATTTTCTTTACTCAAAGAAAGTCTCTTTTAAGGGGATAATAGTAGCTGCAATTTCTTTGATAATTACTCTGTGCTAGGCTCTTTTATAATCCTGACCATAAACTATGAAGTAGACTCTATTATTCCCATATCTGAGATAGCAAATTGCAGTTAAGTACCTTGCTCAAGACCATGGTGCTAGCACACTGTGGAGACTAAATTCTAATTTAGGTCTGACACCAAAGCTGGATCTCTTGATTACTATAACTGTGATGTCATAAAAGTTTCATCATAAAATTAGTCTGAATGATTAGCACTGACTGCATGGATTGGTGAATTAATCAGAATTTCAAAGAAACACTTGGGCCTTCATAGGCAAAGAGCATAGGCATTAAGTTACAGCATCAGGTACCATATTGGGGAGGGGTTGGTGGCAGAATTTAATTGTTCGTTTAATACTTCCCTACCTCTACTATCTTTTAACACAGATTGTATTCATTAAACTGATGACTCCTCTGCTAACTAAAATATTCCTTCTGCTTGTATAGCTGGATTATTTTCACCATGAACTTCTGCTTTCAGCCCTTCTAACACCACTCCCTCAAAATTTCTGACATCAGAATAACAGTTGCTTTTTTGTCTTGTTTCTGGTGCTCAAGGGACAAAGAGAGCATTCTGCCTCAATCTACTCTCAGTGATGAGAGAGGATTCCATCTTCTTTCTACTTTCCTCACCACAAACATCCCAATAAGGGGTTTAGGAAGCAAACAGAAACAGTAGATTCTTGTAGCAAAGAATTCACACATTGTCATCCTTTGAAAAGTAAATGGTTATATTTTGAGAACTACTTGTTCTCTAAGTAAAATTAATCCATCAAAGTGGTAAATTTTATTATGTAATGTGAAGGAAATGGGTATATATTGCACCTGAGTCTTTCACTGACATGGAATCTTTCATTAATTTAGTAAGTTATTTTGTCTCTGCTGTTTTTTTTCTGGCTCAGAGTAGTTGCCATTTCTCAAGGCTGGCATTTCCATTTTGTAATGTGGCCCTCATGAGAAGGTCTCTGCTACTTTTAGTCACCAAAGAGGGTGACTAGATCGTGTTAGAGATAACCTAATACATTGTTCTAGCTGCAGGGGAGCAATCACACTCCAGGGATCCAAATTTGATTTATTAGTGAATCAAGTGAAAGCTTCCGATGGAAGGATAGGTCTTTAGCTGACCTTTTGCTGGACATTTAAAGTTTAAGATTAAAGACAAATGAATTTTCGTCTGCAAATCCTTTTAGAGTTATACTGACATGTGCATCCCATGAATGAATTCACAAAGAGATGTGGAAAAAGTGTTTCAGGAGCTACTAGCAAATTTAGATAGACGTAGTGAGAGAGATCTGTGTGGATGCTTACATCTATTATTATAGTGAGATAATTGAGTTCTATGAAATTTGGTATCAAAGAAAGAAAAAGATGTAAGAATTGGATGTAGACAAAATTTTGGTTGTTAAAAAAAACTTTTACTTTAGCTCATAAAATCATTTTTTTTCTAGCTTTATTGAGATATATCTGTCATATAACACTGTGTCGGTTTAAGGTACACAGCATGATAATTTGGTGGGTCCATTCTTAAAGGACCTGAAATGATTGCTACTATATACGTGAATGGGATCTTTTCTCCTTTTTATTTTCCAAATGATTATTGCTAGTACATATAAGAATGCTGCTAATTTTTACATTGATATATTTAATATATTTGTTAAACCACTTTATTCCAGTAGTATATAAACAGGTTTTCTTGTGTTTTCTAGGTATACTATCATATTGTCTACAAGGACAGAACATTTTTGGTCAGAACTTTTAGGAATAATAATTATGAATAATGAGAATTAGTATTGTGGTTCTTAGGTATTTTATTATAAATGTCTATAATATTTTACCATTTTAACTATGATTTTCAGTGCTTGAGAAAGAAATATTCATGTTCTTATTAGTAAATATTCCTCTGATTTTGAGCTTTTAAATTAAGAATAAATATTTTAGTTTAACAAATTATTTTTATTTTACATATATAATCTATTTCATTACCTAATAAACCTATTGACGGAATTCATGGAACTTTAACATAAGCGTCTACATCATGTAGAATTGCTACATCTGAAGCCAGTGCCATTGATTATGAAATCCTTCTCACTAATTGAAGCACCAAGTTATTATAATGAATTTCTGCTAAGAAGTTTAAAAGTATATATTTTTATTTATATTTCAGTTTAATATTTTTATAATACAAAAAAATCACTTCATTGTAACTCCTGGAAAAAGTATATTTTATTGCACATAAACTATATCTCAATACATTTTATTTTAAAAATACAAAAACTACAATGAGAGATAGAGAGCGAGATCTTAAACATGCAAACTTGATATATTATTATTTATTAATTAATTTAATTGTGGCTTTATGCTAGGAACTGGGGACACAAAAGTTAGTTATCCAAAATTGCAACAACAAAAGGTATTTTCTCCCTCTCCTCCTAGAATATTTACTTTATTGAGAGAGAAGGGTAGCACCTATCATTCAAATATTCACATGATAAAAAAGTTTATAAGCGTCATGAGTAATCTAATGGAAAAAAAAACATTTCATGGAGACATGTAGGAGTAGAGGGCTGGTGAGGAAGTACTAGTGTTGGAAGGCTTTTCAGATCATTCTTGAGACAATATTGGAAATATTAGTAAGAATAAAATATAAAGGAGAGCAGTAAGAGTGTCCTAAAGAGAAAGAAAGAGATCTTTATGTACAACTTGTGTGACCTAAGTAAGCTGAAGCATCTGAGAAGCTGAAATATGACCAAAGAAGCTGGAACTGTAGAAAGTGAGCAGAACAGCATTGATGCAGTTGACAGAGACAGATAAAGCTGTCTGTATGGATGTGAAGAAGTTTGATTTTTATCCTAAGAACATTGGGGAACTTCTGAAGCATTTAGCACTATTACAATGAATTAAAATCATGGACCATGCTGAAGACAGGTTAAATGAAGTAGATGAATAAACATATTTAGGAAATAAAAGTTCATATCAAAATGAGAAATTAAATCTTTTTCAAATGTCTTTCAAGTCAAGGGAATGGAATGATGAAGGTCTCATGTCAGGCTAGGCTCCAAAAGTACCTGTTTCTTTCTCAGGTTAGAGAATGTACGTCAGAGATTGGACAATGGCTCTTGGTGAAGACATGTACTGCAGCAAACTGAGGTTTTCCTATAGTTTAGTCAGCCTTTAAGCAGGTACTCAAACTCCAATATTACAACCTTGAACCAAGAAACATTTTTTTAAACAATCTGTATGGGTCACACACTTTTTAATGAATTCTGACTCCTTTAATTTCGATTTATCCATGAGCTTTATTTATTAGTTAAGACTATTTTAGTTTCATTTAATATCAATCAATTGCGGTAGCTTAAGCAAAGACCACAGCCCTGACAGAGGAAGAACAAATCGTTGAGAAACAGATTGCATGCTCTATCTCCATCTCTCCCTTCCGCCTTCTCTGTGTCCATGTGTCTATTTTTTTTTTCAAATAGACTTTCTTAGTCTAATTAGTAAAATGTGACTACCCTCAAGTTTACATGTTGCAGATCTCTCTCTCTTTCTATTGATCTATCTTTTATTTTAATTATTTCTTTCATCAGCCTAATTATAAATTTCTATATAAGGGACTCAGAATAAACCATTTCAAAGGAAGTGTTCAACATTTGTCCATTAGCTACAGCCAGGATGACCAGTTGTAAATCAAATTGCCTGCTGGGAACTCCTTCTGTCCAGGGAGAGGGAAGTGGTTGGGGTTAAAGGGGTAAACTGAGGTGAGAGGACATTCTAAAATTTTCTTATATTACACTTTTATCGATTTATTTTTTTCTAAAATTCTGCTTAAATAGTCAACCAAAAAGGGGCCTGGATAATAACATATTTTAATACAATCTTAATAAATTATAATTGCTAACACATATCAAGTCCACTCAAAGGTATACTGGAAATATTTTATAGCATCATACTATAGTTTATATTAAGACCAGTTACTTTGAAAGCTTAGCATTCAAAAGCAAAAGCAACTTTTTGCTTTTATATAGTTTAACAATTCCTTTCTGCCCCAAAATAAAATCTCATGTAATTCCCAGTGCTTTCTGAGCCACTCTTAAATAGTAAATGTTGTCTGATCACATTGAAACATTAAAAAATACAGTTTAATGTGATAACTGAAATCTGTATTCTCCAATTTCAGTCTTCTCTCATCTCTAAACTTGGGCTTATCTTAGGTAAAGAAGTAGATGACTACTTTCCTTTCCCTCAGTTTACCTCCTTTCAGACTCACCAGCATTTGCTTCTGATCCCTGGAAGAGAAGCTTTAAGTGAAAAAGACACAAATTCATGTAGTTAGTGGAGTTGTGTCGGGGCATTTGGATGCCTGGGGACCAGCACATCTGAAAACTAACTTTTCTTTCATGAGACATGTTTGAGGATTTATGACTCATCATTCATCCATATGGCCCTCTTGGGAGAACTGTCATTTTAAAGATAACTTTAGGTCAGCTGAGTTTGTCAGGTGTCACAGTTAGAACCCAGAAACACACATTTTTTTCAAGTCAGGGGAAGTGCAGCTCACTGCCCATGTAGCCATGTATCTGCAGCCTGGAGTAATGTGGCTATAGCTTTTCTCTTCAGACTTTTAAGGTATGGGTCAGAGTTTGATGCTTTTGTCCCCAAACTCTAGGGGATTATGCTCTTTTAAGAATTACATTGTAGTCTCTGTCACTGAGCTTAATAAGAAGGGAAAGTACTCCCCTCCCACTAGCCACAGATTACACACCAAAAATTATCCCCAAACTCTCCTGTGTTCTTGAAGTATGGTCTAAGGAGCCCACAGTATGATCTAGAAGCCTGTTGAAATTGTGGAATCTTAGGTCTCACCTCAGCCCTACTGCATTTAACAAGATTCCCAGGTGATTTTATGAATTAAAATTTAAAAATCATAGCTTTATTTCACCTCACCTATTTTAGACCCTCAATATGGAAGATAGGTTAATATTGGCTAAAATACATTTTGATCTCTTAGTATATCCTGCATAGGTAGTCCAGAACTTAGAATTCTTGGCCTTTGGGACCTCAACTAACAGAGAATAAGAGACAAACTTTATATATGCATTATTTTAACACTAAACATAAAAATGCAAAACTCAGAAAATTAGGTAGATAAAAATTTTTACACTCATACCACGCAAAGGCAGTTATGGAGAATGTTTCTACTTTTATGCATATATCAAATTACATATTTGATATTATATTTTGCAAATTAGCAATATAATAAAAACGTTTAGTGTTATTACGAGTTTCCTTAAAAAGAAACGATTATTTCATTGTATTTATTATACATGAACATATGTTCTTATAAAAATTGAAATACCAAGAAATATTTATTTAAAAGCTACAATCTTCTTTTATTCCCCTACTCACCACTTTTTCCTACCCCTCTTTTCCCTCCATAGCCAAGGTACCTATTATTTGATGAGTAATGTTTAAGACATTTTAAAATATATATAAATACAGGAAGCTTTTTTAATATTAGTTGGCTAAAATGTTAATTTTTTCTGCAACTTGATTTTCTAAAGCTGACATTCCTTGGTAATTTTTGCATGTTAACACGTTTAGATCTAAATCATCTTTTTAATTAGTAATAGTATTCCAAATTCCTCAGTTACTAGATTTGCTTTATAAAAGAAATAGTATTTTAAAGCTTTAAATATGATAGGCAAATGATTTTCAAAAGCATTCCAGAAACTTTTCCATGTTGCATCATAATTACGAATTACTTTCACTTTCCATTCAACTGAGTTTTATTAATCTTAGATATTTGATATGTCTATCTATATAACAGTCTATCACATTATTTTTTCAAGCTTTACTCTGAACATGTCTATGTACCTATATACATTATTATTATTTTTAACAATTCCAGGGTGCTTTATTTATAATAAATGTTATATATGTTAGTATAAGTGAAAATTCTGTAGTATTAAGATTACCCATAGAACACGTCCTAGTTTAAAACTGAAAAACTATTTGCAGATCTTGAAGGTTTTGTATCTCCCACTTTCTAATTTTCAAACCCATTTTCAAGCTTAATGGGCATACTTCTGACTCAAATTTCTGTCTCAATTTGTACTTTTAAGTAGCCACTTGTATATCCAATTTCCCCTTTAACATCTTAACTAGAGAGTCTAGTAGGCATCTCACACTTAACTTCTCCAAAAACAAATTCTGACCTTTTCCCTGCACCAAACCTGGTTCCCCCACAGTCTTCCCCAACTCATCCGAGGGCCATTTGATGCACAATCCAAAAATCTTAAGCTAACTTTAAATTCTCTTTTTCTCTCATCATATAGATAATCCTCCAAAAAATCTTTTAAAAATACTTTCAAGAGAGGGAAGGGAATAGTAAGTAGAAACTAGCAGTTACAAAATAATCGTGGGATGTAAATAAAGTGTAGCAAAAGAAATATAGTCAGTAATATTACAATAATTATATGGTATCAGACGGGTACTAGATTTATTGGGGTGATCACTTTGTAAGTTATATAAATGTTATATAAATTGCCATGTTGTACACTTGAAACTAATATTATATCCCAACTGTAATTGAAAAATAAAAACAGTTATTTGAAATACATTTAAGAGTTTTACTCCTACTCACCACCTCTCCTGACACCATCATCTTCTCTAATGGGAATCATTGCAATTGTCTTCTAAGTCATTTTCAGCTTGTATTCTGGCTCCTTGTTCTATCACAGAGCAGCCAGAATGATTTGTTTAAAACTCAAGTCAGTTTATGTTTTATTTCTGCTCAAAATTTCTAATGTATTCTCACTTATATAAGAAGCCAAAGTTCCTTGAATAGTCTGCAAGACTATAGTGTAATTTTGGAGTCCAGAAACCTTTCTGATCTTATTATCTTCTTCTGCTCACCTCATTTCCTCTGCCTCTGCTACACGAGTCTCAATACTGATTCTAGAATATTAGAAATTAAACCACAGGATGGTAGTCTTGCCTCCTTTTCTTGGTACATCTCATTTCCTCTTTCTACAACACTCTTCTTCTTATATATAAAAGCACAATTCTCATCTCCTTCCTGTCTGTATTTAAATGATGTCACCTTAGTAAGGCTGTCTCTGAAAATCCAAGTTTAAACTGACCTCCAAAATTGTCTATGCCTCCTTTTCTGGATTATTTTTGTCCTTAGTATTCTTGACTTAAATTTTATTTTTTAAAATTATCTTCCTTCATCCACAACAATGTTTCCTGATAGCAAGAATTTGAGTCAGCTTCGTTTATTTACCTCCAAAATCTAAAACAGAACTTAGAGTATAAGAGGAGTCTGGTAAATAGTTAATTAATGAATAAATGATTCAATGAATAAATTTACTCTTCTCCATATAATGAATCCTAAATGCATATGTGCATATATATTGGAATTCTAATGCTATTTAATGCTATATTTAATATCAACTCATCATTAGTCATGTCAATGCAAATTAAAACCATGTGGTGACAATTTTTGTCTGTAACATCAAAAAAGAAAGAAGAAAAAGATTGATAAAACCCCTGTTGATGAAGATGTGGAGAAATCAGTACTCTTTTTCATTACTTATAGGAGAATTTAAATCAAAAGCTTTAAAAATGTATTTCTCTATTGACTCATCCATTGTACTTCATAAAAAATGTATTCTAAGAATATAATAATGATATTTGCAAATCTTTATATTTAGTAATATTAGACACAGAATGGTTTAAAATTACAATATATTTGAAGCAACTATTTACCCACAAGAATTAGTAACATTTATTACATCTTTAAGATGGAGTGTGATGCAATTATTGAAAATAATGATGTGACTGATAATGTGAAAAATATTTTTATATATTGTTAAATGAACCAAAGCAAGTTATAAGTCAGTGTATATAGTCTACTTTTTAAAATAGCATAGAGCAATATTCTCTCTCAATGAGAATTGAGAATTCTCTAGTTTTTCTGCATTTAATCTCACAATAGATAATTTTCTCTCTCACAAGCAGACAGAATAGTCAGGAACAACCATGCTGTTTGCATAATGCCCTTGATATCAGAGAGTTTTCACTTTCTAACAAAATATATTGTCCATGCTATGATTTGTTTTCCATTTTAAGTACAATGATTATTTACTAATAACCTGATTCCTAGGATAATTTATTTGGAGCAACTAAAACCTGGTCTTTTGTTAATTTGAATGAATACCATTTTTATAAGAATTAGTGAGAAAGGCTAATGTCAGTCATTTTGTACATCAACACAGTTGAGTGATTCTTGTTAAATTTCTTTATGTCTTGTCTTCTAAGACATTTCATGGTCTTGCTTTCTCTCTTCCTGACCTCTTTATCTCTGTTTTTTTTTTCATCTTATTTCTCCCTTATAAAAGTTTCCCAAAATTCCATCCTTGAGCTATTTTCTTCTTTCTTCATCTGTCCAATGGCAATAACAATTTATTTATTTATTCATTCATTTATACATATGTTCCTTCAACATATATTTACTTATTGGTTAAATGTTTCAGGCACTGTGCTGGATGCTGGAATACAATCTTGAATAAGTCAGACATACTGCTATGGACTGAATTGTGTTCCCATAAAATTCATATCTGGGAGTCCTAACCCATATGTTAGTATTTGGAGGTAGGCTTTTGGGCAGTAATTAGGTTCAGATGAGCTCATGAGGGTGGACCCTCATGATGAGAATAATGCCCTTAGAAGAAGAGATCTCTCTCTCTCTCTCTCTCTCTCTCTCTCTCTCTCTCTCTCTCTCTCTCTCTCTCTCTCTCTCTCCCTGCAAATACCAAGGAAAGGCCACATGAGGACACAGTAGAAAGGGCCCATTTACAACCTAAGGAGAAAGTTCTCACCAGATACCAACCCTATTGGCACATTTATCTTGGACTTCCAGTCTCCTGGAAATAAAT
Source organism: Macroglossus sobrinus (assembly GCA_004027375.1). Lineage (NCBI taxonomy): Eukaryota > Metazoa > Chordata > Mammalia > Chiroptera > Pteropodidae > Macroglossus > Macroglossus sobrinus. The sequence goes on from PVKZ01000180.1 coordinate 811,367, forward strand.
TCCTGTTGTTTAACTCATCCAGTATATTATATTTTGTTTATATAGTCTAAGCTGACTAAGACAGAGTTTGGTACTCAGAAGTGGGGTGCTTTGTAACAAATGTTTAAACATGTGGAGGTGGGTTTGGAACTGGGTAATGGGTAGAAACTAGAGTTTTGAGATGCATGCTAGAAATATGGACATTCTGGTGAGGTCTCAGACAGAAATGCAGAATATGTAATTAGAAACTGGAGGAAAGGCTATCCTTATTATAAAGTGGCAAAGAACTTGGGTGAATTGTTTTCTAGCATTTTGTGGCAGGCAGAACTTGTAAGTGATGAAATTGGATATTTAGAAGAGCAGATTTCTCAGCAGTATTAAAAGAACAGCTTGGTTTCTTCTGACTTATAATAGTGAAATACAGGAGAGAGAGAGAGAGATGAATTGAAGAAGAAATTGTTAAGTAAAAAGGAACCAGAACTAAAAGATATGGGAACTTCTTTGGTCTATCTATATTGCAAAAAATGAGAAAATGTATTTGGAAGAGAATGCCAAGAGTGTGGAGGATGAACCATATGACCCAAAGATTATGGGGGGTATAAATTATGGATTTTATTAATCATCTCAACAGAAGCCAGGAACAGGGATGGGATTATACCAGCAGAAAGACTGCCAGCTGAGAGGAAAAGAGAAAATATGACAAAATGAAGTCTGCAAACTTGTGCTATCCTTCGAAAAAAAGGATAATGTACCCCAAAAGTGATTCAGAGATTAACAGGGCTCTTATCTCACCATAGGTCCAAAGTGCATGGGTGGTGGCAGGGGAGGTTCAGGGGTAGGGATAGGTTTTGGGTTGGGCTCCACCCCAACAGCAGGACTGCCACCCAGCAGAGCTGCATAGACAGCCCCCTTGCAGAGAACAGTGTTGCAGTATGGGTATTGCTCCTAAACGAAAGGAGGCAAGATCACCCTTCAGAACCATGAGGGTGTCATACCACCCCAGGGGATTAAGAGGATTATTTTCAAACCTTTATATTCTAGTGGAATTTTTCTTGCTAAATTTTGGTCTTGTGTTTGACCTCTTACCCTTTTCTTTCTTCTGATTTCTCCCTTTTATAATTGTGAATGTCTACTCTATGCCTGTTCCATCATTGCATTTGGGATATAATTTATCTGGTTTTTTTTTTTTTTTGCACATAATTTATCTGATTTCACAGCTGGAGAGAATTTTGCTTCAGGATAAATTGTACCTTGAGTTTTGCCCATATCTAACATAGTTGATATTTAGATGAGACATTGGACTTTAAACTAAATCACCATTTAGAGCTGATGTTAGAATGAGTTAAGACTTTTGGCACTATTGGGATGGAATGAATAAATTTATTTTGCATGTGAAAAGGATGTGAATTTGGAGGATTAGGGGAAGAATGTTATGGACCAGATTGTGTTCCCCCAAATTAATACATTTCATAAGTTACTTGAATCACTCAAGATAATGCCTAGTAAGGATGATGATAACAAAAATAATGAGACAAACATTATTGAGTGTTTTTAATGAGTGAGACTGTTTTAAGTGATTTACACATATTATAGTGAATTCTCACAAAACTCAATGAAGTGGACACTAATTTCATCTTGGATATAGAAAGGGAATGGGGAAAGGCAAAGAATGACAATAGGCACATCACTTCAAAACTAATCAATGAATTTAAATTGAAGCAGATGTTCTAAAGCAGAATTATAATGACATAAAAGAATGTAACAGGAATACTCGACCAGAAAATTAAAGTTTAAAGAGAAAGTGACTTTTAACCTAAAATGCAAAGCATGAGTAAATGTTAGAAAGGAAAAGTATTGTAAGAAAGAACAGCCTATGAAAATACTCTGAGATGGGGAAGAGTGCACTGTGTCCCAGGAAGTGAAAAATCCTTGTGTGGGAAAACACTAAGGAAAGTTACAAGACACACAACTAAAATGGAGAATCAACTGGTAGAGGGCAGGACGGAGGTAAAGAGACCACTTAGGAGTGCAATTAGGTAATCTCAGACCAGAATCAGTGATGCCCTATGGTGGCAATGGAGAGAAAACAAGTTGGCTGATTTGGTATATATCTAAAAGTTAAATCTGCAAAACCTACTAATAAAGTCATTGTGAGACAGGTCCTTTCTTTTCAACATTTTGAATATTTCCTGACAATCCCTTCTAGCTTACAAAGTTTCAATTGAGAAATTAGCTGATGGTCTTATGGGAGCTCACGTGGAGGTAACTTCTTGCTTTTCTCTTGCTGCTTTTAAATGCTCTTTGTCTTTAACCTTTAGCATTTGAATTATGATGTGTCTTGGTGTGGGTTTCTTTGGGTTCATCTTGTTTGAGACTCTGCACTTTCTGAGCTTGTATGTCTATTTCCTTCACCAGGTTAGGAAAATTTTCCATCATTGTTTCTTCAAAGAGATTTTCAATTTCTTGCTCTCTCTCTTCTGATGTGAATGTTGGTACACTTGATGTCCCAGAGGCCCCTTAAACTATCGTTTTATTATTATTATTATTCTTTCTTCTTTTTGCTGTTCTGGTTGATGTTTTCTGCTACCTTATTTTCTAAATTGCTGATTCAATTCTCTGCTTTATCTAATCTAATGTTGATTCCCTCTAATATATTCTTCATTTCAGTTATTGTATTCTTCATTTCTTACTGGTTCTTTTTTAAGTTTTCTATCTCCAACTTTATATTTCCTCTCTCTTTGTTAAAGTTCTCACTGAGTTTATATACTCTTCCATTAAGTTAATTGAGCATCTTTAATACCAGCGTTTTGAATTCTGCATCTGGTAGGTTGCTTGTCTTCATTTTGTTTAGTTCTTTTTTGGAGGTCCATCCTGTTCTTTTGAGACATGTTTCTTTGTCTCCTCATTTTATATGCCTCCCTGTGTTTGTTTCTATGCTACTTTGTCCCCCAGTCTTAGTAGAGTGGCCTTATGTAGTAGGTATCCTTTGGGCTCAGTGATGCAGTCTTTCCTGGTCATCTGAGCTGGGTTTTCCAGGAATATCCCTTGTGTGGGTTGTGTGTGCCCTCCTATTGTAGTTGAGCCTAGTTGCTGTTTTCATGTCAATAGGAGAAAGTGACTCCCAGTCTGATTGGTTGTGAAGACTGGACAGTGAAAGGCTGACCCAACGGAGCAGGATTCATTTTAGCAGGGCTCTGGTGCCTACCAGTCTGTCCTTTGGGCATGTCATCCTTAGATGCAGTCCCAGGTGGTACTTCAACTCACTCCAAAGCTGAACACCAGTCATGCTGGCCCCATGGCTTCATGAGAGAGGCCCTGTGCAAGCCAAGTTCAGCTAAAACTTGTGTTCTCCTGGGGTCTACCTGGCAAGAGTCACCAAGCAATCCACAGATGGCTGCCACCTCTGCTGGGTTTGGAGTTGCCTCAAGAAGCCAAATTGCAAACAGGCCGGTTGCCTCTAGTCCTCAGCAAGAGGTAAGGGGCACACTGAGGCCAAATGCTGCTTGTTTGGGTTTTGTGAATCTTTGAGAGATTTTAGGAAAGTTCACATAGCATGAGCCAAGACAGGCCATTTGTATGAAAGAACCATGGGAATAAGTTTGGGTGGGCCATCAAGTTTGGTGGAACAGGGTCTCAGGGAATCACCAATGCAGGGTTAAGTGAAACTCAGATATGGTGCCACCTGTGTCTGCACTCTGGGACTGGGGTAGGCTTAACAAAAGAATAATGGGTTCTGTCAGAACTTTTTTCTGGGAGGAAGCTGCCCCACCACCCCTTGCCCTGAAGCTACATAATTCAGTTCCCCCTCGTATGTCCTTGGCACCTTTCAAGTGGCTGCCACAGTGGTGGAACGCAGAGTAAGTAAGCTCATTAGCGAATAAATCTGTGTGCAGGACCCATAAGTGGAACATCTTCAACTCCAGTCAGCCTTATTCAGCCACATCTCCACAATTTTTTGCAGCCAGAAGTTGTGGGGAGACTTCTCTTCTTGGAACTGAAACCCTGAGCTAGGAAGTCCAGTTTGAGGCTGGGATCCCTCACTTCTCCAGGAGACCTCCAAAGCCGAGATATCTCTCCCGATTCTCAATCACCACACACTGGTGTGGGACCAGCCCATTCTGCATCTACACCCCTCCTACCAGTCTCAAGGTGGCCTCTTATATATGCCCCCAATTGTAGGACTTTTATTTAGCTAGACTTCAGGCAACTCTCAATGATAGTTGTTCTGTAGTTGTAATTTTGATGTGGTTATGAGAGGAGTAGGTAAAAGGACAGCATTTAGCTACTTCACCATCTAGACCAGAAGGTCCCATAAATCCATTCTCATTTATAATACATCAGAAAATTATGCTAGTTTTGCTTGAAAATATATCCTGAATATAACTTCATCTCACCAGCCCCAAGCCATTATGTTGTACTTGGATAACTGAAATAGGCTTTTATTAATCTTTCCTCCTTCTCACCTTGCTCCCATCTCCCAAAAGCAAACTATTTCTTTAAAAACATAAATCAGATCACCTTAGCTTTCTGCTCAAAATCCTTCAGACTTCTCAGCTCACTCTGAGTAAAAGCTAAAACACTCACTGACCTATTATACCACAAACAAACTTCTCTGCTACATCATCTCTCTGATATTATACCCTATCTTATTCCATCCTTCTCAGTCCTTTCTATTCCTCTAGCATGCCAATTATTCTTCTCCATTAAAGCTTGTGCAATTGCTGTTATCTCTGTCTCAAACGCTCTTCTCTAAGTCTTTCCAGAGTAGTATCTAGTATACTTAGTTATTCAATAAATAATTATTGACAAAATTAAAGAGTCTGAGAAGACTTCCCCAAGGAAGTAACATTTTTATCTAAGATCAGAAAAATAATTAGAAATACATAGTTGAAATGGGGATAGAGGTTAATAAGGAAAAAGAGATCTTGTCAGAGAAACAACATGAGCAAAGGTAACTGGGCAGGAGTAAACATGTCTTTTGTATGTTTAAGACATGAGAAGTAGGAGAAGAACAAAAAATAAAGCTGAAGAGAAAAATAGAAGCATGATAAAATGGATACATAGAAATGCATGCTCTAATTTTCTGAATATTATTTTTATAAATACATTATCATTTTCCCAAGCAACCAAACATTAAATATTTGAAGTATACTATAGTCCTCCTTTCTCATTAATTTAATCCTCTGGTGCTGTAGACCTGATGCTATTTTTTCCATTTACCCTTTTCTTTTTGTTCCTACCAGTGCTTCATTAATTCAGGTCTGCATTTCCTTTTCCTGAACTGTTTTAATAACACTGGTGCTTCACTGCCTCTGAGTTTTCTTCTTTATCTGAAGCACACACAACAGCATCTAGTATATTCTTTATTTAAAAAAAAAAAACTTCAATTCTATCTCTTCTAGCTCACTAAATTTTAGCAACTCTCTGCTCTTTACTATACCAAGTTAAGATTCTTGATCATGGCATTCAAATACTGTCAGCAAACATTCTCAATCTAAATATCTGGCATTCTTCTCTACCATGTCACATGCTCCAACAAAATTAGACTAATAGAATTTCCCAAATGTATTACATATTTCATTCATCCAACCACCCATCAAATCACATTTATTGAAAGTATCTATTCCTTTACTTGTATTGTTTAAAACATTTGAATGCACTGCTTCCCATTTCCATCTGTTGAATTGTTGCCCTTTTATCAAGATCTTTCTCAAGTATCTCCTTAGCTACTTATAAGGTCAGCTTTGGTCACCCTACATGAAAGTAACAGTTTCAGTTTTTGATTCTCTGTAGAACTTTGTTTACCTTCTCTTTCTATATTATGTTCTTATTTTAATGTTGCTATTTATTGTATTGATAAATCACTTAGTGAACATAAAATTATATTGCAAAGAAGATTTCAAAGCAAAAGTAAAACTTCATTTTTACTATTATTATCAGCATTAATTTTTTTTATTTTACTCTTTCCTACTAATCTAAAATTTTATTGAAACATAGGTTATAATGTACTCATTGTCCCAGTCCCTGAGGTAATTATTATAGTAATAGTAATTATATATAATTATTATATATACACATATACATAATTATGATTTATATAATAATAATATAATTATATATCATATATAATAATAATGATATATAATTATTCTATTTACATATAAATATTAATTGTTTATTTAATATATAATATATAATATTGTATAATATAATGTATAATTTTAATATATAAATATTAATTATTTATATAATATAGAATATGATATAGTATAATATATTAATAATTGTATATTATATTATATTATGTTATATTATAATAATTATATATTATATTTTATTTTATTAATATTTATATAATATATGTTAAATATTAATGATTATAGATAAGTATAATAATTATATATATCAAATTAGTGCATTTTAAATTGAATTGATACTGATCACATATCCTAGATTGAAATATTAATTATATACGTATTTTAAAACAAAATGTATTAATATAACAGAATTACTTATTTTAGAATCTTATTTAATCATCAGAAACATGTTTTATATGTTCTAATTATAATACACTCATGAAATCAGGAATAACTCTTTCTCATGGCTTAGCCCTCTTCACATCCTATAACACACATAAGAAGACAAAATACTTTTATTCAGAAAAGCTAAGCAATGTTTTAAAACAGTTGGTCACTACCTTAAAATAATCTTATAATTACACAGGGAGTTTTTGAAAATCTCAGTGCCCAGGACACATGCCAAACTAGTTAAATTAGAATCTTTGGGGATGGCACACAGGCATCAGTGTTATTTAAATCATATCTATCAATATATAAAAAGAATAACATGCATGACAAAGTGGGATTTATTTCAGGTATGCATGACTGGTTTAATATTAGAAAACCAATAAATGTAATTATCATGTTAATAGTCTAAAGAAGAAAAGGTACACAAGCCTATCAATTGATGCAAAATAAATTATTTGGCAAAATGTAATACCCATTTGAGATTAAAACTATCATCAACTAGAAATAGAAGGTAACAAGCTCAGCTGAAAAAAGCATCAACAAAAACAAAAACACCCACAGTAAAATAATAATTAATGGTAAAATTGGAATGTTTCCTCTAAAAACAAAAAACAGGGAAAGGATATTTTCTCTCATCACTTCCATATAGTATTGGAAGTCTTAGTCTGTCTGTGCAATAAGGTAAAAGTGAAAATAAAAAGCATGCAGATTAGAAATAAAATTTTTTCTCTTTCTAGATAACATGATTATCCTAGTGGTAAGTCTAAAGTAATCTATAACAAAATTAGAACTAATTAGTGAGTTCAACAATGATACTAGGTCAACTCAAAAAAGCAATTATAATTTAATATATTAGAAATTATATATTAGAAATTAGCCAATGTAAATAAAAATTTTAAATGCAATACCATTTCACAAATAAAATAGGTATGGACTCTAAAAAATGCATATCCGTAAACTGAAAATATAAACACTGAGGAAAAAAATTAAAGTAGACCTACATAAATGAAAAGACATACCATGTTTATGAGTTAGAAGACTCAACATAATAAGGATGTTAATTATTCTTAATATATCTATGGGCTTAATGCAATTTCTATTCAAAAATCTCAACAATTATTTTTCTTTTGAAATATTGACAAGCTAATTCTAAAATTTCCTATGAAAAAACAAAGAAAGTAGACTAGCTAAAATAATTTTGAAAAGGAAGAATAAAGTTGAAAGAATCATACTACCCGATCTTAAGACTATATATAGTCATAGTAATCAAGACAATGTAGTATTAAAGGAGGAGCAGACACACTAATCAATAAAATAGAATAAAGAAACTAGAAATAGACTGGATATACTGAACTGAATTTTGAATAAGATACAAAAACAATTCAAAAGAAGGGGTAGTTTTTCAATAAATTATTTTGAAACAATTGAACTTTCATAGGCAAAAATATGAATCTGATGTAAATTTGACTCTCTCTAAAATAATTAACTCAAAATGGGTAAAATGTATAGTTTTAAATCATAAAACTATAATTCCTTAAGAAGAAAACATAGGAGAACATCTTTCTGACTTAAGATTAAATGAACAGTTTTTAAACATGACACCAAGAACATGATCTAAAAAGAAAAAAAAATGATAAATTAGACTTCATCAAAAATAAATTTTTTTTCTATGAAATACCCTGTTAAGTGGACAAAGTTAAGCCAAAAACTGGGAGAAAATATTAGCAAAACATATAGAAGTCAAAGGACTTATTTTTTAATTATTATTAATATTCTGGTGACATTGGTTAATGAAATCCAGTAAGTTTCAAGTGTACAATTCAACAATAAGTCATATATATATATTGTATGTTCACCACCCATAGTTAGATTTCTTTTCTGTTACCACATATTTGACCCCTTTCACCTTATCTACCTCCTTTCTCCCCACTCTATCTTCTGGTAACCACTAGTCTACTGTCCATGCCCATGAGTCTTTGTTTGTTTGTCTGCTGCTTTTAGATTTATATTCCACATATAAGTGACATTATGTTTTCATGAAAAAAGTTTTCAACTTTTTCTGTCTATTTTCTGTCTAGCTTATTTCACTTAGCATGATTATCTCAAGGTCCATCCAGGTTGTTGCAAATGGCAGTATTTCATTCCTTCTTACGGCTGAGTACTATTCCCTTGTATATATGTACCACAGCTTCTTTAGACAATCATCTATTGTAGGACACTTCGGTTGCTTCCATGTTCTGGCCACCGTGAATAGTTCTGCTAAGAATAACAGTATGCATATATCTTTTTTGGATAGATGTTTTCAAGTCTTTGAGAGTAGAAGGATTGCTGGATCATATGGAAGATCAATTCTTAGTTTTTTGAGGAACCTTCATACTGTTTTCCATAGTGGCTATACCAATTTATATTCTCCCCAGCAGTGTATGATGGTTTCTTTTCTTCCATATCCTCTCTAACACTTGTTATTACTTGTCCTGTTGATTATAGCTATTCTAACAGGTGTGAGATGGTATCTCATTGTGATTTTGATTTGCATTTCCCTAATAACTAGCAATGTTGAGCATCTTTTTATATGTTTGTTGGCCATTTGTATGTCTTCTTGAGAGAAATGTCTGTTTAGGTCCTCTGCCCATATTTTAATTTGATTGTTTAGTTTTTTGTTATTGGGTTGTATGAGTTCTCTATATATTTTGGATATTAGGCCCTTATTGGAGGTGTTGCTTGCAAATATATTTTTCCATTCAAATTGTCTCTTTACTTTGTTGACAGTTTCTTTTGCTGTGCAGAAGCTTTTTAGTTTGATATAGTCCCATTAATTTATTTTTGCTTGTACTCCCCTTGCCTTTGAGATATAAAATCCTCATTAAGTTGAAGGTCCATGAGTTTAGTTCCTATGTTTTCTTCTATGCAATTTATTGTTTCAGGTCTTATATTCAGGTCCTTAATCCATTTTGAGTTAATGTTCATGTGTAGTGATAGATAACAGTCTAGTTTCATTTCTTTGCATGTGGCTTTCCAGTTTTCTCAGCACCATTTACTGAAGAGGTTTTCCTTTCTCCATTGTATGTTTTTGGCTCCTTTGTTGAATATTATTTGCTTATGTAAACATGGATTTACTCCTGGACTCTCAATTCTATTCCACTGGTCTTTGTGTCAAAGGACTTCTATACAGAATAAAGACTATTTCACCCAAAATAGTATGCAGATGTCAAATAAATGTGCAAAAAGATGTTCAGCATCATAAATCAAATTACAACACCAATTAGAGCTACAATGAGATTCTACACACACCAATCAAAATGGCTAATATAAAAATAAAATAGCAAATGCTGGCAATGATGCAAAGCAGCTAGGTCTTACCTCTTACCTTGTTGGTAGAAATGAAGAATGGTAAAGCCAGTCTGTAGAATAGTTTGGCAGTTTCTTAGGAGGTTACACATGCATCTGCCATATGACCCACTAATCACTTCTCTGCATACATTTATCCTAGAGAAATGAAAATGTGCATCCACCTAAATTATATACATAGCAGTTTTATTTGTAATAAACAAATACTGGAAATAACCTAAATGAACTTAAATAGGGAAATGGATAAACAAACTGTGATACATAAATACCATTAAATGTTACTCAGTTATATTAAAAAATTAACTATTAGCACACCAAGTAGGATAGATCTAAAGGATACTATGGTGAGTAAAAAAAAATAGCCATTCTCAAAAAATTACACATGGGTGTGATTCCACATATAATACTTTTAAAATGACAAAATTACATTGATGGAGAGAAAGCAGCCAGTATTTGGGGTTAATGTAGATTCTGACTATAAAAGGTAAGTGAAAGGAAGTTTCTTTCTGGCAACAGAACAGATTTGTGTCATGGTTATGGTAATAAAATTTCATCACACTACACATTAAAAAATGTGTGCTTGTAAACATCGGTGAAATATGAGTGAAGTTTGTGCTTTAGTTAATAGTATTATACCAATGTTAATATTTTGGTCCTAAAAATGTACTTTGGCTGTGGAAGATTTATCATTAGGAGAAAGGTGGGTGAAAACTACATGAATACTCTACTTTTTTGCAATTCATTGTGAGTCTTAAACTATCTCCAAATAAGAAGTAAAAACAAAAATGGAGCTCCCACTATGACCAAAGTCAGGTTTCATGTGCTGGAGTATCTTCGCCCTCAAGGAGCTTACAATAAAGCAGTGCTGGGTTTTTAACTGAAATAGACAACGCAGTAGGAGAAAAAGTTTGCTACAGAATTTTAGACATGCCTGTTGAAATCTAAATGTAAGTTTAGGGGATAGTCAGATAGAATTACAGTTCAGAAGAGAGGATGAATATACAAGTTTGGGAGTCATCAGCACAGGGCACATTTTCCAGAGAGAATATAAAAGAGGACCTAGAAAGCTTCCCTCTTAATCGCTGGATCTGTCCCCCTCAGCAGCACAACCACATTGTCTTGGGGTGGGGTCTCCTTCCATAAATGTATTGGTGCTGTGGCTAAATTCAAAGGCCAACAAATAACATAAATTTGTGATTTGAACCCATCATAAAGAAGATAGAAAAGTAGAAGTGCTCCAGGAGAATGAGAGGAAGCATGCGCCTTGTTCAAATTCATTAAATCTATATTTTGTGCAAACACTTTTTTTTTTTGCTAGCCAAACAAAACAAGAGTGCAGCCAGATTCTGCCAAGAGCTGTTGATTTGCAACTCCTGTTAAAAGTGTAAGTTGACTAGTTTACTAATTTCTGATTAAATAATGACACTTCTATGGCTTAATAGATAACCCTTCTAAGATATTTGCATTTTCAAAAAGAGTTTCATATGATAAAATATTTTTAGCCCACAAGATTTTAGACAAAGGAACACTCTATTACAGAGGGACTCTTTAAGGAATGCTCTCTAAATTATACTACAAAGAGAAAACTATGAGAAAAGCCAACCTTTGTTTAAAAGATATGTCTGTATAATACAAAGTAAAAGTGACCTTTGAAATTCTGTTCATTTAATCAAAATCAGTTATTTTTAGCCCCCTTTTATCGATTGGCTTATTGACTTATTAGAAATGCTGTCTAAATATAGCACACCTTCTTCATTGCACATATTAGTTTCTAATAAGAAGATTTTCCTTTATCTGTTCAGACAATAAGTTAATCAACTGAGGAGGGGTTTTGCCACATGGGACACAAATCAATTTTACAATTATGATTGGAATCAGACACTTCACATATATGCTAATATTAGTGATTCAGGTGACTGAGTAATTTGTTGTAAATTATTTCTGCAAAGATTCACCTCAACACTGACAACAAAAAAGAGGCTAGGGATAAGCTAATTTGTTTAAGAAATCAGATTATAGTAAATATTTAATAAGCACCATAATAATGTATATTATATTAAAAAGTCTAGATGCTATGTGAGATGAAACCTGAACACAAGTGTGCCTTATCAAGAAACTCCTTAATCTGGTTTACAAAGTCCTGCATGATTTAGTCTTTGTCTACATAGCCAAGCATATCTGCTTTTTCTCATCTGCTATATTCTAGCTGCATAATTTTGTTTCTCTATTGTTTTAATATGGAAAACTGTCTAGCTTTAGCACCTTTATGTTAGCTGTTCCTTTTGCCTAAGATGATTATCCTTCAGATTATCCTTCATAAAATTTTATTTAAATTATCTGCATGCATTAGTCACTAGCTAATTTTTTTATTTGTATATTTGTGGTCTCTCCACTCTCCTCTAAGCTTCATGAGTGCTGACAAATAAGTTCTCTGTAGTGGGCTAAAATTGGTGGCCCCAAATAAGATATGTCCATGTCCTAACCTCTGAAATCTGTGAATATAGCCTTATATAGAAAAAGATGTGATAAAGTTCAGAAAATTGAGAGGAGGAGTCTATCCTAGATTATCTGGGTGAGCCCTAAGTTCAATCACATTCACTCTTATGAGAAAGAAGCTAACAGCATTTTGACATACCTACAGAGGAGAAGGTGATGTGAAGATAGAGGCAGAGATCGGAGAGATGCCAGCAGCCACTAAAATCTAGAATGAGCAAGAAAGAAATCTCCCCAGAGCCTCCAGACAAAGTGTGGCCTTGCTGAAAACTTAGTTTTAGACTTCTGGCCTCCAGAGTTCTGAGAGAATACATTTTTGTTGACTTAAGCTACCCAGAGTGTGGTAATTGGTTATAACAATAGGAGATTAACAATATACCTTCTTTAAAAAAAAGAAACTAAAAATATTAAGAGATAGAGTTGGTAAGAAAAAGTTCAAAGACAACAGAAGGAGAGCTCAAGGAATGAATGGAAGCAACCAAACTCTAGAAAGCAATATAAAAAGCAATGAAAATTAAATTTTAAAAATGACTGAAAACATAGATACCAAGGGGACATTAAGCAAGTTCCACAAAAAGAAATTGTAATATGAGAACACTTAAATGATTATAGAGATTATGCTTAATATGAAAGATGACAAAGACAATAAAAAAGTGTTTTTGGAGTTCCTGCGTAAGAAAAAATAAAAATAACATTCAAAGATATGCCATATAAAATTTATCTGAGTAAAAAGTATAAATTAATCAAAGAACACACCAGTATTCCCAAAAGTAATATTATATGATTAATGAAGAAATATAAAACAATAGTTTATAAATTTCAAGTATAAAAATAAAGTTGAATGGTTATAGAGTTAGCAAAACTAAGTATTGCCCAAATCAGAGACAGAAGTAAGGTACATTGTCTCAGAATTCCTTTGCACCACATACAAACTCAGAAAACAAGAAAGTCCTGTGTACAACTCACTGATTCAATGAAAATGGAGCTCAAGAAATGTACATAGTTAAGCTGCTGTTCTAGCATGGAAACAGAGGAGAGATATTTTTAGAAATTCAGGAACCAAAGAAATACAGCATCTATAAGTCTTAAGGGAGTATGATATTTGAGAATGAAGTCCAATTAATCAATAAATTAATAATATTGATAATAATAATAATAAGACAAACCATTAGGAATGGGAAACAATGAAAGTTGTAGGAGAAAATAATGAGAAAACTTTCTTGCGGTAGGGAAAGCCTTTGTCACTATGGCCCAATATCCTGAATCCATAAAAAAGATTGATTTCAGTAATATTAAAATTGAATTTCTGATTGGCCAATCAAAAGATAACTTACTTTTTTGTAAAAAATATTTGCAATTTTTTAGAGACAAAGCCAAAAATATTAAATATCAAAGAGCTTCCAGTATTGAGAAGGATAAAATCAATAAACAGACAAATTCTGAATAGGCAGTGCACAAAAAGACAAAAAAACTAGCCCATACACATAAGTAAAGATACTCAACCTTGTTTAAAATAGAAATGAACAGTAAATTTGCACTTATATATCATATTTTTCCTGTCAGTGAAACAAAAATTCAAAAATTTGATAATACTCCTTGTTTATGAGATTTGGGATATTGACAACTCTCCATTGTTTTTAGCAGTGTAAATTTGGGCACACGCTGTGAAAGACAATTTTCAGTCTCTATCAAAAAAAAAATACACATACTCTTTGCACTCCAATTTCAGTTTGGAGACTTTATTCTACAGATGTACTTACAGAAAAAGATAAGTAAGTAAGTAGGTGCACTGCAATACTGTTTGTAAAGACAAAATATTGAAAACTTTATATGTGTCCATTGATAGGAAACTGGTAAAAAGAATGAAAATACATAAATAAAAGAGGAAACAATGAAGTTATAAAAAATTAGGACTCCACATTTACTGATATGTTGAAAATGATAAACATATATATCCTAACATATATTGCGAAATGATAAACCTAAGATGAATAAAAATGAACAAATGTACTGTCTTTTGTGTAAAAAGGGAAAAATAAAAATCTATTTTCATGTTTATTATTCAGTATCTATAAATAGAACTCTAAGAGAATGTATAAATAACTAGGAACAGTAATCAGTTAAGGAGTTGGTGAGAAATGTGTACATAAGATAAATGATGAAAAGGAGAAGGTTCATTATATTTCTGTTTATATTCTCTTTTTTTTTAAACCATGTAAATATAATGCCTACACAATAGAATAAAGGAAAAAATATACTTCGAACACAGGCATAATCAAAGTACAGAAATGTTTCTTAGAAGGGGGAGCATTGTTTTTAATTTTACTTTTATTTTTTTAAAGAGACAGACGTGTGTGTGTGTGTGTGTGTGTGTGTGTGTGTGTGTGTGTGTGTGTGTGTGTGTTTAAAACAATGAGGTTTAAGAAATAGGGTGATGGGACAGAGTCTGGATAAGTTCTTAAACTTCAAAAGCAGTTGTACTACTTTTCATTCCTGCCAGAATTGAATGAGAGTTTCTATTGCTCTGTACCCAAGCCAGCAGTTGATACTGTCAATTTTCTTTTAGATTATAACTATTCTGTTACTTGTATAGCGTAATTTGCATTTCCCTAATGACAAATGAAGTTGAACATCTTTTTATATTTTATTTGTAATCTATATACAGTTTCTGGTGAGCTGGCCCTTTTTTTTTTCTTTATTGTGTTGTTTATTTTCTAATTGTTGAGTTTTAAGAATTCCTTGTATTTTTGGACATGAGTTTTTAATAAGATATGTGATTTTCAAATATTTTTTACCAGATTTTGGCTTATGTTTCATTCTATGAACAATGTCTTTTGCAGAGAAGATGCTTAAATTTTAATACAGTTTTACTTATCAATTTTTTTATGGATAATGCTTTTGGTGTATTTAAAAATTCATTGCCAAATCCAAAAGCATATAGAGTTTCTCCTATTTTTTCTTTATGATTTTCATGTTTTTTTATTTTAGATTTAGGTCTATGATTCATTTTGCATTAATTTTTGTGAAAGGTATAATGTCTCTACCTAGATTTCTTTTTTTACTATTATTCAAAATATACAAAGTAGATATACAGATGGCAAATAAGCATATGAAAAGAAGCTTCATATCATGTGTAGTCAGGAAAACAAAAACTAAAACAACAATGAGATGTCAACTACATTCTGTTAGGTTGCCCAGAATACAGAACACTAACAATACTAGTGAGGATATGGAGCAAGATGAACTCTCATTCAGTCCTAGAGAGAATACAAAATGGTGCAGCTATAATGGAAGATGATTTGGCAATTTCTTACAAAACTAAACATACTCTTACCATATAATTCATCACTCATAATTCTTGGTATTTACCCAAAGGAGCTGAAAACATGTACACACAAAACTTGTAAATGATGTTTCTAGCAGCTTTATTCATAATTGCCAAAACCCGGAAGCAAGAGATCCTTTGGTAGGTGAATGGATAAACCATGGCTCATGTAGACAAAGGAATATTATTCAGTATTAGAAAGAAATGAGCTATCAAACTTTGACAGTCATAGAATAAATGTAAATATGTGTTACTAAGTGAAAGAAGCCAATCTAAAAAAGCTACTTACTATATGATTCCAATTCTATGATATTCTTGAAAAGGCAAAACTATGGAGACAGTGACAAGATCAGTGATTGCCAGGGGCTGGGGAGAGGGAGGTATAAATAGGTGGAGCACAGAGGATTTTTAGGGCAGTAAAACTACTTTGTATAATACTATAATGGTGGATATGTCATCATACATTTGTGCAAATATAGAATGTACAACACCAAGAATAAACCCTAATGTGAACTGTGGACTTGGGTGATAATAATGTGTCAGTATTGGTTCATCAGTTGTAACAAATGCACCACTCTGGTGGGAGCTATTGATAATGGAGGAGAGTATATGTATATGGGGGTGGGCTGTGTGTGGGAAATTCTGCACCTTCTGCTCAATTTTGCTGTGAATCTAAAATTGCTCTAAATAAGGTCTTTTAAAAAAAATATGCTGATTTCAAAACCCAGTTTTCTCCCAAGTACTGTATTTTTTACCTCTAGGATATGTAAAATGCAATTATTTGAATATCTCATTATAATCAGGATTTCTGGATTCATAAGTTTTACTTACATGGCAGATCCTTGAATTTTCACAGAGTTTATCTCTGTTTCTGGAGCCTGTGCATCTTATAGAGTCTCCACAGCACTTGCCATTTCTTATTCATCCACCTATCAACATAATATAAATACTATAATGGACAGAAGTGATGAGCTAGGGAATATTCAAAGTTCAAGTTACCTTTTGAAAGTTAATATAGCTGTGGAACAAAAACAAGTGTGCAGTGTTGTTAATCTCATGTGATGTTTATTGTTTCTCATAATCCTTCCAAAAAAGATTTGATAAATATCTGTTAGACAGATCAACAGGACATTTGCCAGAGGCTAAATAATCTACTCTAGTGAAGATACCACATTTGGCACAACATCTTTTATTGGAGCTACTACTTAGTTTTGTTGTGTTAGTCCACTGTCATCTGTAATAATCTATCCAATGTTTTTTTAGGGGCTAGCTAGACTGCTGAATTATATGGGAATCTGGAAGGGATTAATGACACTTGTTATCTTTAAATATTGGAGGATAATACTGACTAATTCATTTCTTCAAAAATGTGTTATTGTTTTTTATTTAGTATTATTTTCTGGGGAAGTGTATAGTTTCAGAGGCTTCCAGTGGGCCTTCCCCACTATAATAATTCTCATCACATAGGCGAAGAAATCAATGTTAGGATTTTGCCAAATACCGAGTATATTTGTTCTAGATATATTCAGAAAATGGGGACATGACTACTGGGTTTATTCATAGACTCATTGGATCCACAATGAGCCAGACATGTTACAGGGCTTCATTTATTATAACTCCCACCCTAACACAAGGGGAATGGTGGTGCTTTGTGTCCACAGGTATTAATGCCAATTCAGACCCATACTCAATAATCCTCAAAAAGTGTGGCTATCTTCTTTCTCCATCTATAGTTACTCAATATATAGTTGTCAGTACTCTTGGGAAAGAACTGGAGAAAAAACTGGAAGAATGAGTACTTGACATACTTGTTGTGATGTTCCTTTGTCCTTCCTCACGGTACTCAAATTTTCATTCAATCAATGGATTCTGGATTTCAAAACTTACTCAAGTCTGGAGGCTGGGAAAGGGATAACAACATTACATTGATATGGTTGCATTCATTCTTTATTTCTTTTGATTGTAGAAATTAAATAATACCCTGGTTAGCTTCCCATACAAGTTACCTCTGAAAAGTATTATATTAACCATCTCTATATATCTCTACAGATCAGGCCTTTTCTGCCTGCCACTTTGACCTTTTTTTCATTGTGATAAATGTGTCCATCTTGTTTTGACAATAAAGTACCACTAACTGGCTTCCTTTATTTCAGCATACTCTCATGCTTATTGCTGTCAGGGAGACTGGTTCTGTCACAACAATTTCTACAGTCAGCCTTGACTTACAAAAGAGAGTTATACCAAGCTTCTCAGTGATGCTAGTACTTTTCTCACCAGTGTAATCCTTATTGTTTCAGTGAGAAAACTGTGCTTCTTTCTTTCTTAGTATATAGTTTTTTGGTAGTTTTTCTGATCTTCCATAGAACATTGTTACAGCACACTCATTTCTTTAAGCCAATTCCATGCCTTATTTCTCTGTCACACAATTCTGGCATTTCTACTTCACTAATGTTGTGCCATCCTAGCAATGTGATTAGCATGGTCCCTTAGGGGCCTTGCTGGTGTCTTAAATCATACATCAGAAGAGAATTCTCCATATTGATAAAATCTCTGTTATTCAACTTTATGTTCTGCACCCTTTGTTCTGTCACCTTCAAGACCCAGTTCCATTCATACTCCTTTGGCTCCTATGGTACCTATGAAACACATTCTGCAGCTCCTTTGTCATATAGCCTCTTAGCTGGGTCAATACCTCCCCATTGGGATGATCTGGTATTTGACATTTAATATTGGTCAGTTTATCTGGAGGGAAATAAGGGTAGATCCTTGAAGTGTAGGGGCATAGGTGGAAACACTGATTTTGAAAGCACTTAAGTTATTTGAATATTCTGCATGATCTCCAAGCAAAGCACCCTTCAAACCAGAACCACTCTCTTCTAATGAAGAGATGTGGATTACTTTCACTAGCTAAGAGGATTTAGAGAAGAATGAAATTTTGGTGTTCTCAACTACATTTAATTAATTGTCTTCATTCCAAATCTAAAAGGAATATGCCTTCATCATTAGAAACCTGACCTTGGCTTAGGAGACCTGCTGAGGCTGAGAATTAACTTTCTCTGAAGTTAGTTCCTCTAGTTTTATGATTAAATTTTAAACCTAGTCCTCTGCTCCATCTGCCCTCCAGTGGAAAGCAATTAAGTCTTCTTAAATGCTGCCAAGCATCTTTCTGGTATTTAAATTTCTCCCTGGAATGATAATTAATCACCTGAACTTGTCATTATCTCTCTTCAGTTAAAACAAAATGGCTCTAAGTAAAGCCCATCCAATTCATAGTTCTTATACTTACTATTTAGCTTATGCCAGTAAGTTCCAGAAATAATTACATAGCCAGAGTGCCCCCTTACACAAGTACAGCATCCCAGTACACTACTGTAATAATTTTAAAAATGATCAAATGGCAAAGACTGTTTTCCTCTCATCACCAACAATGAAGTCCTCATTGGCAGATAACCTGGAAAAGGTCATAACACAGTTAAAATGAATCTCTAGAGCTAGGGTGGCCCTTCAGAATTGTCCCAACGTGATTGAGATAAGGGGACTGGGCCTTTGCATCATTGCATCATTTAGTCATATGATGTGGTCTCTTCCCTGGAAGAGGGTATAATTTTAGAATGGTTTTTTTCTGTGGCCAAGGGCAATTTCAAGGGAAGAAATCAACCATGAGCTGAAAGCAGCAGACATTCCCAGTAGCTGGTCAGAACATGTGATTTCTAGAGCCTCAATTATCTATTATAGCATACACAGAAAATTTGCAAATATACGTGTATGCCAATAATTAGTGAGTTATTAGATAGAGAATATGCCCATAGAATCACCATACCTTTTAAGAAATATAGCACTGTAGAACTAGAGGAACCTCCACAAGCCTTATGAAGTTATGAACTCCATTTTCACAACACTAATCGTTACCCAACTTTTAACATTATACCTTAGTTTTGGTTGTTTTTAAACTTTACTTAAACTTAATCAAAATAGTATTTTTGTATGGATAACTTCTTTCACTCAATATTATTATTGTGGAAGCCATCCAGTGATCGTGTACATCAACAGTTCTTTAAATGCATATATTACTCTGTGATAGTCCTTCAAATGAATATATATAACAATTCATTATTATACTATTAACTGACATTTTAGTTGTTTCCAGTTTTTTACTGTTATCAATAATGTTGCTATGTACACATTTACACATACACTTTGGTGAAAATATGTATGTATGCAACTCAGTTGTGTTTAAATGGAAGAGTGAAACTGATGAGCTATAACAGCTTTCATAGATATCTCCAAACAGGATTTTTCCCCGAAGAATTTGTATCAATGTCCACTCTTATGGGAAGTACCAGAGCTCCAGCTGACTCACATCTTCCACACTTAGTATAGGCAGGGTTCTTTTTAATTTAAAATTTTTATTTTAATGATTTTTAGTGGTTATGAAATAGTATCTCATTGTAGTTTAATTCATCCAAAATAAACACCTCAGGAATTTATACTGATATTTTCACTTAAAATTCAAGACTATAGAACTTTTATTTGATGTCTCTGTTATATCATTATTACCTGATCCTAAAGAACATGAGAATAAAATAATTTAAATATGCCATAATTGCTCACTTGTTTTATCCCATTTTATATGCAAAATAGCCTCAGAATGACAGTACTACTATATGGCTACTATATACCACTATATGGCTACTGAACACATTATTTTTTTTATTTTTCCCTACTGTACGACCCCACCCTTAAAAAAGAATTGCCAGAATATATATTACAAGAATTTTTTTTCCTATTTCTTTAAATGCTAATAATTTGATTCTAATGCAAATGCAATGTTGTTGATTCTGGGGCAACATTCTTAAGTTTGTAGCATACAATCTCAACATGTACTTTCAAATAGTTCTTTATTATTTTTCAGTAGCTATTTTATTACCTTGCTTTGGTTTTCAGCTCCATAATTGCTATTATTTTAATTTGAACCTTCTCTTTCTATCTTTAATATTTGCCAATTTTTGTCTAATTTTTTTCTTTTTTGGTTATATTATTTTTAATTCTTTACCAAGTACTGATATTTTATTTCTGAATTTTTCTAATTCTTATTTGTTATGTTATTCTTTTATGTTTTATATTATTTTTAAATGTTTTTTTAGCTTTTGTTAAAGGTATATCTTTATGTCATACTTTCATTGTAGATTGTTTTTCTTACTCTTTTTTGTCAGTAATTTTGTATTGTATATTTTTATATAAAATTATACTCCATTTTAGGATGTAGCACATTTGAAGAAAGCTTTCAGAACTTTACATGGCTCCCCCTTCTGTTGTTTTTCTGTAGTGCTAAGATGTATGGCAGGTTTATTTTTGGATATATTCTGGCTCTAGACTTCTCCTTCACTTTGGTTTAGATTTTTTTTTCCTTTGTTTCCACTGTTCCTGTCATTCTCAAGATTGATTCTACTCCTAAAAGTTTTTCTGCATTCTGAGGCTTTGCTCAAAATAGAACTCTGATGGATCAGTTTTCAAGTTCTAAACCTTAAATATCTATTTTTCATAAAATTTTGATGCATCTGAATATTTTCTTGGGAGATATTGGTAAAGTAGGGTTAATGAATTAAATTGTATGAATATTAAATTTTTTTAATGTTTTGAATGATATATAATGTCAAATTTATTTCCAGATATTTTGTGCCAATCTACACCCCTGTCAGCATGAAATAGCAAGTCTCATCTCATGAAATCCATGCAGGGACTAACTGTTTTTTTCCTTGTTTGCTAATTTAATGAAAGGTAGTCTTCATTGTTTTGATTTGTACCTTGACCTCAATCTCTCTACGAAAACACAAATATGTTTATATACCAAAGTAACACAATGTGTGTGAGTTCTTTCTAATATTTAGAAAAACACAGTATATTTGGTTTAAATACTCTAAAGGAATTGTAGACATTAGATGAGGCATCAAAAACCAGACTGACTATGACCAGCTTTCTCTCATTACTTGTATTAAAATTAAAAGTTTCCTCCAGTCGCATCATTATGTTGTTCTTGCTCCTCTCTACCTATCCCTTCTTTTTTTGACGATGATACTTCATTCTTCTATATAGTTGCAATAGAAACTTCCTTTTTTATGCTATATAATACTTTTTTTACACTAATGTCTGTTCCTCACCACTCAGTTAAACCCCAAGACACAAGTATGCACATAGACACACATAGACACTCACATACACACTTACAGATATCTTATTTTCTTATTATGTTTTTTGTTTGTTTGTTTGTTTGTTTTTTTACTTTTAGCTTTGGACACTCCAAAAACATAGGATAGAAGCTGAAATTCCACCATCCCTCCTATGGTAGACACTGAAGTTTCATTTTGCAGGCCAGGAGAAGTTAAAAAAAATACAATGATTTATCTGAAGTAGTAGAAATAAGAGTTTTGAAAGTACCTGTGCTACTAGGAAAGCAGGAGGAATGAAATTAGAATTTACTCAGAAAATCGTCAGACACTGTCTTGATTCTTTTTATGTTATATTACCGTCAGTATTTAGCAACAACTCTTATCCCTATTTTAAAGAAGAGGAAACCGAGACTTAGAAACTTTAAGTAAACTGCCCAAGGACACAGAGCTATTAAACAGCCTTACATATATAAGAGGTGAAATATAATCTTAGACCCATCTGATTCCACAGTCTATGCATTTTTATTTCATATTATCAAACCAAAGAGAATATTTTTCTGTAAGGGGTCTCTATTAATGATCCTGTTTGAGTCGTGATAAAGTAGTGTCATGGATACTGATAAAATAGATAAATAAAACACTATATTTTAAATGGGGTTTTAGCTAACTGCTTTGTAGAGGTAAACAAGCTCTTTTTAAATGCCTGTTTCCTTGTATAGGTACTCTTCTCTAATCATCTCATGTGAATGAGGAGTTTTTAAACACCGTTCATGGAGATAATTGACATAGTTTGTAAGCGAGCAGATTTAGGAGACTAAGTCATGGTTTTTGTTTGCTTTTTTAAACACATAAAATATGTAAGTATTCAGGTTGTGGTCTTTAAATATTGTTAAAATTACTTACCTTAGTAGAATAAATTTAAACTACATAAAAATCACAGCGATTTATAAATATAATAATAATTCATGTTTTTAAAATCTGAGTAAAACAGGTCATATCGTGCTTTAATTTAAATTTGTTCTTCCCTCAAGTCCATGAGTGTTGCCTGTCAGGAGCAGAATAAATGCATTAGGATTTGTTGAAGTGGGCTGGGTACTTCTGCAAACTGTCTCTTTTCTAGGAGTTTGGTTAACTTTTACGCCCTGTCTGCCTTTTTCTCCCTTCATAACACACTCCTTCATTCAATAAATCCTTCACTCCTTAAGTAAAGGCCTTTGTTAATTTAATAATTTACTTACTTTCAGTTTACATTATTAAGAGAAAGATTTATTTTTATGAAAGAATTTTCCCATATTGTAAAGATAAATATATCTAGAGATATGTTACTTTAATTTTTAAACTTTAAGTTCAGCTATGTTTTATTGATTCTATTCAATAAAGAACAATTTAATAACAATAAAAGAAATTACCCATGTTTAGATTATATTTTTATTTTAAGTTTTTAATTTTTTAAATTTTTAAATTAAAGTTGACATACAATATTAGTTTTAGGTGTACAACATAGTGATTAGACCTTTATATGCCTTAAAGTGATCACTCCGATAAGTCTGACACCATACATAGTTATTATAATATTATTGACTATATTCCCTATGCGATACTTTACATCTCCATGACTGTTTTTATTACTGGTAATCTGTACTCAGAAGGGTGACTGGGGGCATGGGTGAGACAAAAGTTTTAAAACCACAACAATAAATGAAAAGAAAAAACAAAAAGCCTACTAGCTTTAATTTTTCTTTCCCTACATTTTGTTTACATAGATTAGATTATAGACTTCTTCACCTGTTTCTTTCTGAAATTAATTTAAAGGAAATTAAAATGATCACTTTTTGAATATATTATTGTATTTAATGAGCTAATTCTTTTTTTCCAGCATTTTGACTATAATTATGTCAAAATTTGTCCACTCAGCATTCTGATGAAAAAAGCAGTAAACCATTAAACAGGCATTGGTCATTCAATCAAAAATAAAATAATCAGATAGATATAGAATTGATTGATAGATATTCAAAATAATATCTTTTAGTGGTCTTTGATATGGGTGAATTTATTTTCTTTTTTTGTAATTTACTACTTATTCCTATTTTTATAATAAATATGCATTACTTATGTAGTTAATAAAATATAAAACATCTGTAAAATACAAAAATGTTTTTAAATAAATGAAAATAAATTGAGAAAGTGATAAAATATCAGCAGATAAAATTAGGAATAATGTAATGGGATAGCTTCAGAGTGTCTGTGTTAATTTAACCAGTCAATCATTTCCCAGAAGTTTGACTGGAGGTGAAGCATCTTAATTAGGAGAGGGTAGAATTGTGTCCCTGATGTTATTCTTGATATTCTTCTCTTGTCATCAAAAGATTTTCTGTGGCTTTAACTTACATTTTCCATTTTCAGGATCTCATTGTTCTGGCCTATAACTAATATCAGAGATTTTTGCTCATACAAAGAATTATTAGTTTCTTTGACTTAGAGAACAACTGTTCGGTTTCCAGAAAAGATCAACAACTCTATTTCTATTTTCCTGTTTTTGTTTCTAATTTTAATTGCATGAACATTTACTATGTCATGTATTTTCAGGAAGGGAAAACTTATTGTACAATTCCTTTAAAAAGTGGATGTACTCTGTCTGACTATAATTATATATGAAAAGTACATTGTGAAATAGTCTATTTCATATGTGGAAAATTTTTCATAAAGTTCTGCCCTACTATTCTTTGAACTTTCTTCCTTCACTGATGATGATTTTTTTTTTTCACTATAGACATTTGCACAATATTCAGCCCTGAGACTGAATTTATTTTAGCCTTCTGGGATTTTTCTCTTTTAGTATCTAATAGCACATTACACCAGGGTTTGGGTTTTCTTAACTTCAAATACTTACTAAAATAATTAAGATAAAAGAATCCTGAAATAATTTATTGGGAACTCTTATTTGACTATTACTACTTAATATTGAGTAGGGGCTAATCTGGAAAAGAGTTTCTGGGGGATTTGATAATATATTCCAGTCTAGCAACTCAGTTAATGATAGTTTCCAAAAAATTAAATTAGTTGGCCATTTTTTTCAGTGCTGATTTTAAGTTTCATTCCAGGGTAATTAGATTGTAACCTATACTATCCATTACTTTTTAAATATATGGACAAGTGTAAACATACTTTCAAAAATATTCTATGCCCATAATAATATAATACATACCAGGCAAATGCGTATATATAAATATATACACATATATTTATATGTAAATTTTTATTATATTACTAAAAATATTCAAAACCTGTGGTTATTTTAATTTACTTTTCTGTTAAATTCTTAAAGATAAGTATTTCAACATTATTAATTTCTCACTATATTGTAGTAGTTTTTCCTTAATGTACTTCACTAATTGTGTTGTTTTATCCCCTTCATTAGGTACTATCACCTTTTTTTAGTGATTTTGCCCTTAAAATTTACTTTACAGGATTCTATTGTTGTCCAAGGAATCACATGATTCATTATTTTTTATGATTTTTTTAAACTATAGTGTTCATTTTGTTTTAGTAATATACAGTATAACTAAGGTGATTATACTTTTCCAACTTGAGCAGCCCCACTTTATACCTGTTATAAAAGTACAGTCCCTTCACTTAAAATCGTCCTGATTTACCAAAGAAATAATATGATCTTCCTACTTTCAAAAAGCTCATACTTTGATTTTAATTTTTTTTCTAATATGGGAATCATTGATTTAATAGAGGAAATTATCCCATTTAAATATTCTGATGATTCATGCATACATGTTTTTTCTTCCTTCTTAATTGAGTACAGTAATCTTTATACTTGGTGTAAAACTTTTGATGTGTGTTATTTTCATATCTTTCCATTGTTTTTCTGGCTTGAATGCTTTCTTTAGTGCCTACTTTTCTGAAATAAGTCAATCTAGATGGTTGAGTTTGTTTCTCCATTCTAAAATATCTTTCTATTATTACCAAATTAAAACTATGTTTCATTAAAAAAATAAAAATAAATTTTCAATATCTATTTTAACATATTTTACATTATTATATTAAAATAAAATGGGTGGTAGTCTATTTTTTATTTAGTAAATAAAAAGGATGCCTTCATTAAATATTTGATTATCTCTGTTTCTCTTTTCTTTTCCTCCATAAGTATTTTCCCCTGTGTTGTAGTGTGGTACTTGAGAAATCCTATACCAATCTTTTTTTTTCTTCTCTCATTGAAAACCTAGTCTTTCCATGTGCAAGCTTGTAACATTTGCTCTTTATTTTGTAGAAATGTTACCAGAATCTACATAGGAAAAATCTGGGTGTGTCTTTTTTGTTTATTTGGTTTTTCCCCATTAACTCTGTTAAAACTTTATCCATTTTCACTTGGAGAACCAATATTCAGGGAATATTTATTCACCATTTTTCACTATTCTCTTCCAGGAAGAATATTACTTGCATGTTAGTGCTCTTGAATCTGTCCTTAAAGGATTTATATATACATATATACTTGCTATGACTCATGAGAATTTTTTAAAGTTTGATTGTGAAACCCACTATTTTGTTCTAGGGCATGCTTATTAGGGTTTTGTTTTTCAGTTTATCTACTGAAATTTAAAATTTAGAAATTATCTTATTTAAATTATCTTATTTCTCTACATTGTTTTTGTGTTCTATGTTTCTCTCTTTGGGAGTTCTTAATATCATTCATAGATATTTTCTACTGCTTAAATAGGAGCTAACCATTTTAACATTAAGCTCTATTTTTCTCCCTCGTATTCACAAGTTCTTTTAAATAGGCGTACTTAATTTTTTCCTTATGGATATCGTTTCCCAGGGAGGTAAGTTGTCCTAGGTTCTCATGTAGTGGCCACTGGCAGGAAGCATAAGTCAGTTGCAGAACATGAGAAAGTGGGTGGCTTCGCTGTTTGTAAGCTTCTTCATGTACAAGTGAACACAGTGATCCTGGAAGACACAAAAAAGCAATTAAGTTCACCTGGATAGGTCCTCTCCAGCATTTCCATCATCAACTCAATTACGCAGAGCCCAATAGCAGAGTATCTATAAGGTTCCGACTTTCCCTTCAAATCATCAAAGCAATGTTCTGACACCTGCAATAGTTGAGTAGTCTGTGGGCCTTTACCCAGATTCTGCTGCAAAGCCGGAAGCCCTTGACTCATTCAGGCATCCGAACCATTTTCCTCTGAGAAATTTCATGGCCTGCAATGAAGTAAGATTTCCCCTACCCACCTATCTGATTTAGTTTATGTTTTTAATACTTGTGGCAAGGATTGAGAAGGTCTAAAAATGTATGTTTCATATGATTATACTCATATGTGGAATATAAAACCAAAAGCAACAAATGAGCAAGGCAAATAAGAACTCAGACACAAACAACAGGTTAGTGGTTACTAGAGGAAAATGGAGAGGGGAAAGGTAGATAAGGGTAAAGGGGGTCAAATATATCATAATAGAAGGAGATTGGGTGGTAAGCACACAGTTCAATATACATATGACATATTATTGAATCGTACACTTGAAACTTGTATAATTTCATTAGCCAGTGTCACTCCAATAAATTTTAATTTAGAAGAGTTTTAAAAAAGTATGTTTTTACCTCTTCTCTGAATCATGCTTTGGGTATCTGATTCCTCTTACATACAATAAAAACACTTAATAACCTGTCTATGGGAAACTAAAAAGAATAGATTATTGCATTTAAGAAGACATACTTGAAACAATAGTCATAATGATGGTGACAATACAAGTACTTTATTGTCAAATAGTCAAAAAGATATTGACACAAAAATAACAATAGAGAACAGACCCTGTAATCCCATTCAGTCATTCATTCATTACTCATTCAATAAAAGTTTGTTTCATTCTTCATAATACACTAGGCATTCTTTTCTTTTTTTCTTTTTTTTTTTTTTTTTGCTGGAGATACAAAGATGAATAAGACAAAATTCCTCCTCTTAAAAGACTCACAATCTGTAAGGTTTGATAGCATTAGTTGCAGCAATAGTTTAGTAATAATAAACATTTCTTGTGTATCTAGAACACTGTTCTTTACTGTGTTCTGTATGTGTTGTCTCACATGTGCATTATCTCACTTAATTCTCAAAATATTTCTGAGATATGACTATTGTTATCCTCATTTTACAACGTAGGAAACAAAGGCATTGAGACACTAAGCGACAGGATTACACAACTGGTTTGGGTAGGTACTAGAATTAAAATTCAGAATCTAACTCCAGAATCACTGTATTAGTTACTATGATGCCTAGAATATTTATTAAACCATTAAGTAAACCATTTATTTAAAAAATTTTCAAATCATTTATTAAACAGTTTATTAAACCATTAAGTAAAAAATTGTAATAAAAGAGACGTGAAAAATCATCCAAGCAGCACAGGGTTGGGTAGGGAAGATTTCTGCTGTGAAACAGACCCATGTAGGTGTCCTGCAACGAACAACATAACGTTAATCCTCATGGGTTAACTGAGCAGGTTTATATTGGGAGAGATACACTTTGAAAACAAAATTTGATGGAGGAAATTTCCTTGCTGGAGAGAGAAGTACAATGAAACAAAGAAAGTGTAATACAGAAAATCTTACAGTTTTAGACAGATAATTAACTTTGAATCCTCAAATATATGGGCAATTAATTTTTAAAAAATTCTTCACGTATATCAGTTCTTAAATGCATTTGGAACTGAAGAAAATACAAAGTAGTATTAGTGAAAAGGAGAAAAAAATTCTATCAGATTGAATAATATGAGTCATTAAAAATTCGCAATAAACAAGAGTAAACACACCTCATTTCCATTTTAATCCAAAAAAAGAAAAGAAAGAAAAATCATTATTTTAGTTTAATTTGAACACTTAAGGAAATATGGGTATGATAATCTAGCAAGTCTTAGGTATGAGTAATAGTTTAGTTTTTATAATTGCCAATAAATTATATTTTTGTTAACTTTTCCAATACAAACTGTCCTTCACATCTTTTCAATCCAATGTGTTACAAAATAAATTGTTTTCAAGCCAAATGGATCCCACAAACCATGTCTATTATGATACACATTTATAGAAAAACCTGAAATTACTTTTTACTCATTGCTTTTCTTATGAGGAAAATATATTATTTGAAGGAAATTGTGAGAAAAATTAGCTTTTCTTTTCGAGAGTGAGGAGAGAGTATAAGACTCTCAGGCCTTACATTGAAAAGTTTTTATAGGTTTATCCTGAACTCTTTTAATATCTCAATTTTCATGTATGGTGAAAATAAAATCACTTTAACTTGAGTAAGTACCCATAACCCCTCACTTCTATCTTCATTTCTATGCAGATTCATTATCAATTGCTATGCAGACATTTATGTTGTACATTGACAGAATGTTCTTAATCTTCTCCTTCTAATATTTGTGAAAATGTGTCTTGCCTTAGTGCCCAGACTAAGATTTTCAATATAATGTTGAGGAGAAGTTGTAAGAGCAGACAACTTTGTATTATTCCAAATCTTAATATTTTACCACTAAGGATGATGTTAGGTGTATTTTTTTTAGTAGGTGCTCTTTATTAGATGAAAGAATGTCAATAAGGAGTTGCTGAGATTTTAAAATGATGAATGATTATTGAAGTACATCAAATGCTTTTCTACATCTATTTATAGACACATACACATACACATTTATTCTGTTAATGTAGTGAGTTATATGGGTTGGTTATTTAATTTCTAGACAACCTTGTATTATTGTACTTTTCTTTAATACATTGTTGAATTTGCTTTGCTAATTTTCAAAATTAATTTTGCCTGTATTGTCAAGAGTAATATTGGTGTGTAATTTTCTTTTTCTGTAATGTCTCTGTATCAAGATTACATTGGCTTTGTATGATGAATTGATAATGTTCACTTCTGCTTTATTTTCTAAAACAAAATATATAAGATCTGTATAATTTCTTCCCTAAATGTATGACAGAAATTACCAGTGAAGAGATGTTGCCTGGGGTTTTCATTGTCAGAAGTTTTTAGTTATTAATTAAATTTATTTAATTCTGTACACATTTCAATCTGTTTAATAGATATAAGTCTGTTTTGGTAAATGTTTTTAATAAGATATTTTAAAGTATTACTATATTAATAATTATATTTTATGAGAATATATCTGTTCTTTTATTCATTTTGATAAATTGTGTTTTTCAAAAAAATGTTTATTTCATCCAAATTATCAATTTTATTACCAAAAAGTTATTCATAATTTTTCTTTATTTTTTTAATGTCTGTAAAATCTCTAGTGATATGATTTTTTTATTACTGATATTAGTAATTTGTGATTTCTCCGACTCTTTTGCCCTTTTACACATTTTAATAGATGTTCAGTGCTTTTAGTAATCATCTCAGAAAATAAACTTTCACTTTGTTAATTTTTCTTACTGAAGGTATTTTTAAATTTTCATTAATTCTGCTTTTATTTTTACTATTTTCTTTCTGTTAATTTTCTTGAGTTTGTTTGGTTGTTTGTTTTTAATATACCTTTTATTTAGAATACTTTTTATTTCCAAAAGAGTTGCAATGATAGTATCATGAGTTCCTATATCCCTCATGTCAACTTTTTCCTATTCTTTCCCCTATTGAACATTAGTATGGTATATTTATCTAAATAATGAATAAATATTTATATATTGCGATGAACAAAACTTTATACATTATTATTTTGTTTTGTTTTGTTTAATCTAATATCCTTTTTCTCCTCCAGTATCTCATCCAGGATCCCACATTACATGTAATCATATCTTCTTGTTTTAGGCTTCTGTAGACTGTGGTCATGTCTCAGACTTTGTTTCTTTGTGTGTGACGTTCGTAGTGTTGAGGCATGCTAATCAGGTATTCTGTCATCAATTGAAGTTTGTTTGATATTTTGCTCATGAGTATATTAGGGATATGGGCTTTGGAGATTAAGAGCACAGAGACAAACTAATCTTATCACATAATATCAGTGCCATCATTGTGAGTTATCACTGTTGATGCTAACCTTGCTAACCTGGGTAAGATGTTGTTTGTCAGACTTCCGTAAAGTTACTCTTTCTCTTTTTAATTTGTTTGTTTAAGTTATTCTTTTTAAAGTATAAAATTACTCTTCTTTCCCCTTCTTTTACTACAGTACCTTCTATATGCAACCTAAAATTAAAGAGTGAGAAGTTATGCTTCCCCATACATTTATATAATTTATGTACATAAAGTTCTTGGAATTCTTCAGCATGTGAGATTAATTTCCCAATTTTTTATTTTTTCAATAAGTGGTATTCTCAATATAGACTTATGGCTATTGATTTTATATGTTGGATTACAATTCAGTACTTTACTTTTCATGTTACTGAAATCATTCCAGCTTTGGCTATTAAGAATTCTTTCAGTTGGCTCCTATTCCTTTTGACATACTCCCATCATTATGCATCTGTGTGTGTGTGTGTGTGTGTGTGTGTGTGTGTGTGTGTGTGTGTGTGTGTGTTTTAAGCATTTTCTTAATTTCTGGCATTATAAGATGTTCCCTGTTCAGTTTGTATATTCCTTGCCTCAGCTAGAGTAAGCCATTTCCTCCTGGTTGATTTTATTGGAGAATGGTATTAGAAAACAATATCTGGGAACTGGGTATGCTCATTGCTACTGGAGAATCCTTGCTTCTAGGCCATCTCAAGTAACAGAGCAGGGGAATGTATATTTGAATATATGAACACTGTGTTGTATTGGTCTCAACATATAATAGTGAAGCTATTGGCTGGGAGTGCATGAGACAGTCCCCAGGACTTATACTACTTATGGACAGTCCCCAAAGACATTTCTCCAACTAGGGCTAGTGTTGTATTTGGACCAGCCTTTGTGGTTTTTATGATTGCAAGATGCATCTCAATAACACACATCAAGAACTTTCACAAAACAAGATTTATTACTCATAGATCCTGAAAGGTATGTGGCATACCCAGGTCTACACAGCAAGACAGCAGATAGAGAGAAAAGGAACCTGGGGCTCTGCCTCTGTTGGGATCAAGGATGGGGTACCTGGAATTTCATGGATTCATTTTTTATTGGTGAATTTAAAACAGAAGAGTGGGAAGATAAAAGCAGGTCACTCAAGTGGTCAGGTTTTATAATAAAAAGAATATATTCTGCTCTCACTTAGGATACTACCTCTTATAAGCAAACTCTTTCCATGCTAAGCCCATAATATTTGTGTGTAGTAGAATCATGCTCACTGATATCAAATCTGGCATTCCTTCTGAGGCTCAAAGAAACTTCTATGTCCAGTACATTTGCAGCCAGGCAACCTGTGACAGTGACACTTTACTTCTGGGAAAAGGTAATGAATTTCTGAATGACTATGCAGTTCTTTCTTCTCCAAAGAGAAGGCAACAAGCATGGAATTATCATTTTGTTTTAGTTTATTTAATAAACAATTAATAAATAAGAATTTTGGTTAGATTTCGGTGACTTTAAAATTTATTTTTCAATATTAGCTTATTGATACATTTCCAGAAAATACTCACTATACACAAATTGTTCTGTTTTTAATAAGTAGTAATATACTCACATTCCTTAATGTACTTTTTTATGGCAAGAAATTACATGATGGACAGGGACTAAGCAACTGAGGCTGCCTTAGAAAAAAAAGCAACTTAGATTATATAACTAATAAAAGAGATGAATGCCTAAACAAGTTTTTATTAGCCCTTAAGCATATAGCCTATGGAGATGTCAACATCCCTATGTCTTTGGTATCTGAGCAGATTCACTAGTTTAATTGAAACTGGAGTTTCCCTTCTTTACTTGCTGCCTCATCTATTTTTTTCTATTACCTTTTACTGTTTTCACTCATTGTGATAGTCATCAGGCATAGCCACAGCTCTTAATTTTGCCAAAGAAAGTGAGAGAAAATGCTGTGTATCATTTATGAGCTTTCAGAACAACCATATGATTTATTTCCTATCTTTTTTCCTGACTTAGTGATTTTGGAAGCATATGTCAAAGTGCAGCCTCCATCAGCCTGGGTCCTGTGAGACTAAGTAGCAGAGTCTGCCTCCCAAACATTAGATATGTTACATGAGCAAGAAATAAATGTTGATTGATAAGTCTCTCAGATTTTAGAGTTGTTTATTACCACAGCATAACCTAGACTATCCTGAACAATGTGTATTCAGGTATATTCAGGCACAGTAGACCATTCTGCAGATAAAACTAACTTAACTCTTTCATTATTTTTTTCCCAAGCAGATTGTAGCCTCTCAGAAAATAAGAATTATATATTTTTCTTCTTAGTATTTCTATAGTGCCCAGTGCAGAGCTTAACATTTTGTACATTAATAATAATAATAATAATAATAATTATTATTATTATTATTATTAAATGGCATTGCTAGCTGAGTAGCTATGTTATGGGTATACCAAGTGATTCTAGACATGAATATCAAACATACTAATGAAAACTTAAGTGATATTAAAAGCCTGTCAGTAAAAGAAAGAAATCATCCCTGGGGGAGAAGGGAATTGTCAGTCCAGATTTAGCATGCTGGTGGAATGGATTCAATTTGTAAATTCAAGAGAATTCCAAGAGAGTAATTCAATCCCAGTGGAAGAGTTTCAGATATACTTGAAAATATGAATGGCTAAACTAGAGCCCATAAACTGTGACAAGGATTTTGAAATGGATACATTTAGGCAAAATGAGAAGAGATTTTACACATGCACACACACACAGACACACACATGCTCAATTATCATTATGTAAATAATGAAAACTTCATATCTAAATTACATCACAGCAATAGTTGCTTTGAAAAGTTCACCCATTGATGGCTCTGGGGAAAATGTAATTACTTTAAATCAATTCAAATTGTATTTGATAAAGTCTCAATGGCAACTTAAATGTTTTGTTCAAGTAACATTTTTTATTAAACATAGTTTCATGTTTTCCTTCAGAGATATGTTTGACCAATACACATATTCAGTCTCATTCTATAGCTAGAATCTGTAAGCTCCCAAGGATATAAAAATGACAAGAACTAACCATATAATCACAGAATGGAGTGCTGGAGCCAGCCAGCTAAGAGCGAACAGTTCCCGAGAAAGGAAATGAGGATTGAGAAAAAAAGAGAGAGAGAGAGACAGAAGATAGAGTTGGGAGGACTAACAGTGAATATTGCACCCAGAGTTTATTTAGCACAGTATATATATATACCCTTGGAAGAGCATGAGAAGCAACACCCACACATATGCAAATGATTGCTGACCTTTACATAAGTTCTCTCAATACATCCTTGTTCCTGCTTTCCTCTCTTATTCCCTGGGGCAAGGAACGTTCAACTCTTTCCATTAAGCCAAACTTCCTCCTTCAGTAACTAGCCCACCTGCTCTGAAAATTTCTAGCTTGCAAGCAACCCTGTCTGCAGGGCATTCAGCAAGAATGGCTCCCAACAATGGAGTTTGTTCTAATGCAATCCATCCAGACTATATTGAAATCTTCAAAAATAAATAAGGTCATCTCTGGAATATATGGCAGGATACTTTTGGCTTAAGTTATAAAGATTCTAAAATAAAACAGTAAAATTAATTTAAAAACAAACATTTGGTTACAGAGTATTGAAGAATGGACAACACATCTCTGAGGAACTCAAAATCAGGAGAGAACAGAAAGACCACAGGAGGTGGATATTCATTGCTATGAATACAGAGAAGTGGGAGCAAACATGGTTACAAAGTGGGACAGGAAAAAGAAGACAAAACACATAAAACAATAAGATTTTGTGCTATTGGTTCATTGCCCAACAATTTAATGCACAACTCTTAGATTCCATAAAAATCTAAAATCAAAACATTGTGAAATGAGAATAGGACACAAAAAATGGTTTCCTAGTACAGTCTTCTCCCAATTATATAATCTTGGAGATGTCCAACACTAAAATGGGATCATATTTTCAGGGCTCTTCTGAGTCTCTATTTTTTGAAAGAAAAGACCTCCTGGAGAAAATTATATCATATTGCATATTTGCTGACAAGAAGAAACATAAATAAGATATGTAGTAGGAAACTAGAGGCTATTTGGAGGAAAAAAAATTGGTTTTGAGTTTGTTTTACTCAAGAAAACACAAAATGTTTCTTCAGTCCATCAAGATTGAAAAGATAAGCTGTACACCTATGACAATAATTTTAATTATGCATTTCAAATATTCCATAAAAATTAGGTAGACAGAATTAGTAAAATATGAGCAGAAGTTGAGAACCATATGTTGCAGCCTAAGAATTTGGAAATGAAGAAAATTAATATTTTATTTAAAAGATAAAATAAGCATAAAGGAGATGAAATCATGAAGGCTAACAAAAAAGAAAATGGTTTTTAATGAAGGACCATTGAATGAATAAAAGGTACATGAACATATAGAAGTAGAAGAGTAGGACAAAGAGACAATAACTAATCAAGAATGGTCCAGGGAGCAAACAATAAATTGAGGTGTGCTGTGTGGGTCCGACCCTGTTAGAGAATAAGGCATGAGGAGGCTGAGGCCATTAAACATTCAAAATATACAAGAATTAAAAATGCATAGTGACCCTCTTTATTCTCGTTTCACGCTTACCAACAATGCTTTTTTTTTTTTTTGACTTCATATGAACTGCCTTTAAAGAGATTCTCAATCAAGTCACTATGAGGCAGTTATATTTCTTGACAGTCACATTTCTCATTGTAATGTCATATGTCATCTGTTTTAAACTTTTAGAAATATTTCATACCCCATGCAGCGCTCACTTCAAAATAGTCACTGTTCAATGACAAAATGTAGAGAGGTTTATAACTTATGCTTATTAAAAATATAATAACATTTCTCTAGCACATGAGCAAAAGACATAAAAATGGAAAATTGGCAGCCACATCAAAGAAACTGCAGCCCATTTTGATATCTTCTGTTAACTAGAGGGAAAAGGAGAAAATGTTCTAGTAGTAAAGAGGCACTTTATCTAGGAGACAGTAAACATAGGACATAAAAGCTATTGATTCTTACCTTGATGCCTATCCCAGAAGTGAGCGTTTGAAAAGTAAACATGTTGGAGTCCTGAAACTCCTCTCGGTATCCCATTAGACCTGTATTCAAAGTTTATTTCAAGCTCTGATGTACAAATAAAACACTTGAGTCCTCTGTGATCACAGAGAGAACAAAAATGTGGGTTGTGACCAGAGCCTCCCTACCACAGAGTGGGTTGAGAGCCATATGGTTTCTTCATTCTTCCATCATTCAGCCCCACCCTTAGATAGCCCCGCCTGTTGTGCATCTGATACAAAACCTAGGGCTGTACTCCTGCAAAACCACTGCTATTTTCTGAACTGAGGGCTCTGAAAACAATTTTCATCAGGGAAACTGCTTTGTCTAGTGAAATTAAAAATGCCCTGGGAAACACAAGTTGGAGTGGAAAGTTTAGAAAGGATGCTTCAGTTCTGCTTTATTGGTCTGTGGGCAGCTGTTGCCATTCTCAGGGGAGTTAGGCATGGCAGTGATGTCAGGAGGTCTGAATGTGGCCTGAAGTGGTAACCCTCCTTTTGGGCTTGTCTCACCCCTCCTCAGTCTCTGATCTTAAGTTAATTTCCAAAAATGTACAATATGCTTTATTTGATTAGATGAAAAATGTGAACAACATATAATCAGTGTTGTAAAAATAATAATGATTTTAAATAATTAAGTTCTAGAGAATTAAATTGTAGAGTACTATAAATCCATTACTAATAACCTAAGGTTTATTATAGCTTCAGAGCGAGGAGGGCCCTTTGATAACCTATTAGTTCAAACTTCTCATTTAGCAGGTGAGAAAATGGATCTTTGATAGCTAAAGCTTTAAAGAGAAGGTACGAAAAAAGGAAGCGAATTCAACATCGTTTGTATTAAATTTAAGTGGCTAGTAAAATGCCTAGTGGGAAATATTAACTGGGCATCATAATCACAGGGCCAGGCTTTCTATAGGGTGTTTATTCTGAAACAATGTTTCCTAAGGTATTATGGCTCTGATAAGGATCACACATTTCTGCCACAAAAAAAAAGATTATATTTCTTTGTTATATATTGGTAACAAGGAGGTTAAAACATCATCACTCCTGAATTTTCCAATGAATACTTTCTCCTTGGGGTTACAAATATGGACCTGTAGTAGTCTTAGGTCTTCGATGGCTACTCTTCACTCTTCAAGAAGTTACTCTCCAGACTTCTGGATGTAGTTTTTATAGAAACCTCCATCCTCTATATAAATATCAGTGGACTGTGAATGTAAAGCAAGCTGGAAGTCTCTAACTCCAATACACAAATCTCTGTGGGCACATCATCATCTAGGGTTGGGACAACTAAAGGTTGGTACATCACATGGTACAGGGGGAAAATTAAAACCACCTATTTGTGACTTTCCCTATTGTTCAAAGGAAAAATTTCAGAAAATAAAATTCTCTTGAACCATCAAGTTCTACTTGGTTGTAAAACTGCTGCCATCTTCAAAACCAATAGTTCCCATCCCTGGTTGCTCATTAGATTTACATGGGGAATTGTTATTGTTTCAGTTTGGTTTTGGTTTTGGTTTTGGTTTTTATTACAAATGCTTGGATTACACCAGACCAATGAAATCAGTTATCTTTAAGAGGTAGACCAAGCAATTGTAGGGAGTTTTTTTTTAACTTCTCAGGTGATTCTAAGGTACAGTCGGTTGATAAATACTGCCTTAACATCTATGTAGAATCCTCCATGCATCTTTTCTGAAAACCTATGCTACTTACTGCGACTGTTTCCATCTCTGACTCCAAATTTCCCAAGAGACAAAAAATGACTTAGAAATAAGCTTGGAAATGAGACAAGGCTAGATGGTGGTTCTAGCAAAATAATAAGTGATAGCTACCTTTGGCAATCCAATTCCTGAGGATTTTGGTGTTCTGAGTCCCACAATATTGCTCACATTGTACATGAAGACATCAAGAAAATACCCTCTGAGATTTCTCGACCAGCCAAGTGCACCGATCAGCATGATTTGCAAACATATCTCTAATTTTTCAGGTTTTCCAATGGATAAACATTGAATACAGATGAGTAAAACACACACACACACATTTTCTGAGAATAATCTCAAAGACCATAGCATCTGACTAGAATGCCTTGAGGACCAAGCAAGCAATGCACATTTCAGAATCAAATCTATGAAAAACAGTAAGTTTGACCAGAGAGAATGTGTCAGAGTCACTAAAAAATAAATAAATAAATAAATAAATAAATAAATAAATAAATAAATAAAATCGCTGGGCTGGTCAAATACAGCAGAGTCCTTGGCAATATTCATAACCTCTATCTCTAAACCTAGTTTTCTAAACTAATTCATACTTACATCACCACTTTTCCTCTTATAATGAAGTTTGTTTATCATGTTATTAGGCATAGAAGTGCTAGATCCTTTACTTTTTTAATCCACATGTCCTCACACTTGTAAATTGTTTCCTTAGTCTTGTGAGGAGTAATATAAGCCTATTGCTGAGCCAGATATCTCTAAATAGTTACTCCATAAAGAGTCATCTAAAATTTGCAATTGCCTTTCTTAAGAACTTCATTAATTTCTTGGCCAGGGGCCATTTTTTATCTCCAGCCTCCATCTCCATGGAAGTCTGGAGAAGGTGGAGAGAAAACTTTCCTTATTTTCTGGCTCTTCTATGCTCACAAAGGTAAATTCCTCAGAAATCCAGGGTCAATCAACTAAAATGAAAGTTCACACAATGACCAAAGTGTGGGCACAAAGTGTGGGCATAAATTTGTACAAATTTATGTCTTTAAATAGAGTATAATGTGGTGATAATTGGTTACCTATTATGACATCCTTTATAGGTTTCTCTGTGTGGTCCCCCAAAAGAAGATAAAGCAATTACAGGATAATATTTTGTATATATTTCTCTTGTCTTCCCCAAAAGAAAGCAAGTACTCTGAAAAGAGAAGGTATGCTTTAATCTATTTTTGTGTAGTACATAATGCTTATACAATATTGGGCACATCACAGGTAACCAGTAAGCATTAGTTAGCTAACCTTTAATTCTGCATTTTGTATTATACAAAAATTACAAAGCATACTTTCTCTCTGGG
Organism: Macroglossus sobrinus; assembly: GCA_004027375.1. Taxonomy (NCBI): domain Eukaryota; kingdom Metazoa; phylum Chordata; class Mammalia; order Chiroptera; family Pteropodidae; genus Macroglossus; species Macroglossus sobrinus. The sequence continues at coordinate 850,334 of PVKZ01000180.1, forward strand.
CTGATATAAGTATATGGCTGGTTTCTTCTGTATACTGAGAGAGACTTTGCGGATAATCCTTTCAGGACTAATGGACATCGCTACTGCTGTAATAGTCCCACATGATCTGCTGGCAACCCTAAAAAGGTAACTTCAGCTCTAAATAATATTAGAAACAGCTTTATTATACTCTTTTTTTTCTTGCCTTGAATATTTTGCAACCATTTCTTCTATGTTGCTTTGGAAATTTTTAGACTCTATGTTTCCCCTGTAATATGCCTATAATTTTTCAGAAGTCACTATAAATAAACAAGGATACATGTAAGCAAGAAAAGTTACTACAAATACACTTCATCGTTATTTCAAAATTTTTATTGATGCTCTGTGATGTATTTTTCAGGAAGCTTGGTATATATCAAAAATAGAACAGAGATCTTTGTCATAATTAAATTTTTATTTAGTGGATGGAATTTTTTTTAGATGTAGTTAAATTTTGATGAATACTAATCAATTATTATAGAATATAAAATGTCAATCATTTTTTTCAGATGTTTAGTTAAATATTTATTAATTTCAGTTTTGCAGTTTTAGCATTTTAAAGCATGTAATACATATGTATATACACATACATGCACACACTATATATTATACATAATTTGAATTATCTAAATATAAATCATGGTATACATAATTTCATACATAAAATTTATATTTACATGCGTATGTATTATTTATATATTTATATATATATATATAACATAGGTATAATATCCTTTTATCTTTTTTGGGCCTGTGAAAAACCCAAAGTTTCTAGACATTCTTTCTAGTTTAAAAAAATGATAAAATGATTCTGATTTTAGTTCAATGTCTTGAATTAGAGAAATGCAGTTTGGCTCAGTATTAAAATTAGTTAATAAGACACAATGAAGAAATAATTCTAAACTGAAGTAATGACTGTTACAGAAGGAAAAACACTTGTATGCTTCTTCCTTATTACTCAGCAGAACACTTCTCTTCTGGCACTTCTGATCACTACATGTGGGATTTTACCTCTACACCAAGCAATTTTCTGTGACACTACCAGGATGTACTACAATTAATTCAATTCTGACACTACCCAGAATTAGTGCAGACCCCACAACTTAAAAACTAGTCTCACAAGACTTTTACCCACTTCAGGCACCAATTGTAAATCGTTAAATCCCCAGGTCACCCACTCTGTTCGACTTGGCTACAAACTGGAGTTTCCCATGCCTTCCCTCCTTGGATATGATAATTTGCTGGAGCAGCTCACAGAGCTCAGAAAATACTTACTTTTACCAGTTAATTATATAATAAAGGGTATGATAAAAGACACAGGTGAACAGCCATATGAAGAATTATATAGGGCAATCTCTGAATGCAGGCGTTTCTGTCAGGATGTACCACCCTCCTGGTATGCAAATATGTTCACCAACCTGGAAGTTCCTCAAAACCTTGTACTATTGAGATTTTTATGGAGACTTCCTTCATCATGAAGGCATGATCTATTATTCACCCAATCTCTAGCTCCTCTTCCCTTTTTGGAGGATAGAGGATGAAGCTGAAAGTTCCAAGCTTCTAATCATGGTTTGGTCTTTCTGGTCACCAGCCCCCATCCGGAATCCCACCAAGAGTCACCCAATTAGAACAAAAGACATTTCTATTGTCCAGAAAATTTTAAGGGATTTAGGAGTTTGGCATCAGATGCTCTTATCACTCGGAAAATTGTAAAGGATTTAGAGGCTTTGTGTCAGGAAATGGGGTCAAAGACTAAATGTAGTCTTTTGTAGAACAAAAAATTATCATAGCACCCCTATTTACAAGAGTTTTAAGAGCTTTGTCTCAGGGTGGGGATGGGGAGCAATATAGATATTTCTTATTATTTCCCACTATGATGTTACAAAGCTTTAGTGCCAAAAATGATAACAGAATACAACAATGTAATTTACATTAATATTTCCATCAAGAGCCAAAGCTTTCAAACATTATGGACATTTTGATCTTAATTAAATTATGACATCAGGGTATAAATATATGTTTCACTATTTTTACAAAGATGAAAAAAAACACACTAAAACTTCATTTCTTTTGCCATCTGCTAAATTGAGATAATGGATACAGAAGCAGTTATATTTGCTATTATTTTTAAACTTAATAAATTGGCAAATACTTGTCCATGTAAAATTTATTCTTCACTTTGATCTTTCCAAGACCTACAAAAAGAATAACAATCATTTTTTTTTCATGATGTTGGTTTCTGGTAACCTTTTTGGAGGTAAAACATGATAGCCACAGCTTCATTCCTTGTTGCCTGAAGTCACAATAAATTGTGTAGACATGTTCCAGGGTTAAATGTCTCCTACAAAGTGACTGACAGTGTGCCTGTAACTGACATTTCTATTACCAGATATAATCCCCCCACTTCAGAGAAGTAATTCAATGTGTTTCTGTAGAGAATTTATACTTCTCAAGAACTAAAACTCTCTTAAGATTTTCTTCCATATGATAACAAGATGTTTTTGAGTAAATTTTTTTAAATTTAATTCTCAAAGTTATCAGATAATTCATTGGCTCCAAGTTATACATCATATATCTTTTTGCTTGAAGTGTGAAATAATTATATGTATCCTCAGAAAGTCAATGACCTTGAAATAATAGTCCTCAAGAGAATAGCCTATGTTAAAAATTAATATTCATCATCAATGCAGTAGAAATTCTGGTATTTTACAAGAAATATTATACATGATTACTTCAAAAGAAAGTTACTATTAAGAAAGACAGTCTTACTCTCATCAGACTAATACTAAGAGCCAGCATAGAATATGGAAAATGTTTTATCTGTCAATAAATTTCATCTTTTATTTTTCTGTTGTAAGCATTATATATATATATATATATATATATATATATATATATATACACACACATATATATATATCTATATATATATAAATAGACATATACATATACATACATATATAAAAAATGGACATATATATAAAATATATATACAAAATATACATATACATATACATACATATGTATGTATACATATACATACATACATACAATAAAAAATATACATACATATAATAAAAAATATAGAAAAATAACAGAAAAAATCACCCATGGTCCCACACTACAGAAATATTTACTATAAATATTTTTATACTTTTCTAATAATTTTCTATGATAAATTATTTAGATTTATTTTTTAAATCACATTATATATCAGATTTTACAGTCTGCATTTAGTAAATTATTTTTTATTTTTAAAATTTTTTACATGACTGAATCTTGAACATCATATTTTGATTTTGCCTTATACCTGGGAAAGAGAGTGAGGCAGAACAACGAATCCACAGAACACCAAGGATCAGCTGTCTCATTAAAGAGTAATCAAGAGAAAAGAGTAACAGAAAGACAGTAAAACTGAAGTTTCCAATTCCTAGAGATGCTTCTCTACATTCTTGTCAGCATTCAGCTATATCACGCCTCCATATTTCATTGAAACATAAAATAAATAAAACCAAAACTACTGTGGTTTTTCCTTGAGGGCTTTGAAGAAGCAAGTGGCCATCTTTGGGAGGTCCATATGGCAAGAAATTGAGATCAGACTCCAGTTGATAGCCAGAATGAAACGGAAGTCCTCAATTCAACAACCTTCAAAAAACTGAATACTGCCACCAACCACATGAACTTGGAAGTGGATCTTTCCCCAGTCAAACCTTCAGGTAAGAACTTAACCATTGCTGACACCATGATTGTAAAATTTATGAGAACCCAGTTAAGCTGTGCCTGCCATCCTGACTCACAGAAACTGTGAGGTTATGCATGTATTGTTTTAAGCTGCTAAGTTTGTAGTGATATTGTTTTGTAGTAATAGATAGCTAACACATTGTTATTAACTATATTTCAGACACTGCGCTAAAATAAATTAATAGAAGAAAATAAATATGGTCTGTAATTTAAGAAACTTCAAACTTGTTTGGTATGCAAATACTTAAGAACATTATGAGTTCTCAAATTTTGTTAGTACGAAGATATAGTGAGTAAAAAACAGATAAAAATGGATTGTTTGTCTGCAGATTGAGGATGTCTTCAAAGAGAAGGTAGGTCTTGAAGAATAAATTAGTTCAATGGACAGAGAAGACTGAGAAAAACCTTTGGGCTGTATGTCAAATAAAAATGTGCTGACATGAGACTACTTTTTCCTATAAATAGAAGAGAAACACCAAGTGATAAGTAATTTGGTCTTTACGAAAGGACATTGTATTGACAGGGAATAGGAAATTGTATCATGTGAAGAAAAACACCATTTCATAAAATCAGCATGACTCACATTTTTTAATCATTTTTTCTTATTTAGCCTTCTTTCATAGCTGCCAACCACCAAACACTCATGTGTGTGAATACACATACATACACAAACAGAAGTTTTCTTCTTAACTCTACTTTCTGAACATACATAAGAATACAAAGCATCATTTTTTTAGAGGATGATTTTAATGCCTAGGAATGGTAGACTATGTAATAATTGAGAATTGTGGCAGGAGATAAGGATAGGATAGGAATGCTTCTTTCTTTCTTTCCAGAAACTTGAAATCAACCTACAGAAATTAGAAGTCCATTTTTTGATAACTAATTAGAAGGTATTTCCCAATCTACCAATGTTTCTATATCTATATATTTCTGACATTACCACAACTTTATTAAGGAAAACAAAATTGGAAGTCCATATTAGACTGAGATTGAAAGCCCAATTCTCTTAGCTTCATCAATAGAAACTCTCTAATATTAATGAAGTAGTGGAATTTACTTACATTCTTTTTTTGTTTGGACTTTTGTTTTAATACACAAGCCTTGTCTAATGAAAATTTTTATTTACAGAAAGGTAAGTTTCCTGTAAGTGTCCTCTTCTAATATACCATACTCAGCCTTGACTATCAAACCAAGAACACACTTTAAGGCAAAATACTGATCCTTTTGTCTTAAGATTTTTTTTTTGTTGTTAAACATTTGATGATCTTTTAATCGATATACACTTATCATTTATACTTTAAGGAATTACATTTTTAAGCAATACATTCACCAAATTCATAGGGAGGTGAATTATATTATTTATATATTTTACCCTGGTTCATGAATAAAACACAATTTGAAACATGTTTCTGTAGGTACTTAAAGGAAATTACTAAAAATTAGTTTTTAATCTGGAGACTATGGATATACTCTCTTGTCAGGCCTTCTTAAAATAAGTTAAAAATCCAAGTGTGGTTTTATCCCTGGGGAAAACATACAAAGAAACTCTGCTCTTGCAGTTTCATCTGGGTAACATTTCACTATATTCCCTTTTGTCCACGTGGAGCATGTTATCAACTAGTTTCCTGCTTTAGCAAACAATGGTATATTTGTTCAGTTTTTAACAAACCTTCCTTTTTCTGTTAGGACTGCACACTCTAGCAGTCATGATTCTACTCTATCACTTTGTCAGCTGCCTTGGCTACAGCTGATGGATCAATGTGGACACATGGTCCCAGCTGGTATAATTATATATATTTTTTAAACCTGGAAGTTGATATAGAAACTAAGAGATTTGTAATGAGTCTGCTTAGATCAACAAAAGGAATTAAATGTAAACTCAGGAAGCCAGTATTCTGATATGTACATGAATGAGTGAATAAGCAGTCAAGAAAAAAAAAAATAATTCAGACAAAGAGATGAAAAGATGAGAGATAGAAAAGGATGACTGTCTAGGTTTCTGATGACCTTCCAGTTACCAGTTCTAGTCATGACTCTAGTTACAAGGATCACTTGCCTTTGGATTCCATGAAACAACTAAGATTTCATTAATTAAATACATTTAATTATTTTTGCTTAAGTAATTTCAGTGACTTTCTGTTACTTATAATTCAGTCATGGCTAAGACATTTCCTAGGTCTCTTTCACATGAGAAAAACAATTTAAAAAAAAATTAAACAGAAGACTCAATGTATATTACTATTGTAGATAGAGAATGGATAGATATATATAAAGATATGTAAGCTTACCCTCTTACATATTCATAAGGGTTGAATTAATTTTAACCCTTCAATAGAATATGTTATCTCTCTTTCCCATTTGTGTACCTCCAGAAACGTTGTAAGGCATCTTTGTGTTTCAGTATCTAATTGTGGATAGAAATATTAAATAGTGCATGTTTTAAGACAAAGGTCTGTATCACAATACTGAAAATATCCTTGAGTTATCAACATTCTGTCAATCAATAATTTTCTGGTAGGTTTTACTTAAATAGCTATCCTTTTATCTTCTATCGTCAAGACCACATCCTTCAGGTTTATAATATCTATATGTGATTCTACATGTACATCTATACATATAACCTAGTCTGTATCTATATCTATACTGATACCTATATCTGTATCTATTAGAAATTTTATAGACATTGATATAATTCTTGCTAAAAAGCCGATGCATTAGGCAAATAGCATTTCTCTGATATAATGATTTTAAGAAAGGGGAGCGAGTGTTGGTTTATTATAACGTACTTAGGTAAAGTTTGTCTTCATAGTTTTTATTTTTGGATCTTCTCTTTGTTGTGTTACTCTTTCCCTCCTCCACTCCACCACAAATGTCTTCATGAACTTACAGACTTTCCATAGATGCCCTAAAAACCCTTTACAATAGGTGGTGATCAGTTCTTTTTCCAGCAAGTTCAATTCTATTAGGAGAATGGGTGGGTAGTTGGTCAAACACTCACTGTCAGACATGAACATCACAGCTTCACATACAGGGACATTACAAAGAAGAAACAGCACTTTTCTTCAGCAATCTTGATTTCTGGAGAGATAATGTGAAGCTATGGTAATGATTAGTATATGTCAGTACAACCTATGATGATTGCATTCAGACAGGGAGATCTATGGTATGTGAGCAGAGGCCAGTTTTGCCAAAGTTCATTAAAACACCTGGACCTTCCTTAGGGATTCTTTTTGAATACAAATGTATTTCCTCATTTTGCAGTCTCAAAACTTCATAATACTTTCATCATTTGCCCTAGGTTTACTGCAGGGGCAAATACATCCTCCTGCTGTTAATTACTCTTTTTCTTGGGTTTATTAGGTAGCACATTGTCTATTTAATCGTCTCTAAATCTTATATCTTAATATCTATTAGTACTTTATATACAGCCTTAGCTCTTATTAAAGTAAAGAATTTTATCTTAACTATAAAATGTTCTGCTATTTTTGTAATTGTTTTTCTACTCTCTATACAGCTATTACAGAAGTTTTACCATGCTAGTTACATTTCTCCCATATTTCACCCAGCTAGAAATTCTATATCACATTTATCTGATGACCCTCGATTTTTGCTACTTAGTATTTATCACTATAGGCTAAATGCTTTTTATATATTATGTCATTTACTCATATAAAACCCTACACAACGTGCACTATAGTTCACGTTTTTCAAGTGAGAACAGAAATATTTTACCCAAGGTCACACAATAAATTTATGATGGGTTCAGAGATGAAGAATATTTGTCTGCTCCAGCAACTACATTCTTAATGATGATCCCCAAAGATTTGCCTTCATTTCTCTGTGATCTTTTTTTATAACTTAAATTGCACTGGTTTCTATTTTGGCAATGTTTACCATATAATCATCAACTTTTCTATATTGACTTAGGATAGCCATGACAAAGAGAGAATTCTGAGTTGTCCTCAATTAAATTAAAGCAGGCCCGAGGGTAGAGGAAAGAGAAAAGAAAGTTTAATCAGTTAACAACTTCTGGACAAAACTAACAAAAGACTGCTTACATCCTGAATGTATGTTGAAACTTTGAATTAACTTTCAGGTGGCTCCTTCTGAGATTATCCAGAGAAGGGCCATGGACCACAAGATGCCTCAGCTTCTTGTTTAAGATGAACTTTCCATACTTTTGTCCATGACCAATCCAAAGGAGCAAACACTTCCTCCTTATGGACTATGCACCTATTCCAGAACTAGCCCTGCTTTATCTCTCCCACCCTCTTTATCTATTACCAATGTAAATTCTTTCAAAACAACTTACATCTTTCTTCTCCACACTATTTGCATAAAAGAGCCTTTCAACTTCAGGACAAGAGACATGTCTTCTCCATCTAGTTCTGCTGTTGATAGTTTAGACTTCATGCCCAGGACCTAGTCCTTTTCTGACTAGCATTTGGCTTGATAAATCCTCTCTTTTCAAAAACCTTTTGTGATGAAAGTTAGTGTTTAAAAGACATGATCAACCAAAATGGATTTGAGACACTACTGTGGGAATCATGCATTCATTTCTGGATGAGTTCCACAACTCATTAGGTTGGCAGGGAAACTCAGTAGTGAGAAAAACATTCCTGTCTTCTAGAAGCTTAGTGTAGCAGAAACTATATACACCTGAAGAGAACATTTGTCTTTAAGTTTTGTAATTTGAGATAAATTATGAGACCAGTTAACAGTGGAGAAGTAGGCTGCACTAGGCAGAATCAAAAAGGAGACCTCTTATCCAAACCTCTCTCCTGGTTCCAAGCAGGTGAGTAAGATAAGAACTAAGTATAAGAATATGCCTAAGGAATATTCTTAGAATAAATGAAACAATGTATAGGAAGCTTCTGTCTTGGCAAAAGGCAGTTCAAAGTGTCTGTAAATAAGAGAGAAATCTAGAATGCATTTTGGGGATTTTTTTTTACTAGCTTAATTATGATTAGTATGCAACTATAGATATAATTTGTATTCTATTGCCCGGCTATGGTAACTAGCAAATACGCATAATTGATGTCACAAGTAATAATGGCTTGCTCTTGTGATTGACACATATCTTTGCTAACCTACAATTTGTACAGGGAAAACAGTCACCTTATTCATAAACATGTGGGCAGTACAATTTTATGAGGCTGGATGCTTTAAAATTAAAGTGGAAAGATTCTCTCATTTTTAAAAGTGATAATTCAAAAGGGTCCACAATGCCTGTTAACAATAGCATTTACACCCACTCTGTCCTTGGCATCATATTAAATGTGATATATCAAAAGAGCAATCTGCTTCCGCCCTTAGGAAATTTTCACCTCAATAAGGCAAAACCATTATACAAATCCTTTCCCTTTCTGCAAAATGCATTGGATGAAACTGATAAATGTATTTGCAGTTGTCATACATTGACTCATTTGTTTGTTGGCATAAGATAATCTCCAGAGTGATACACATCTCATATGAGTTTGTCACTTGAATATATGAGAAAGGGTAGAATTGGCTTCACAAATATAAGGGAAACAGATATAAACAGAATCAAAGAATGGGTCATCTTAAAAGCCCAGGAGGAAAGTACGAGGAAGCATAGGATTGAGGAAAAGTAGCAAAAGGAAACACTTTGATTAGTGAAGCATAAACAGTAACCCAAGAGAAATGTGGAATATCTGAATATCTTGAAGATGAAGCATTTTTGACAAAAGATCTAAAATCAGAAAATTATTTAAATTTACTAGAGAGTTTCAGAGTTCTGTGAAGTTTGATGTCCAAATGAAAAGATGAGAAAAAGTATTTTGAGAGCTTTGTTAGTTTTATTTTTAGTTTGTTTTTTTAAATTAATAATTTCTTTATTTACTTTAATAGTATGTATTTACACTGTGTGTTCACTCCCCATAGTTAGATTTTTTTCTGCCACCACATATTTGACCCCTTTTACCCTCTCTGCCTCCAGCCTCTCACCTCCCCCCTCCCCTCTGATAACCACTAGTCCATTGTCCATGTCCCTGAGTCTCTGTTTGTTTGTACTGTTCATTTGTTGCTTTTAGGTTTATATTCCACATATAAGTGACAGCATGTGATTTCCAACTTTTTCTGTCTGGCTTATTTCGCTTTGCATCATCAGCTTGAGGTCAAGCCATGTTGTCGCAAATAGCAGTATTTCATCTCTTCTTATGGCTGAGTAATACTCCATTGTATATATGTACCACAGCTTTTTTAGCCAATCATCTATCATAGGACACTTTGGTTGCTTCCACTGAATAATGCTGGCCACTGCGAATAATGCTCCTATGAACATTGGTGTGCAAATACCTTTTCGAATATGAGTTTTTGAGTCTTTGGGGTGAATACTCAGTAGAGGGATTGCTGGATCATATGGTAGATCAACTCTTAGTTTTTTGAGGAACCTCCATACTGTTTTTCCACAGTGGCTGTACCAATTTGCAGTCCCATCAGTGGTGTATGAGGGTTCCTTTTTCTCCTCACCCTCTCCAACATTTGTTATTGCTTGTCCTGTTGATTATAGCTATTCTAACAGATGTGAGGTGGTATCTCATTGTGGTTTTGATTTACATTTCCCTAATAGCTAGTGATGTCAAGCATCTTTTCATATAGTTGTTGGCCATTTGTATGTCCTCTAGGGAGAAGTGTCTGTTCAGGTCCTCTACCCATTTTTTGATTGGATTGTTTGTTTTTTGTTGTTGTTGTTATTGAGTTATTTTTATATTTTACTTATTAGGCTTTTATTGGAGGTATTGCTTGCAAATATATTTTCCCATTCGGAGGGTTGTCTCTTTACTTTGTTGATGATTTCTTTTGCTGAGCAGAAGCTTTTTAGTTTGATGTAGTTCCATTCATTTATTTTAGCTGTTACTTCCCTAGCCTCTGAGGTCAAATTCATAAAATCCTCTTTTAAGTTTAAGGTCCTTAAGTTTAGTTCTATGCTTTTTATTGTTTCAGGTCTTCTATTCAGGTCCTTAATCCATTTTAAATTAATTTTGGTGTGTGGGTATAGACAACAGTCTAGTTTCATTCTTTTGCAGGTGGCTTTCCAGTTTTCTCAGCACCATTAATTGAAGAGGCTTTTCTTTCTCCACTGTATGTTTTTGGCTTTTTTGTCAAGTGTTTTTATCATAAATATATGCTATATCTTGTTGAAGGCTTTTTCTGCATCTATTGATATGATCATATGATTCTTATTTTTTAATTTGTTTTTATGGTGTATCATATTAATTGATTTGCGTATGTTGAACCACTGCTGTGCCTCAGGGATGAAGCCCACTTGATCATGGTGTATAATCTTTTAAATATGTTGCTGTATTCAGTTTGCTAGTATCTTATTTAGAAATTTCACATCTCTGTTCATGAGAGATATTAGTCTGTAGTTTTCTTTTTTTGTGTGTTATCTTTACCAGGTTTTGATATCAGAGTAATATTGGCCTCATAAAATGAGTTAGGAAGTATTCCTCAAACTCTTTTGGAAGAGTTTGAGGAAGATAATGGTTTTTAAAATCTGACACCAAATGCAAAGGAAACAAAAGCACCAATAAACAAGTAGGACTACATCAAATGAAAACCTGCATAGTAAAAAAAATAAATCCTCAAGAAAATTAAAAGACAATCTACCAAATGAGAGAAAATATTTGCAATTATATATCTGATAAGGGATTAGTATCCAGAATATATGAAGAACTCATACAACTCAATAGCAAAAAAAAAAAAAAAAAAAAAAAAAAAAAAAAAAAAAAAAAAAAAAAAAAAAAAAAAAAAAAAAAAAAAAAAAAAAAAAAAAAAAAAAAAAAAAAAAAAAAAAAAAAAAAAAAAAAAACTGATTAAAAAATGGGCAGAGGCTCTGAATAGACTCTTTTCAAAGACAACATACAGATGATTAGTGATATTCAGTATCACTAACCATTAAGAAATGGAAATTAAAACCACAGAGTTATTATCTCACACCTGTTAAATAGCTATTATCAAAAACAAATAACAAGTGTTGATGAGGATGTGGTAAAAGGGAATCTTTATACATTGTTGGTTGAAATGTAAATTGATGTAGCCATTATGGAAATCAGTATGAATGTTATTTTTAGAAAATAGAACAAATAGAACTACCATATGATACAGAAATTCTACTTCTGGGTATTTATCTGAAAAAATAAAAATAAAAACATTAATTTGAAAAAATATCTGCACTCCCATGTTCATTGAAGCATTAATTAGAGTAGCCAAGACATGAAAACAATCTAAATGTCCATCAGTAGATGCATGGATAAAGAATATGTAGTGTGTTTGTGTGTGTGTGTGTGTGTGTGTGTGTGTGTGTGTGTGTATACACACACATACACAATGGAATACCATTCAGTCGTTAAAGAAGAATAAAATCTTGTCATTAGCATTATGCAAAGTGAAATGCATTAGACAAAGACAAATATCATATGATCTCATTTATATATGTAATTGAAACAAAACAAATGAACTCCAAGCTCATAGATACAAAGAACAGATTTGTGGTTACCAGAGGTGAAGGGTAAGGGGTGGGCAAAAAGGGTAAAGGGGGTCAACAGGTACAAAAATTCAGTTATAAAATAAATAAGTCATGACTACTGTATTGTATATATGAAAGCTGTTAACAGAATAGATCTTAAAAGTTCTCACTCCAAGAAAATTTTTTACAACTGTATAGTAACAGATTAACTAGACTTATTGGAGTGATCATTTGACAATGTATACAATATATCGAATTATGCTGTATACTTGAAACTAATAAAATGTTATGTCAATTACACCTTAATTAAAAAGATGGTACTTTGAAAAATATTATTCAAATAATGGCTTAATAATAGAAAAGGTACACATTTTAGAATGTGAAGAAACCAGATTAGAATCCTAGTCCTTCTACATATTAACATTTATTTTTATGTTGGACAGTTTACTTCATTTTTCTTCAGCTCATTCTTCTTTTGCAAAAAGTAATGCCTTCCTCATAGAATTTAATATTATATCAGTTAAATGAGATTATGAATAAAAGTATCAGTGTAGCTTTTTGTACATAGTAGATGTTCTGTTAATGAGTCCCCCATCTCAAATAGCCCAGGTAGAGATTGTTTTCTGTGTTACACTGTTTTCTGTGTTACTCTATTGTGATGTCAAAAAAAATTTCATTGGACAAAGTTAAACAAAAAGGAAAATTTATTCAAGACTATCAAAATAGGGGAGAGAGATTTAACTCAACACCACTGAAACAAAAAGTGGGAGGCTTTCAAACATTGGAATCAGTGAAAAATTACTGGAGAACAATTGACAGGCAGGTTGATCAATGGCATGTGTGGACCACATTGAGTTATTCCTGAAGTTACAAATGCTGTATTTTGAGATTAGTCATCAGTGTTGCCCATTGAAGTTAGGCTCTCACCCTCCATAGGAACTCAGAGGTAGAAGTATTGTCTTCCTTGATTACACTTTAAAAGGATGGCTCCCAGGTCTTAAAAAAACACACTCCTCTTGATAAAATTGGCTGGAGGCTATGAGAAGACTTACTGCATTTCAAAGGAACAGAGAAGGGATTTGTAATTACAGTATTTCTAAAACTTCTGTTCTAAGAAAAGGGAAGTCAAGGGCCCTGAGCCTGAAAGAAAAAAAATCAAGCTAAGGAGAACATTAAGGCTTTCTGGGGCCAACAGTTTTAAAATTGCACACTTGAAGAGATTTTTTTTTTTTTCTGAAATTGGACATATTAATTGAAAGCAGTGTTGATTTTAGATAAACACTTGTGAAAGGATTCAGAGAGAAAATTAGGTCTGAACAGGGCTTTCTTTATAAATGAGAGTTTGCCAGAGAGAAGGGGCAAAGGCATTTATGAGCAGAGGAAACTACATGAAAAGTCAGAGGCATCAAGCCCCTGGGACATGAATGAGGGGAGGTTGGTTTGTTGAGTTTTGGTTTGCTTACTTCTTCATCTGTAAATGTGTGTGATTAAGCCACCTACAGAAGTGGTTTGTGAGTATACAAAGCACAGGCCCTGAAAGATAAGAGATAGACAAGAAATTTGTATATTTCCTTCTGCTAGTTCTTCTTCTCATTGGTCAAGGAGCTTTATCTTTTATCTCTTTTCTTCCCTGACTTTACTTCATTTATTTACTTTTTCCCAGAGTGGGAAAAATACTTTTGCTAGAGTTAATATTGTCTCCTAACTTATTATAATTAATGCCAAAGCATTTGTATTTATATCATACATTTGAGATATTTTACTTTTCTATATTGCCACCAGTATAATATTGTCCCACACTAAAACAACAACAACAACAGCAAACAAAAACAACAATAAAACCCAGTTCAGACCCAGTTGCAGGGAGGCATAGACCCCTTCTACTCAAGGGTAGAATTTTGGTGGCCAGGCTGTGGCTACTGAGTCACACTCTAGGAAGCTGTCTTCCCCACTCTCTTAATCAGGTTTGGCAATGAAAGTCCTCCCACCACCATTTTGCATTGCTCCCAGGAGATCTGGGGTGAATACACCTAATGGAGATGAAATGAATATTGTTCTTTCCATCACCCACATTTTATTCCCATATTCTTACTCATCTTTCTTGTTTCCTTTGTATTTATAATTGCTTCCACCTCATCTTTTCCTCTATTTAGTTATTTTACACCATTGTATTTTCTTTCTTGAATCTCTTGCTTTTTTCTTTCTTTCTTCAGGACATTCCCAAGCTCCTTTGGCACACTTTGGACTTCTCATTTTTTCATTCTTTCTTTAGGCAGTGAAATAGGTTAGAGCTTCACCCTTCAAAACAGTAACAATAAAAAGCTTCTGCACAGCAAAGGAAACCATCAACAAGGTAAAGAGGCAACCATCCAAATGGGAAAATATATTTGCAAGCAATGTCTCCGATAAGGGCCTAATATCCAAAATATACAAAGAATTCATACAACTCAATAACAACAACAACAACAACAAAACAATCCAGTCATACAGTGAGCAGAGGACCTGAACAGACACTTCTCCCTAGAGGACATACAAATGGCTCTGAAATGCTCACACTCTCAGGTCAATAATGTCCTTGACTGCATAAATCAGCACCAAAATCTTCAATAAGGTAGCTGTAAGGACATGAGCAGGATTATCTAAACATGACCCAGGGAACTTACCTAGGGTTTTCTGGACAAGGTAGCTGAGACTGTGAGATCCAATTTTTCTTAGAGGTAGAGGCTTCCCCCAGTTTCAGCTTTCCATGGGACCCATGACTTGCCCCCATGGCGGGGACCTGTAATGTTACACACGCCTTCAGGTTGCCAAATGCTGGGCATTTTATATTGCAGATAATGCCTATAAGGAGCTGGAACATTAGTCCTGACTCCTTTGCTCCAACAACCTCTAATCTCCTCATTGGCAAGGCTGCTTTTCCCGACCTGATCTTTAAAAAGGGAAAAAGAGGAAGGTATCTGTCCACTGGAACAGACACCCACACTGCCAGTTCCGCAGTACCTTGGCCCCAGAACACACTAGGGGATGATGAGGGCATTGAGGATTATGCACCTGAAGCCTTCCTACTCCTGCTGACCTTTGGCTTCTGTATAATACTCTTAAATCTTGCTACATGACTTTGACATTTGTCTTGAATTCTAGTGCAGGATAGACGATCTAAAAGAGCCTATCTTTCATGGCATAGACTGAAAAATAATGTTAAATGTAGAGAGTGTTTTAATGTCTTAAATATGATAAAAGCGTTGTCTTGAGAGAGGAGAGTCTTATAAATACCTTACTTTTGTATGATAGGATGCTTTATAAAGAAACTGATCCTCTAAACAAACTTATGAGGAAGTAGAAGAGATAATCACCTCTCCCAGTCCTGGGCAGCACAATCTGCCTGTGCATGTTTAGGTCGCTACATTGATATAAACTCTATAAACTACCCTACAGCCTATGGAAAATAAGTCCAAATTTCTTAGTTTGATATACGAGATTTTTTAATGATCTGGCCACTGCCTATCTCTTCAGACTCATTTCTCTTAATATTCTCTTCACTCTCTAGTAGCAAAAGAAAATCAGGTTTCAAAAACTTGCTTTGCTCTTTCATGTTACCATGCCTACTCAGAGGTTCTTTCCTTTGTCTTAGCTACTTCCAGTCCTTGATGCCCTGACACTAATTAAAGAATGTGTGTCTCAAAGCCAACTCAAGGCTTCCTCTGCAAAGCTTTTCTTACTCTCAACCCTAGAGCTATTCACCTTCCTGCTACACATGTATTTTGGAGCGTACATCTGTTTCACTCATCATTTTATATTGTGTTTTTTTTAAATTTTGTTTATTTTCCCTTACTGGATTGCTGCACTCTTCAGGGTTTTATTTCTTTGTATTCCCAGAATCTAGCATGGGGCCTGATTCTCCTTAATGACAACTGATTGTATTGAATTGGATTACTATTCTTTTTCCTTTGAAAGAAAAAATGGAAACTTGACCACTGCCATAGCTAATAAAAGTCATAACTAATGTATTTGAGGCTGTCTTTTCTCTAAGCTCCAGGTTTTTTCTACCAACACCACCACCACAATAATAATATAAGTGCTTTCAAAAGAAGTTACTTTTAAAAGATAATGAGAAGAATGACCAGATGGTTAGTAAACAGTTTCCCTTTTCACTTGATTCAGTCAATGTAACAGAGTTAATACTGAAAATTTTGTCAAAATGTGGTTTGGTGTCTAATAATTATCTTAAACTTATTATTTGATGATGAATAGTAGTCTTATCGATATCTAAATGCAATTATACCCTTGTTGGCAATGTAAAATGATTTTTCACAGAACTCTAATTTTTATCTGATCATTTAAGTAAGAAGGGAGTATGTTTACATTATTAGGACCTGTAAGATACTATTTTTCAAATTTTCCATAATTAGTTGAAATCTATTCTGCAGTTTAAAAAACTTTGAAAATTACTATATACTATATCACCTTGTGTAGATTTATCAAACATATTAACAAATTGAACCAAAAATCTCCCAAAATCTTAAGTAAAGCTGTTAATTTGGTTTAACCCAACACTTCTCAAATGTATTTCCACAGAACCTACCCTGGTATAACAGCTGACAAAATCCTACTGATACTACTTGAAAAACACTTTTTTAAATACTGCACAGGAGCTTATAACTTAAAAAACTAACAAACAACCAAGCAAAAACAGTAAATTTTAGATTGCTCATTAGTAAGAATTAAATGTTTCTGCAAAATCATTACTAAAGAGACTAATTCTAAAATTCTAAACTGAAATGGAATTCGTCACAAATAAGGTGAGACATTTCTGATAAGAAATCATTTTTCCTTTGCTCTGAAGCCCGAATTTGGGGAATGGTCTAAGAGATCTGGGTCACCTTCCCTTCAAGGAAAGCTGAATCCTGGGGCTCTGATTTAATCTGAATTGTGCGGCCCTGACTAGGGACAAAGGTTATGATGAGGAATGAGAGGCTGAGACCAATCAATACTAAACTATTGACTTAACTGAAATCTTTTAGTTGATTTCAGTACAACTAATAAATGTACAGTGTTCATTCTGACTTTCCCATGATAGAAGTGACCACTTATTCTTCCTTTCATAGCTGTGACAGAGTACTTGTATGGTTGTGTGTCATCTGCTGTGCTATACTTTACCATAAAAGTTGGGGTTGGGGCAACTGTATAAACATATTTAGTGTGCAAGTTTTTTTTCACCTATTAGCTTTAAATCTAGGGCAACCTAAATTTAAGTCAATGAGAGATGAAATCAAATATTTAAAAGTGTCTTTCATGTAATTATAAACCTAAAATAAGTAAAATTATCTTACAGTGTTGAGGTCTGTTTTAGAAAGCACTCATAAATAAAGGCTCATCTATTGTTATACAGAATGAAAATATAGTCCAGTTGAATTAAAGCTACCTCATCTTTTTCATTTTTGTTAATATTTAATTTTTTCCTTAAACATTGCCTTGCAAAATTCCAGCACTGCTGGAAAAAAAACAGAAGAGGTTAATTTCATTTAAATTATCAGATACAGTAATTTGGCTTCTTAAACAAAGAAACAAAAAATTATCCCCTCTTAGCCAAAAGTATTTTGAACACATCCATAAAGCAATGATATATTTTCAGTACCTACAGGGACCCTAAAAGCTAAAATATTTTTTTCTGATTCTGAGAGGCTGCTTTGAAAGTTACATTGTTATTTTGTTATATTGATGAATCAATATATTTAATATATTTAGTAATGGAAATCTCATTTTACATTTCCTTACAAAATTGTTCTGGAGTAAAAATGCATTTGTTAAATGGCAGGATTCCTTAAGGAATGGAATCACTGGCTTCCCAATGGCAGTAAAGAAACCATTCTACATGGGTGCCTTTTCTCAAAGGGGATGCTTACCTCTTACAGCCAAAATGCCTAGCAGAATAAAAAATATAGTTAGATTGAACTGGTTCACATCTCTCTTTAAAATCCCTTAAGTATATGAATTATCATCTTGATCCTCTGGAAAAAAATAGTTTTGCAGTGATGAGATAGTAACCCAAAAATACTCAAGTAGAGCATGATAAGGAGGATTGTAAGTAGGGGACAGTGCAATTGTAGTGTTGAGGGTAGACCCTGTGGAAAATGTGACATTTGAACAAAAGTAGGAATGAGGTAAGGGAAGTAATCATGTGGTATCTGTGGGGAAAGACTTTCAAGTAGAAGAAACAGCTCTTATCAAGTCCCTAAGGTGGGAGCATGGCTCAAATATTAAGGAATTGCAAGGAGAGCAGTGTGGCTGAAACACAGGAAACAAAGAGAAATTGAAGATGAAACTAGAGAGCAAAAGAGGGGATGATGGAGATCATGTTAGGCCTGGTAAGTCCTTAGAAAGATTTTTGACTTTCATCTTGAGTGAGATGTGCTGTGGCCAATATTGAATAGACCAAACCAAGTATGCTCTCAAAAGCTGTTTATTAGCCAGCGGCTGTCCTTGCTAGGAGACCCGATCAAGAATCATGTCCAGCTTATATATAATTGATTGCTTCTTATGTCATGCAAGTGAGCAGAGTGACACAAGCTAAAATTGGCAGTTAGCGTATAAGCTCTTTGTTGCATTGTCCCAAATTTCATGATTAACAGGAGGCGGTTAAGGGTTCAGGAACTAGGCCTTTTTGTTTTAGTTAAACATTACTAAGGTATAGATTTTCTTTGTCTAGTTTTCAGGTTTGTTAATTAACTCTAACCTTATCATATTTCAGCAGGCTGTTACATTCCCCACTGGTTTTCAAGCATACATCAAATCTTTGATTCCCCATAAACTGGGGGTAACTGAGGTATCCCTGTTACTTGAGTAGATAATACTATCAATTTAACAGCCTGGACTCTCTGTTTAATATAATTTATAAGATAATTCAATATACATGGTCCAAACATCAGGCCTAGAAAAGCTAATATAAAGGTCCAGCGATAGATGACAATAAGGCTGTTAACCAAGGGGCCGCATTAAATAAACCTTCATACCATGACTGACCTTGTCATAGGTTTTCTTCTCTCTCCTTAACGCTTTGTCTTACTAAGGCTAGACTATATCTCTAATTATGCCAGAGTGGTTGGCATAAAAACAGCAAGTGTCTCCTAAGGCTATGCATAAGCCACCTTTTTTTAGAAATAACAAGCCTAAGCCCCTTCTATTCTGTAGTACAACTTCAGCCAATGAGTCTAGGGATTTTTCTAAATAATTAATAGACTTTTCTAAGGTAAGCAGATCTTCATTTGCCTAATGGCTTAAGGCCTTAAAGTTGGAGTTTCCAGTTACTAGGGCAGCTGTTTCTACTGCTCCGAGCCGCACTAGGAGTGGCACTAGGATAGGGGCTCTCTTTCTTCTTGCCCCTTCCCAAGTTATCTGTAAATGTTCCCATCCCCCTTCTTCAGAATAGAAATATACTTGTGGCATCACATGTACCAACACACAAAACCTTGTTCTATTATTCCAATAGTGTAGACTTATGCAAGGGGTTAATCCAATGTTGCAGGCAAACCAAGTCCCATTCGGAGCTGCAAGGTAATTGCTGGAGTGCCCCTCAACCTTAACAGTATTATTACAATTTCTATAATATTGTGAGTTATTTACAGCATAGCTAGGGGTATGAAAGCAAGTACCCTGCCCTTGTATATCACCGAGGGTTAACTTTGGGGAAATTCCCCATGGGCAAACAATAGCATTGGGGCTAGTGACATTCTGAATATTATTACTATTATTTCCTAAAATGGCTACAGTGACAAGTCCTACATAATAAGACGGGGCTGGGTTAAGACAAAGCCAATAAACACCTGTTACATTAGGGTTACTGGAATTAGTAAAAGACTGCATTTAACATATTTAAAAGAGAGGACTGTGGGGTTGAAAAACTTTGTCCTAGTTTCTGATAGTATTGGTGTGGAGACAGATACATTCTGAGGGGCTCTGGTTGTAGTTATTGGCCCCTTGGGTCTAGTTGGGCTGGGGTTCAGTACAAGATTAGGCCAAATAGATTGGGGTAAAGTCTTCACTGGTTTCTTCTGTATAGTTATTAAAAACCCTGGGTCTGTGCCCAAGACATATAGTCTAAGGCCCCGTGTTTTCCCCATTAGCCAGACAGAATCAGTTTATTGTTTCACAGTGAGAATAACAGGATTACATTTTCCTGAGGTGGTACAAAAAAATTGACTAAAATGGGTAAGAGTCAGGAAAGGGTCGGTATTTTTTCCAGGGGGCTATGGTCTCACAATCCCAATTGGCACAATAATATTGATTAGGCTTATTGCAAATGCTTTGATCCTCTCTAGGGCATATATATAATTGTACTTGTTGGACATCCCTTTCCTGTTCTGAATATCCACAACTATACCAAGGGCCAGTCGAAAAACTAGCTCCTGGACCCCTGGGTAAATCCTTGGGTATAGTATTAAATCCTTTTTCTAGTATGTCACATAGATCTACATGGAATGTAGGCTGATACAGGGTAGAGTTACTAGTGATGTTAGTCCCAGAGTCAAAACGGGTTACATCCCATCTAACTAAAAAGAGTTGGTGAGGATTAGCAGTGTCATAAACTGCAAGTACAGATATTAAACAAATGAAAGTCTTAACTTGAGGAGATCTCCAGTAGGCTTTGCCTTCCATCTCTGGTCAGGGTCCGGAGGCTGGGCTGCTTTGAGTTGGGTATGGTGGATCCAATGGCATCCTCCAGCAACCTTAGCTGCTGTTGGCATTGTTAAGATGAAAGGAACCAGGCCTTGCCACCGAGGATCAAGAGCAGCAGGTTGTACTTTCTTTATCCAGACCCAGTCACCTGGTTGATGAGAGTGGGGCTAGAGAAAGAAGTGCTTGTCTTTTCTGGTAGCCGACACAGGTGATTCACATTCCTACGGTCTTACTGTAAACCCTGAAAAGACTTAAGCAAGAACAGATTATGTATTTCTATTTTCTTTCTACTTCCTAGTTTGAGCAGTAAAGGAGGTGGATACCCAAACATTATTTCATAAGGTATTATTCCTTTTACATAGGGAATACATCTAGCACAGAGAAGTGCAAAGGAAAGGAGGCTTACCCAATTTTCACCAGTTTCTAATTTATACTTAGTTAATGTTTCATTTAAAGTCCTATTCATCCTCTCTACTTGGCCTGAACTTTGAGGTCTATAAGCACAGTGCAATTTCCATTCTATTCCTGGTAATTTTGCCATAATTTGACTAGTGATGAATGCTGGGCCATTGTTGGACCCCAATATTATGGGCAGGCCAAATCTTGGAACTATCTCTGACACTAATTTCTTAGCTACTACTTGTGCAGTTTTATGCTTAGTGGGAGAAGCCTCAGTCCATCCAGAGTATGTGGCAACAAAAACTAACAGATACTTAAATCCAAAATTTCCAGGTGTAACTTCTGTAAAATCAAGCTCCCAGTGTTCCCCAGGTCTCTTTCCCCTGAGTCTCACTCCCTGTTCTGTGGAGGTCCTTCCTTGGCACATACTGCACACCTATTAGCCACGTCCTTGTCTAAACTTTTCAGTCCTGGAACATAATAATCTCTTTTCAATAGTTCGATCAACTTAGTTCCTCCCAGATGGGTGGACTGATGTGTTAAGTCCACTAAGATATCTCCCAAAGCCTGAGGAAGGAGCGGTCTTCCATCAGTGAGCATTCTCCATTTTTGCTCTCCTTCTTTTCCTCCCAGTCTTTCACTTAGTTCTAAGTCGAATGGGGCATACTCAGGCCTTTCTTCAAAGGTCGGTGGAAGCTTCAGAGGCAAAATGTCTATGGTCCCCACTGGTTTTCTGGCAGCATCCTTTGCTATCTGATCTGCAAAGGAATTCCCTTGTGCTACCTCAGTTTCTGCATTTCGGTGCCCAGGACAATGAATTATGACTACCATTTTTGGTAGCCAAATGACTTCTAACAGGGCTAAAATCTCTTCCTTGTTTTTAATTTCTTTGCCTCTCGAGGTTAAAAGTCCTCTTTCCTTATATAAGGCTCCATGTACGTGGGCAGTAGCAAAAGCATATCTACTGTCAGTATAGATGTTTACAGTCTTGTTTTCTCCCTATCATAAAGCTTAGGTTAAGGCTGTAAGTTCAGCTTTTTGTGCCAATGTCCTATTGCTTAGGGCCTGTGCTCATTTTACATCTCTGACCATTACTATGGCTGCCCCGGCATACCTTACTCCTTTGGATACAAAACTTCTTTTATCGGTAAATAATACCTCATCTGAAATAGGCCATGGCTCATCCTTCAAGTCTGGCCATAGTCCAGTCACCTGCTCAAGGTGCTGAACACAGTCATGTAATGGAGCCTGCGGGTCATCATCCGGGAGCAGCATGGCGGGGTTCAGGGCTGCAGTTTTCAAAAACTGGATCTGTGGGGGGTTAAACAACAGTACCTGGTACTGAGTGATCCGGGCGTTGTAAATCCATCTCTCAGGAGGGCTGCACAGCATGGCTTCAACCGCATGTGGGGCCACAACCTGGATATTTTGGTCCAAGGTAAATTTCAAGTCCTCTCTGGTCAATATGGCAGTAGCAACTAGTGCTCTCAGGCAATTAGGCCATCCTCCAGCCATAAGATCCAGTCTCTTTGAGAGATATGCTACTGGTTGCTTTTAGGGTCCCAAAGTCTATTTAAGGACCCCTTTGGCAATTCCTCTTACTTCAGTCACAAATAGCTGGAACAGTTTTTCCAAGTCTGGCAAGGCCAGGACTGAGGCCAAAACCAAGGCCTTCTTCAGAGTCTCAAAGGCCTGTTGTTGTTCAGCTTCCCAGGTTAGTTCTTCTTGCAAATGCACACCAATCTCTTCCTAACCTGAGTCTTCTGCTTTGTCCATCCTTATCATTAGGTTTCCCCCTATTGTTAGGAGATTTCCTCCAAGAGGGTCGGTTTTCTTGTTGTCCTACAAACATGACCTTCTGCACATCATCCCTGTTATTAAATACCTTCTGTGCTATCTCTATTAGCTTAGATAAATTCTCACCCTCAAATCCTTCTAATTTCTGTAGTTTCTTCCTGATATCTGGGGCCAACTGACTAACTAAAATGAAATTAATTGCCCGTCTATTGGCAGGGTCTTCTGGGTCTATAGGGCTATATAAGCAATAGGATTCCAATAATCTTTCTAAAAAGGCAGACAGCGATTCATTCTTTCCCTGCACCACCTCACTTACTTTAGACAAATTAATTGAGTGACTTAATTAATTGAGCCACTCTCAAGCCCTGCAACTGCAACTGGCGATACTGTTGGAGAGCCTCCTTACCTTGAGTGGTGTTGGGGTTCCAGTCAGGATGAGTACTGGGGAATGCATGTTGCATCTGAACAGGATCAATGGTGGGCTGCCCTGTAGGTTCTAATACATGCTTCCTTCCTTCTTCTAAATTTCTACCCTTTTCCTCTGTAGTGAACAAAACCTGTAACAACTATTGCAATCATCCCTGGTAGGCTGATGAGTAAAGAAAATGATCTTAAGTAGAGAAGTTAACCCTTGTGGTTTTTCAGAAAATGGACGGGTCTGCATTTTCTAATTATGCAAATCACTAGTAGTAAAAAGAACATACAACATCATGGTGGTGCCCCCAGGCGGCATAACCTCTTTCAAGTGTGTCAACACAGGCACCAGCGATGTAGTGTAATCAGGAGGAGGCTGGTATTGCAACCCAGTACGGGTGTGTGGGGGACTACTTAATCCTCTATGTGCCTCGAGTCCTGAAACATTCAGGCATGGATATGGAGGAGGAATGGCCAGTTCAAGTGGATCCTCTGGTGGGGCCTGTAATACTGGTGGCTTTTGCGGTGGGCTGGTTGGAACCACCACCATTACTGATGACACAGTGCTTTGGCACATTTTCAAATATTTAGGGGCATCTGACATGATGTCAATCCATACATCAATATAGGGGTCTTGGTCTGGGTGGCCTGGATTCTCATATATTATACTTCTTACCTGGAAGGTTGTTTGCAAATCAAACAAACCCTCACTTGGCCATCCAACTCCAAAAGTGGGCCAATCTGATTGGCAAAATCGCTGTAAGTCAAAGGATGTTACGGAAGCCCCATATCCTTGTGCTCACCTTCTAAAATCCTTGAAAGGCTTCAGTAAACACTGAAACAGTGTCAGTTTCCCAGATGTTTGCCGCATTATAACACAAAACAGAGCAAGAACGAACACAGACAACCAACCTGACAAACAGACAAATGAATAAGCACACTCAACACCAAACCTAGGTGGGGGTCTGTCATCACAGCCTATACTGGACCAGTGATTCTGTGTCGCATCTGACTCTCTAGGTCCCCTGGATCCCCTGTCGATAAGAGTCCTAGCGCATACAGGTGGTTCCTCATTTGCCGCTGCTGAGAGGAGGGAGGATCCCCGCCCAGGCTGGGTAAAATCCCCAGAGGCCTCCCCGATCACACGAGGTTCCCCCATTGCAGCCTCGGCAACCAAACCACCCACACAATCAACAGATCTCCTTACCCGAAGGTGCAGAAAAATCTCACTGTGGCCTCCAAAATGTTGTGGCCAATATTGAATAGACCAAACCAAATATGCTCTCAAAGGCTGTTTATTAGCTGGTGGCTGTCCTTACTAGGAGACCCGATCAAGAATCATGTCCAGCTTATATATAATTGATTGCTTCTTATGTCATGCAAGTGAGCAGAATGACACAAGCTAAAATTGGCAGTTAGCATATAAGCTCTTTGTTGCATTGTCCCAAATTTCATGATTAACAGGAGGCGATTAAGGGTTTGGGAACTAGGCCTTTTTGTTTTAGTTAAACATAACTAAGGTATAGACTTCCTTTGTCTAGTTTTTTAATTAACTCTTACCTTATCACATTTTAGCAGGCTGTTACAGATGGAATTCCACTAGTAATGAGCCGAAAAGCAACTGAATTTCAGAGGATCAGTTGGATATTGTATAAAGAACAGAAAGTATAAGGTGAGAGTGAAAGCAGAGGGACCAGTTATAAGGTTATTGCAGTAATCCAGGTGGAAGATGATGGTGGCTTAAAACAAAGAGGTATAGCTGCGAAGATGGTGAGAAATAGTCATATTCTGGATCTATTTTGAAGATAGAGCCAAAAGTATTTCCTGAGAGGCTGAATAAAAGGTGTTGGAGAAAAAGAATCATCAAGGATGCTTCCAAGGTTTGTAGCCTCAGAAAATGTAATGATGTTATTTTACATGGATTGTCATCCATCTGGGTTCCTGGTTAATGTAATATCAAATTATGCAGCTTGCACTTTAATGATAATTACCATTAGGTGCTTTTATTCAATTTTGTATCAGTTCAGAAAATCTGATTCCAGAATTTTCTCCCTGAAGTTGTATAATCTTTGGGGTAAATCCCAATGAATGACTCAAAGCCAATCTAAAACAATGAGAAAAATAACCTGGCATTCCAGTGTGACATGTGTGACTACACTATAGGTTTGGATATTTACCAGAATTCATCTGCAGTAGGACTGGGCTGAGGACATTTCCAGGACTGGCTAAAGAAGCATCTCTGCTATGGTTGCTGTCCAGAGGCAGATAATTCTAAGAGTCAAACATGAACTTTGGAATGAAGCCCAGCTAAGTTTGGATTCCAGTTCCGGCCTTTATGAAGTTAGCTTTAGGCTCTAGTTTTTTTAAGTTAAAAGTTAATAAAATCCAATAGAGTTCTTATAATTGCTGGTTCTTATTCTCTCCTCAGCCTTCTCCTGCTTCTGACCTGTGATCAAGTGCTGGTATTAATAGTCTTTGTACTGTACTTTAGTGTCTACTGCAAATGTAATTAAAGCCTTTATCCCTTGATATTTCACCTGTTCTCTCTTGGGTACCTTTCATTAATTTCAGAAATGTTTTCTTCCCAGACTTGGTCAAATTATCATTCTCTAAAAGCAGGCTTTCTGTTTCTGTAATACAAAGCTTTCATTTTTAATTTTACTGCCCTTATGATTTATACAGTTGTTCCTATCTGGTATGTGGCGAATATCAAGAACCTAATATATGTTCTCTATTGTTATAGTAGTAATATTATTAGACAAATAAATGTCTGGATGCTCATAAGTAGGTGAAATATGTTTTTTACTAAGAAAAATTAAGTTATAGATTTTTGTGATATTAATTGGGAAGGGTAATTTTAATAAAGCTCGAACCAAAGACTTCTCTAAGGCATACTTTCTCCAGTTATTGTTGCCTGTCTTCATTCAGGAGCGTCCCAGTTACTTGTCTCAGGATTAGTGTGATTGAGCAGGTCTTGGGTTTGCTATTCTCCGCATGTGCTCTACTTAGGTGTGGATCTGAGAGTTGTTCAGGTGAATGAAGTAAAAATAACAGGGATTGAATAATGTTAATGGGAGAAGTAACTGAGAATGGATCAAGGATCTGAGTAAAAGCAGGAGTTGGAAAATGTACTAAAAAGAAAAAAAAGTCTATTCAGACTTTCCATGTTTGTTTTTATCTAAAGTGTTAATTTCCTTAAAAATTTTGTTGTATTTTCATAGGCAAAGTCAGTCCTATTCACAATAAAACTAACAAAGTAATTTTAAAGTGTTAATTGATGCATTTCTGACTCAGTTATTTTTCCCTGAAAGATAAAAAGTTTTTTTCCATAAAAATGTTGATTTCATGTCTATTTTTAAAACTGAAATAATCTTTAGCACTTTTAACTCTTCACATTGACATAGGGCTTCCCTGGATTTTCGACAAATTACTGTTTATTGTTTTTCCTTATATACATGTTGGATCCGATTCTGAAATTAGTTAAATTTGGATATGCAGTAAATCTAGAGTTTTCCAGAGAAAACAAACTCCATCCTGTGGTTGCAAAAGTTAATTCATCAGCTTCAAAAGAACAAGAATTCTCGAGTCAAAATTATTACCAAATGTGTTCATATTATACGTGAATGTAATGCATATAAATGAATATATATATCAGTTCTGAGCAGAGGCCTGGAAAATTCTTATGGGGGGGGGGTCTCTTACAAAATCTTTGAACTATCTTTGTATTTCACTTGTATTTCCTTACTGCTAAGACAAAGATTTTATGTCTTCCAGAAATGCTATAACAATCTTTCTTTAATTATTATTTAAACTTATAGAAAATACACTCTTTTGCCATTATATACAAGAGTCAAATAAGATGACAATGTTTTACATTATATAAACTTTCTCATCAAATAGATTCCTGAATCCATATTATTTGGAAATACATTACATTTAGAATTGGTGACTCATGCAATAATAAAAAAATTAATCTAATGATTTAAATTTTTGGAATAATTTTAAACAAAATGTGATCTATGGATGTAATTACTTAGGTAGGCGTATTTCTCGAAACTATAGTGCACTATTGTTTACATCATTAGAAGAGAGAAAATTAATAAGGTTTTCTGTGTTACTTTTTCCCCGACAATGGGGAAGAAGTAGATAGACATTAATACTTTTATGAATCAAAGTAAATTGATTAGAAATTTATTTTAGAGTGCCTGAAAGTACAATGAAATTTCGGTAGTTACCCAGCATGTTGTTTTGGTAATCTGTTCTTTGTTATGATATTTAAATGCATATATTTTTCACACAGTTCTTTTTAGACTGAATGCAAAAGTCAGTTCCCCAATAATAAAATACACTTTAGCTTTCCTAAAATAAACAATAATTTTCATCAAAATGCTTGAAAAAAAGACTGTACACACTTTTCCAATGAATATACAAACGAAAGACCGTGTTTACCATTATCAGTATCATCATATTTTCCTGGCCATTTTTTTCCCCCTCTAAGCTTTTGGTCTTGTTCCTCTATCGTTATCTATCTCAAATGAGTAAATAAATAAAAATTAAAAACCATTGCTCATTTAACCTCGGTTTGATACAATGCATGAATTGACTAGTAGTTCACCTGCGTATGGTACATAAAAATTATGTGTGTAAAGAACATTATGATGTTCATATGAAAATGGAACACTTGCAAGAGTTTTCATTAAGCAAGGTGAGTAAGAGCTGCCTTACCCTCACCCCTGAAGAAATGAGCACATCTAGAGGACATGAATGCCAACTTCCACATGGATGATATAGTCACTGATTTTGACCAAATAAATTCAACTCCCCTTTCTCCTTTCAATATCCACATTAGTGTAAAGTTAGAAGGTTATCTTATCAGAACTCAGGTTTTTAAATTTCTTGTTTTTCAAGCTTTCCCAATTTGGAGTGATTATTTCATCAGTGGCTTTTGAAAGTGTGGACATAAAAGGGGCCACATACTAAATATGACAAGCTCAGAGGAGGCCAGCACAGTGGGCCTACAAATTCAGAGACCAAAAGTAACCATATAGGGTGGTCCAAACACAAAAATTACTAACTAGAAGCAAGCCATGGCAGGTTATCATATCCTGGGCCTTTTTTTTTTTTTGGACAAAAGTCCATCTTCACCTTAAGTAAGTTTGTCTATTATCTTTTTGCATCTAAGATAATATACCCTTGGAATGTTAGAGTGATTCTATTTTCCAGACCCCTAGGGGCACAGTCCACCGAACCCGAAAATGAGACCACAGGGTTCCTCATGGTTATTTTGTCCTTTGTATATCATTTCTGTATGCTGTAAATGTTAATTATTAACTCTCTTGTACACATCAATGTAAAAAAAGTATGTCCCCCTGTTTTACTTTTTATCCAATCTCAGAGAGTTTCCTGCTTTGCTTTCTTCCCCTTAATCTACCACCAAGGATTTCATGTAACCCTCCTTAATTCTCCTCCTTTGATTCCAATGTATAAAACAAGCTACAAAACTGCCATTTTCTGGAACATTTTCTTAATCTGTTGAGATTTTGCTTCTCAGAAATTGCCATCAGTTAGGCTTAAATAAACTCATTAAAATTTTCTACAGGTTTGGACAAGCACAAGCTGATTAAGGTCTATATTTTGGTTGCAGAGCTGGTAAGAATGTGCTCTTAATTTGATAAATGTTCTTTCCTCAGGTGCTGTGCCATTTTGTTAAATATTCAAACATTATGAATTGTAGGATAAGTTAGAACGGTGGTTCTCAAACTATTGTGTGCATCAAAATCAGCTTGAGTAATTGTTAAAATGCAAATTGCTGGGTCTCATCTCAAGTTCCTGATTCAGTAGGCCTGGACTGGGGCCCAGAACTTTATATTTTTAACAAGTTCCCAGTGATTCCTCTGCTGCTGTTAAAAGAAGCATACTTTAACAATGAACCACTGGTTTAGAAATTAATATGCTTCTTCATTAAATAATTTCTGTAATGCAAGTGAGGCTTTCTTCTTTCCTGGATGACTATTCTCATTTTAATTCCCATCTTTTTTCTATGGGAACTCTTATCACAATGATATGCTATATTTGTGCTGAAGTTATCAAAATTAGCAGATGAAGAGATTCACTTGTTATGAAGATACAGCACCATATTAAGAGATTGTACAGGAACCAGTAGGGCTACTGGGCTATCATGTCTGTACTATATTGGGCTAAGCAACTGAACTGACCTTCTTTGGAGAACACTCAAAAGTGCTAAATAATAGATATATATTGACATCTGGTTTCTTTCAGATGTCAGGAGGCTTGATCTCATCTTACAACTTAAAAAGAGTCGGATTAATTTCAAAATCATAACTTTTTTCAAAACCATTGAAGAACAGAGGTCACAGAGAAACCAACTAAAGCAAAATTTAAGAAGAGAGGATGGGGACTTCAGGGGTAGAAAAGATAACGAGCATGTATTCACCTGCGGTAAATGCAATCAGACAACAGTTTGAAGAGTTAAGCTAAAATAATTGACAAAGCTCTCAGGACAGAGTAAAACTTCTGGGGAAGCACAGCTATTGAAACACCTGAACTCTCTTGCAGGCTTTGTCTACATGAACTCTACTAAGCAAGCACTCACAGAAAGATCATAAAAATCTTTAAGTGTAATTGTGGTTCAAAACTAAGGTAGGGGAATATGAGTCTGCAAGAGAGGCAAGAATCTCCTACCAGATGCTCCTCAGCTATCTTCTCTACAAAAGACTTTCTGTCTGGAGAATAGGAAAGAGGTCAACAAGTACTTCTTTAATCTGATAAAAGATGTCTACAAAAATTCTACAGCTATCGTTATACATAATAATGATAAATTATGAAAGAGACAAGGCTGTCCTTTCTCACCACTCCTATTTAATATTACACTGTGAGTCTAAGCACAATAAAATAAGAAAAAGTAATAAAGGATAGAGGTTGGAAAAAAATAAATGATATTCTCACTATTGCAGAGGACATGACAGGGCTATATAAGTAGAAAAGCCCAAAGAATGTGCTAGAAATAATAAATTACTTTAGGAAGTTGTAGACTATAACATCTAATAAAAAAAACCAATCATATATCTACATACTAACAAAAAGCAACTGAAATTTAAAATTTTTAAAAATACCATTTGCAATAGCTTTCCACAAAATGAAATGTTTCAATATAATATAACAAAAGGTATGAAAGATCTGTATGCTAAAACCTATAAAACACTGATTTAAAAACATCAAAATCATAAATGAAAGGAGAGATGTACTGAGTTCATGGATTGGAAGCCTCAATATTGTTAAGATCTCCATTCTCTCCCATATATTCAACAAAGGTTCTAAATCAATTCATTAGGAAATAATAAAATTTTCAAAAAATGCTGCTAAAACAATTAGATATTCACTTGCAAATAATAAACTGTATATGAAAACTATAATACACACTTTCAATCATGCACAGAACTTTTATAATGAATCATACATTGAAGAATAAAGTTAATATTGATGAATTTCAATGACTTGGAATTATAAAAATTATATTAGCTTGTTACAATGTAATTAAAGTAGAAAAGCTAAATTTTTATATGTTTACATATTAAGAAACATTTTCAAATAATCTTTGAATAAATGAAAAAATTAAAATGACTGATCACATTTGAATGATCAAAATGCTACTTATAGAAAAGTTAAAATTAGTATTTGTGATGAAGTCTAGAGAATTAAAAGCTAATATTATAAAAGAAAGAATATAAAATTAACCAAAATATATATTTTAATTATAAAAAGATAAAAATAAAACATTAAAAATAGAAGAAATAAAATAATTCATAAAACTAGAGATTAATTAACTAAACAGATGTATAACAGTGAAGATAAAGAGGGTAATAGTTGATTCTTGAAAAAGATTAATGTAATGCCTAACTTATAATATTGACTAAGAAAATTAAAAAAAGAGAACTTGAAATCAAATTAAAAATGAGAAATGAATACAGATGCTGTAGAAATTTAAAAAAATAATAAGAAATAAATGTCTTTGTGTCAATATATTTGAGTATTCAGATAAGTTAAATAGCTATAACTAATATATATAAGTAAAAACTGCCATAAAAGATAAAACATAATATAATTATTGAAGACATTGAATTATTAAAAATATTTCCACAAAGAGAACTCCAAGCACAAGGGATGTTGCTGATATATTCACTAAAAATTAGAATATTCCTCTCTGGCAAATGATTCTTCAATAATTTCTACTCTCACAAAACTATCCTCAAATGTAAGTAAAGAGAAAAATATGTATTAACTTTTTTTTTTACTTTATGATGGTTAATTTTATGTGTCTACTTAATTGGGCCACAAGATGGTTAGCTATCTGATTGAACATTATACCTGGGTTCATCTGTGAGAATGTTTCTAGAAGAGATTAGCATTTGAATTGGTAAACTGAGTAAAGCAGTGTTAATGACCCAGATAGATGAGCATTATCCAATCTACTGAGGTCCTGACTAGAACAATAAAGTGGAGAAGGTCAAATTCACTCTCTGACTGGTTGAGCTAGGACACCAGTCTTCTGTCTTCAGTGTTCCTGGTTCTCAGGCCTTCAGACTTGGACTGAAATCTACATCATAGGCTCTCTGGCTCTCAGGTCTTTGATATACATCACTGGCTTTCTTAGGTTTCCAGCATGCAGAAGATAGATTATGGGACTTTTTTTGCCTTCATAGTCATGTGAGCCAGTTCTTTGTAATAAATCTCATTAGATTCTAATATATATTCTATTGATTCTGTTTCTCTATAGAAACCTGACTAATACAGACTTGTATAACTTTGATATCAAAACCCAACAAGGAGTTTAAAAAGGAAAATCACAAAGAAATTTTACTTAGGTACATGGATGGTAATGCCCTAAACAAAATTTTAGTCAACAGAATATAGCAATATATAAAAAGTGTAATTTATCATTATCAATATAGTTTATCTTAGGAAAGAAATATGTTTATTGATATGGTAACTAAAACAGTAATTAATATAATCATTTCATTAGATTCAGCAAAAGCATTTAAGAATAATATCACATCCTTTTATGAAAAATCTGTAGCAAGATATTAATGACAGAGAACATCATTAACCTAATTAAAGATATCTACAAAACCTACAGGAAACATCATGCTTAATGATAAAAAGTTAAAAAAAAGTTCTAAAACCAGAAATGAAACAAACATTTTTACTTCTACCACTTCTATCTATAATAGTATTAGGTCCTAGGCAGCTTAGTTAGACAAGAAAACACACACACACACACACACACACACACACAAGAATTAGAAAAAAAGAAAAACATCTTATTCTAATTTTATAAGTATTACAGCAATACCACTATTGACCATTCATTGAAACGTTTTATGAAGGGACCATTGTGGTATTTAACACATGTTTTAACAATGAAATCATGGACTTACTCATGGAGGTATGTATACCTCCTTTTTTATGAAATATTCAAGCATATGCCAATACTGATAATATTAACAAAAACATGAAAACCTAAAGTAACCTTTGAGGTGAGTCAATGTACCAAGCCCACTTTTCTTACTGATATCCCTCTTTACTTTCCTGTATGTGTGTGTTGTGGTAAAGTCAGGCCATCTTTGATTGCAGTCCTGACTTTACTATTCACTAGGTATGGAACTGATCTCTCTAAGCTTTCACTCCCTTAACTGTAAAATATGAACATTTACCATGCAGATTTGTTGCAAGAAATAATGAAATAATACAATGTATTCCATGTGCCCTATCTATAATATATAATTATTTGTATTACTGATATTAGCTATAACAATTATTATCAGGTTTCATTTGGGTTTCCTTTACCCCAATGCAACCACGTAAGCAAAACATTATACTAAAATGTAAATGTCTATAATATAATTTTAATATTTGTAAATCTCAGAAATAAAATGATTCCAAAAATAAATATTTGTTTTTACTCAGTTATGAAAAAAAGCAAACTAGAATTGGTTTTTATCATTTCAGAAAAGTTATAAATGGCTTTTAAAATATTAATATTTTTGTATTGATTTAATATTCAATTGAAAGTGCAACTATAAACCCTGAGTGATAGATGGTTTATTTCCTATTCTATCTACTTTTCCTCCCACCTAACCAAGAGATTGGTCTAGTTTCACTCTGAGAGTACGGCTGTTCAGTTGGCAGAGTCCCTCAGCATAGAGACATCTGAACAACATCTGAAGCCCAACCCAAGCATCTCTTAAACTGCCATAGTACATGCTTTCTTTTTTGCACCAAAATTCTTTTTTTTTAGTTATTTATTTTTTACTAATTAATTAATTTTTTTATGGTGCACCCTAATTTTTAAACAGCTCAACTCATACCACTCTTTCATTCTCATCTGTCTTAGTCATTAAGTTTGCTACAATACACCTGTTACATTATGTTACATTACTTCTACCTGGTTGCCTTCTCCTTGACAACCTTAGATTCCACTCCACAATAGTTTTACATCTCTTATCCCTGTCCTATCTATGGCTACAGCCTCCAGCCACACTTAGTGTGCTCCTCTTGGCTTGACAAAATCTTTGTGATTTTTCTACCGCCTTCTACAGGAGATTCTCTTAAGTGACTCAGTCAATTCTCCCAGGTAGAAGTAGAGAGATGAATTTAAATTAGTAACATTTGCAGTAAAATCAATCATTCTTGAAATATATTGCTCTAGATCAAACATGTAGGTTATCCATAGCCCTAAATCAAGTATGTACAAAAGTTGTGTTTCAAAATTGGTCTCACCAAAGGTTGAACCAAAATCTTTCCTCTTGTAGTCATTGTCATTGTAGTCTTTAGCTGACTCTATTTTCCCACTTAGAAACAAAGAAAGAATATTCAATGGCTAATAATATGGTTCAACCACTCTAAAATATATAATTCTTATTCTGCTACAGGGATGGTTGAAGGTGGAATAAGTATTCTATATTGACAGATCTTTGCATTTTTTAAGAGAATCTTGGTATTAATATATGAAATACTCTAATGTTTGAGTGTTTGCAAGTAATTAAGATTCTTTAAATCTCACTGTAAGTCATATAAAAAGACACACACACACACACACACACACACACACACACACACACGAGCCATGTTTGAGGCCTCTATTTTGAGATTTGACCTAAGGGCAAAGTCTGTTTTCTAGCATCTCAAAGGATATTTAAACTACCATGATTAAGTTTGAAATTTTATGTTTGGTGTAGATACATCATAATGTAACAGCTATAGTTCCATATTTCCTCTAAAAGCTTTGAGCATAAGAAGAGTTATCTTTGCTTAGTCTGGTGTATGACCTTAGATCTATTCAGGTTTATCATCAATTTATGTTGAAATTTTTGGAATGCTGTTTGCAACATTAACATTTCATATGAGTTTGAAAAATGATCCTTTTCTTGTTGCCAGATTTTAACCACTAATAATATTGTTTTCTGGTATAACTCAGTTTATGCTTGAATCCTAACTCCTTTTGCAAAGCTATTGAAGATGTGACAGCAGTGCAAATGAGATTATTATAGTGCATCATTCCAAACCTCTATAATAAGAAAAATGCCCTCACAAAAAGGAACAAATATAAAGGAAGAAATACATATTCACCAGTTTCATAGATTCATTGACATTTCCTCACTATACATAGGAGACAGTCATGACATCTGAGACAAAATATATTCAGAATCTAACTGTTAACAGCAATTCATGGAAAAGACCCTAGGAAAATTCATTGATTGGCAGTTGTAAAAATTTTTTATGTGTCTCTCCCACTCCATGAAGTTCAAAAAAGGGCCTGAATGTTGCTAAATAAAGCCTATTCAATGAACTTAAATAAGCAAACCCTTATAGGTCAATTTTATTATTTTTTAATAATTCAAGAAAGGCTACATTCTTTGGGTTAAATTAACCTTAATAAAATCTTTAAGCAAAGAGCTTACCATTATGGTCAATGCCACTAGGGCATTTTTCTACTACTTATAATTATCATTCATGGAGACTTATGGTTCAAAAAGATCCTTGTCATCTGCTGCTAAGGCTTTGATCAACTAGTACAAATCTTCTTAGCAATTTTCCCAAAGATTCTTATTATAATGTTCACTTTTGAAATTTCAGAGGAGTCTAACTTCCATACAAGTTTTCTATTTCTCTATTTTGAATAATTATGCTGAAGGAGTTCTTCCTTCATCCTCTCAGTCTCCATCTTGTGCCCTATTGATGGAACCTAATGTAGACCAATCTGCTAAACAGAATATAGAAGAGGGAATTGACAGCTCAGAGTCAATGGGTAACCCACAGAATAAAAATCTATATTTTAATGAGATCCACCTCATCACCTTTGCCCCAGGATTCACAAAAATATTCAGACATGAGAAGCTCTCATTCAGGGGATGTTCTATGTGGTTGATTATCTTATTTGGAATGTAGAATTTTAATTCTTTCCCAAAAATTAGCATTACTCAAACCTACTAATGTTAGTCCTTAACTACATTTCTTAAGCAACATTAATTTTCAGTAAAAAGTAGTTTCCATTTTTTAAACAATTAAGTTAATAGATTGCCTGTCTATGATATTATATAACAATTTCATGAGACTCTGATTAATTTGTCAAGATATGCTGACATTTTTATAATAAGAGTAACTTCTAAATTGTGGTCTCTGAATCCTCAAAGAATTCAAGTATAATTTCATAAGTATTGAGAACTCTAGTGTAAGAACCAGGCACATTTGCAGGTAGATATTTAAGGCATGTTTTTGGCTTCACCTTTGATTTATTTACCTTTTGAAGTAAGTCTCTTAACCTGTGCTACTACAGAAATAGAGAAAATGTTATTTATTCACTCCATATATCAGAGGCTGCCTAAAAATCACTTGGGCTTTAAAGTTGTACGGGTTTCTCAAGAGAAATAATGCATGTACAAAAGTGAAGTATAGCTATAAAGAGTAGTTTGGAGCACAAATTCCAGACTTTACTTACTAAGTTTAAAATTGTCATACTGGGAAGAAATAATATTTGGATATTCTTAATTAGGACTGCTTCCTGGGGTTAAGTTATAGAATCAGCATCAGTTTCAGAGGCAAATTTATCTGAATATTCTCAGTTGTAGCACATTGTCCTTTGAACAGAATTTATTTTAGAAATAAACCCTTTCCACACACTTATTAGCTTATTCCTCTGTAATGACAGGAACATCTAGATTTTGATTCCCATAATTGCAATGCTAAACTTGTGTCTGGCATGTAGAAGTTTGCATAAGTCAGGAGGAACCTTGAGGTGACACACAGGAAGGTGATGCAAAACTTGATTAAACCTAAGTGTTTCATACTTCTGATTAACCTTTCATTTATTATTTCTATTTATTTTTCATTGCAAACATTTATTTTTAAAATAAAAAATTATATATATTTAAGGTATAAAACATGACGATTTGATAGATGTACATGTAAGTAAATGATTACTGTGTTCAAACTAATTAACATGTCTTCTCACAGTTACCACTTTTTTTATCTGTGAGAAGTACACCTGAAATCTAATCTTCTAGCAAATTTCCAGTACTCCAGTATAATTAAGTATAATCATCATATTGTGCATTATATCTCTAGATCTATTCACCCTACATAACTGCAACTTTGTACTCTGACCAATATCTCCTAATTTCTGCCACCTCCCTGCCCCTGGTAACCACCTTTCTACTCACTTCTTTGTATTTAATTCTTTTTGATTCCACTGAAAAACAAGATTAGTGCATTTCTCATTACCTTCCAGGTTTCTCTTATTGTTTCAAATGACAGAATTTCTTTCTTTTTTAAGGCTTAATAATATTTCTCAGAATTTCTGAATCTCCTTTTTAAAGTAATGTGTAATATCAGGAAGCTTATCGTGAGTGAACTTTAATGAGTGTAAAAGAGAAGAAAAACTAACCCACCTTTCTGAATGTTGGTTGGCTTTTGAGCTTTAAGTATGAATAAGAAACTTATTTGAAAATAATGTTTTAATTTAATTTATGAAATTTGACTTATTCCAGAGAATCTGTGGTTTAGATTCTTTTGCATCCAGTGGAATACTATAAATCACAGTCATGAAATGTGAGAAATCCAAACTTCAACATCAAATCAGAGCTCTTGGCTCAAATTTATAATCACGCCAAGCACAACCTCAATTATGACTCCTCCAGCCATGCAGCCTGGAGCTGCAGTGGAGCAGGATATAGCACATTGGGGCTTGACATTCACCCAGTGGAAGCTAGTCTGCTTGGGGTTTGACCAGAGAGGTTCAGTTAGAGGATTTGTAGTACAGCACACACAAAAAGGGCATATTTGACCTGGATATCAGTCATTTCACATACATAAAGAAATCAAGACCTAGAAATGGTGAAGGTGTTGTCCAAGGTCTCACAAACCTTACCCCATTCCTATTTTACTACCACTGGATTTCTATCTTTACTCAAGGTCAAAGAATGTATCTAATTATTTTCAAAAGGAATTATATTTTTGTGTGAAATCCAGATTATTTTTCTTGTCATATATTTTGTTTCCTGCTAGGTGTTTTGTTCCCCACCCCGTTCCACCCTGACCCTTTCAGGTATAATCTCCACTGTCCCAAGAGTATGGGTCTGAGAATGAAAGAGCTGTACTGAATTTGCTCTGGAAAACAAACAAACAAACAAAAAACACATATAATTGGGTCTAAAAATGCATAGTATTGCAAATCTATATGGCATACAAAAAAGGAGGTGATATCCTGTAATTCTGGAATACTCTTTGAAACATTATCATATATGTGTTATTATTATGTTCATATGTGTTCCTTCTGTAACTTTTGGAAGAGCTTCTTAGTTGATTGTAGCATTTTAAAATCCACCAACCAATAAACACATCCCATAAAAAAATAGAGACTGCTAGCAGACATTAAGGACCAATTCTAGTAGTTTCTCAAAATCATGGGCCACATTTGCAATCTACCCACCTGCCCAGTAAAACAAGCAAACATTGGCTAAGTATGTTGCCAAATATGGTCAATAAATATCAGATTTTCAGTCAGAGCAAATTTGTGGAATGTAGCTCTGTAGACAAATACAAAAGCCAGCTGGCCTTGGCAGTAATATTAATAAAAATTATTTTAGTTGCTACCTGGTTCAAATAGTAAAGACACTTATTATATGGCATTACTGAAAGTTGGTTAACATCAGAGTTGATTGATTATTTTGCTTAGCAATGAATTAAGTTCTCAGGTTCTTTACATCTGTCTTTTAGAGTATTGGCTTTATTCTTAGGTTCATGGTTGCAGAAGTTTCACATTTCATATTCAGACAAGACTTATACATAGAGGTTAAAAAAAATTCCTATCTTTTTCTCTTATCAAAGTAAACTGTCCAGTAAAGTTTTTGATCATTAACTTATCCTCATTTTTTACTCTTGAACCAAATTTTTGTTAGGAGAATGAATTGCTCTAGTAGGACAGAATGTCTACTGAAGGTGGAAGTGGGTGCCATGCACAGTGTTCATTACAGCAAGCCTTTGGATTTAAAGATCCATGTGGTCCACCATAGAGAATTCCCTAAATAGGTGAAAAGTATAGACACATTCATTTTCTCTCCCCTTCTTGAGTGCTACATGATATATATTTTCAACTCATTGTTGTTTAATATAATTATCACCTGTAGAATATTAAAATATTTCTAAAGTATTTTTCAATATACTCCAAGTAAATTATCTAATTTGGCCCTCACATCAATCATGTGGTCAGAGAGTATATTAGTTTTCTACTGCTATTGTAACAATTTACCACAAACGTAATGACTCAATATAGCATACATTTATTGTCTTACAGTTCTGAAGGTCAGAAGTCTGATGCAGGTTTCAATGGGCTAAAATCAAGACATCGGAAAGGCCTTTCTGGAAGCTCTAAGGAGGAATATGTTTCTTTACCTTTATTCGATCTCTAGAGGCTGACTTCATTCTTTTGGTCATGGTTCACTTCCAGTTTTAAAGTTAACACCAGTGAGTTGTGTGTTCACATTGCATCATTCCAATCTTGCTTCTACCATCACACCTTTTTCTATCTCCCTCTTCCATTTTTAAGGACTCTGTGGACATTGTATCCATATGGATAATTCAGAATGATTTCCCCATGTTAAGGTGATTAGCAACTTTAACTCCATCTGTACCCCGAAGTCCCCCTTGCCATGTAACATAATATACTATCAGGTTTCTAAGATTAGGAATGTCTTTAGGGGGGCACTATTCTACCTACCACAAATAGGTATTGTATTACATTCCCATATTGCAAAGCAACAAGAGCACAGGGAGTCTAAACATTTCCACAATGTCAGACAACTATTAACTGACAGAGTTAGAGATTCAATTCATTTACTCTGATCCCAAATTCAGTGGCTTATTTTAGAAAACAGAACATTTGCTCCCAAACAGATTTCTAAAAAATGCTTTATTTTCAGTGTTTAATGTAGCAAACTCATATTACATGTAAATACAAAATAGAATGTTCTGAAGATATAGTGGAAAAATTGTGTCTTTGTTAGATGCACAAGTATTAATTTGACCACAAGTTTTCTCTGAATGAATGTCGAATGAGGAACAATCACTTTTCATTATCTGGATCTCAGCTTAAGGTTATCTCAAAGAGGCCCTCCTTGAGTGATGGTCTAAATAGTGGCCTATCTTCCTTCTCAAGATGTTCCTTTATCATACCACCTCTTATTTCCCTCATGGTACCAATCATTATATAAAATAATTGTGGTGATATATTTGTTCGGTGTATATGTGCCTCCCACCTCTCATAGACAGAAGAATGTAAGTTTCCTGAAAATAAGGACTGTATCTCTCTTGCTCATTCTATAACTAAGGTAGAGCTGAATTTAGCAGAAAATTGATAAATAGCTGTTCAATAAACTTTTGCAAAAATTATCTGCTCAGAAGAGGGCAGACAGAAGTGAGGTAAAAGAGGGTATTTTACCAATTCTATTTCTATTCTCATAGCTTCTGCAGAACCGGCACCATCTGTATGAAACAAAATTTACTTCACCATCTCCTTATGATTTGTACTCAATTAATTACTTTTCTTTCTCCTTTTCTATTAAAAATAACACAATGATGAACACCATTTTACAAATTCTTTTTGTATCTTGATTTTTATCCTTGTATTAAATTCCTAGAATTGAAATTACTGAGTTAAAGAGTCAGTGTATTTATAAGGTTTTTGATAAATATTGTCTGTTTTTCAGAAAGGTTGTATCCAATTACATTCTTACCAGTACATGTGGAAAGATCTCTGATTGTATTCTCGGAAAGGATAAGTGTCGACTTCTGAAATATTTCCTAATTTTAAAAGACAGAAAAAATGAATCTCATTGCTTTGGGGGAGGTTTTTTTGTTGTTGTTTTGTTTTGTTTTTTATAATTATTAACGAACTACACAATTTTCATGCTTGTTATATTTTCTAAGTCTACTCATTCTATTGATGATTTCATGTGTTACAAATTGTTTATATCTTTGACTCATTTTTTTCTTTTGGATTCTTCCAATTTTTAGCAATTAATCATGCTTTCAATGGATTAATAATATCAAATCTCTATTAATTTGGGGCATTTTCCCACTTTGTCTTTTATCTTTTGATTTTCTTTGACATATAGCAAATTTTATTTTTTCCAGAACCCCAGAAATATATTGATTATACCACTCATCTTATGACATGCTGTCATCTTCTTTTTCTTCTGTAATATGTTTTCAGTGTATGTGTAGAGAACATACACTATTTTATTCTACACGTGTATTTTCATTTAAAAATTCATTATTTTCTTAATTTTTATTCAACTTTATTTTTTAAATCAATCTACTATGTTATATAGACTGTAGTGTTAAATCACATGTGATAATCACTATAGTAGATACTGTTGGAGTTCTGCTTATCCTCTCAGATTTTCTCACCATTTTTGTGTTTACCAAATAGATTTCAAATGTCAAGCACTTGCAGTTTTGCTGGTAGTTTGACCTTAGGAATTCACTTTTCTGAAGTGCGTTGCAAGCCAGAATGCATAGAAATTAACATCCACTGGATAGCACTCAATGATGGCTGCTGGATGTAGGTGGATAAATACCTCTGATCCCTTACCCTGAGCTGAGATTATTCTGATGTTTTCCACTTCCTATCTGTGGATTTAGATTTCAGCTGTCTACTGTAGTAGTTGGCTTAAAAACAGTCTCTGATTGGCTGCTTTCCTTTCCCTGGTTTACTTCCCCACTTCCTTGTTGGAGTTCTTAGTCCTTGTCTCAAGATCTGCTTCTGGAGGGAACCCTACCTAGTAAGGCAGCTACAGTTTTTATCTACATTTCTCGTGGTTGACTTATAGATTGTTTGTTTCCAACACTTCATTACCCTTAAAAAATGTAATAAATATAATTATCTTCATAAATCTATGTAAGATTTCTCTAGGTTATATTACTCAGGAGTAGGTTATATAAATATTGAGTATGTTACCTGGGGCCATGAGGTATACTCATAAGTAATTTCACTTCGTACTTTCAGATTACTTTTGAGAATTACTATTTAGTTACATTCTCACTACTACTGTATAAGTCTTCTGTTTATCCCACATCCTCATCAGCATTTCATGTCATTCAGCTATCAATTTTTTGCCATATTGCTAGGTAATTATTTTTTGATTTGTATATTTCTATTATTACTGAAGTTAGTGTTTTTCTTTCCTATTCTTAGATAAAAGGGCTTTGTTCTGTGAAATCTCTGTTTGTACCTTTAGCCCAATTTTTCCATTGAGCCTCCCAATTTTCTTGCTGATTTACAGAAACTACTATATGTTCTAGATTTTAATTTTTTTTAACATGGAAAATATTATCTTCTTATGTATCAAATCTTTGTTTTAGTTTTATATAGTGTTATTTATGAAAAAGACAAATTTAATTTGGATTTAGTAAAATCTACCGATCTTTCTCATTGTATCTTATGATTTGAAGGTCTTAAGAAATCCTCCGCTACCCATAGGTCACAAAGATATTCTCTTATATTTTGGTTTTCTAATATCATTACTTTTATATTTAGAACTTGAACACATTTAAAATTATGTTTATATAGATTCTGTGATGTAAAAATTAAATTTTTCTTTCTTCAGATCATAAGCTAATTATCTTGATACCATCTGCTATGAAGTCATTTTTTTCTGCTGATTTGTGATATGATTCTATACCTTTCTATTTTCTTGGGCAGGTCTATTTGTCTGCACAGCTGTTAATACAACACTGTTTTAATTACTCTTGCTTTATAATGTGTAGAAGAGCAATCTTTTCCTAGCTCTTAGGTCTTTATTTTCAAAATTGTCTTAATTTCTTTTTCCATATGTATTTTAAATTGTTTTGTCAATTTCTCCCAAAAATATTTTTTTCTATATATTGAATTGAATTTTCAAATTAATTAGCAGAATATTTACTCCATGGTAATTATGCTTACCTTATCTTTTCTATTCTGAAAACACATATATAGTCACATATATTTTTAATTTACAAGGAATTAATTTTTATACATTTAACTTGTTGCATCTTTAAAAAATTTTGTTAAGTTATGGGAGTAAAGATTGATTATATTTTTGCAATAAATTATTCTTCATTTAATTGTTTCTTCATTGATTTCTGATACAAATTTTTCCCACTTTAACTTACTGCAATGCAAAAATTATTTTTTCTTCTATCTATGCTGATGTAATGATTTGTCAACTGCATCTCATAATCATTGTATGTTTAATATTTGTAATTCTTGGAAAGGCATGAGCTCACTGATCATTTTTGTTTCTTAACATTTTGGGAGGCTTGTCTCATTCATTTATTCTTTTGAATTGAAATACCTTTACATGTTTAATTTTAAAATTTCATTAGAATATTATTTATAATTATATAAAACTTCAAATTAATTTTTAAGTTACATTTTTATAAGTCTATATTTTAATATGATTTTTCATTAAACAGAATCTTCTGTGTCACTCATATGTGTCTTTCATAACTGTCTTGCTTTAGAAATGATATTTCTAGAGTGCTCTTCAGTCCCTCTTCTAGTTATAGAAGCTGATAAGAATGAGGAATTATTTAGAGAGATGTGTCAAACTAAATATATTGCATAAAACTAGCT
Organism: Macroglossus sobrinus; assembly: GCA_004027375.1. NCBI lineage: Eukaryota > Metazoa > Chordata > Mammalia > Chiroptera > Pteropodidae > Macroglossus > Macroglossus sobrinus. The sequence continues at coordinate 894,058 of PVKZ01000180.1, forward strand.
TTGAATGTTAGCAGCATTGACTCAGGGCTATGTCACCCCTAAGATCAATTGTGGTATATTAATAAGCAATACCACTGTATCCAAAATCAACATATAAATAACTCATGTATTAACTAGGAATGGGTTTTGTACAAGGAATGTACTCAATGATTGCAGAACTGAATTATTGAATGTTGTAATCCTAACTTTAAGCTTCCATTTGTCTAAATTTTATTGACTAAGATAATTTATTTAATGATGTAACAGGGTTGCTCTATCACAATTTAATATTATTTATCCAAAGGTCCTGTCATATCAATGTAAATAGTCACCCTTTTGGTTGAACTAATTAAAGCTTTCCAAACCACATATTGTTTGCATTCATTTTTGATTTAGCAACAGCTTCAGAAATTTTGTACACTACAAATATTTTCTACACTTGACTTCCCTAATCATTCCTGAGCTGGGAAAGAAGCCAAAACACTTGATACCCATGCTGCTTTTTGTTGAAAATCTGGATGTGCAGTGTGTCTCTTTATTTTTCCTGGTATGTGTTATTTGATTATTTTAATTGCATTGTGGGAGAGGTCTGTATAGACTGAGTCAGGAAAATAAGACTAAGGAGATCCCTGAGGATCAACCCTGCAGACAGCTCATTAATCTTTACATCAGCAGCTAATGTTACAGTGGCAATTCCAATTATAGACTAGTACAAAAAATAATTGAAAGTTTAAAACAGTAACAAAGTTATCAGGTGAACAATTCATATGCCTATATCCGAGTATCTATTGGCAATAGTAGAGAAGTTGTTGCAATACACAAGAAAGAATTTCAATTTAGAGAGTTAAAAACACAGAACTACAGGTATCTGTGCCTTTTTTCACTACTGCCTGAAGTGGAATGAAACACCTGCTAAATTCCAAATGACACTCCATTCTAATGCGGAGTTCATGAAGCCTCAATTTGTCTTATCCTTGAATTTGGATATAGGGCTCAACTTAAGGTTTACAAACTTCAAATATCCTGCCCCTAACATGTCCATCCCTTACCACTGTTTTGTCTCTATACACCTATCAGGTTCTCATATATTTTAAAAAATAATATTGCATTATTCCTGTGTTCAAAACCAAACAAAGGTTGTTATATGATCTTATTTTAGGTTGCTTTCTGAAGTCATCTTCTTTCTCTCTCCTTTAGGTTCGATCCACTATAACCACACTAACCTGTTTGTTGTTCTTTGGACTTGCTAAACTTTTTCTTAACTCAGGTACTTCACACACTCTTCTCTATTTGTGATCTTTCCTCAGGTTTTCACATATTGCTTCTTTACTTAATACAAGTATTTTTTAAGTTAATTATCTCCCAGAATGATTTCTTAAACATTCTGTGTGAAACACCTGCCATCGCTGTCCTGACTGCCTTGTTTTTTATTTTTGTCTTCATAGTCTGTCTTCCATACTAAAATTTTAGCGTAGTCAAGCAAAGTTTATTTTATATTGTGTCTCAATGTATCCCCATCTATCTCTCATAATTTATGAACACCAAATATGTGTAAGAACCAAACTCATAAAAAGTTAAACAATATCACTCTAGACTTATTTAGTCATGGAAACATTTGACTTCCACTTATTAACTAGTCAACGAATGTTAATTGAGCACCTGCTATGAGCTGGACATTGTTCCAGGCAGTGGGGTAAGTGAACCAGATGTGGTCCCGTGGTCCCCAATGTCCAGAGCTTATGTCTGGTGATGTTATTCATGTTGCAATAATGGCAAGGTTTTACTCATTAGGAAAATCTGTGTTTTTCTTTGATCCCAGTAAGAAAAAAATCCTTCGTTCATAATTAGAGGTGGTCTTGAGGAGCCATCACAGGCCTCCACTGAAAGCCTCAGTTCACCTTCATAATAAATACAGTAATTAAACATTCCATGTGTTACAAGTGTAACTCCATTGACTACATATTCTAATGAAATATTTTTCTAATATTTGTTAACTTCTGCCAAATCAACAGAAATACACAGTGAAATATGGACATCAGCCTTAAATATTTATTAATTAGTTAGAGCTGAAGACAGCAGCAGCACAAAGACACTACAGTGACTTAAAATTATAGGTAAACATGTACAAAAATAGAGTTTTAGGACCATTTGATCTCTGCCAAGAGCAACAGTCCAAAAATTTTTACTTGCTTTTCACTTTTCACTCATAAAATCACTAGTCACTTTTATTAATATCACTTCCAGTCATCTTAATGAAATATCATCTGAAGAGCTAGAGTAATAATAGGGCTATTATTGAGGTTTTAAAACATTTACACCTACATCTCATTTAAACCTAACTAGCCAAAGAATTTGGTTATATATTATAGTTTGCACTGCAGTCAATAAGTCTTTGTATTTGAGAGATTAAAATACTTCTCCCTAACAAAAGAAGAAAAAGATGGAGAAGAAGAAATCCTACCACTTAAGAGTAGAATTTCCTATTGCAACTGCCTCTGAAAGATACAGAAACAGAAAAAACATCCCAATAGCATGTGCATAACCAGAGCAGACTCAAAGCCCAGGAAAAACTGATCAAAGATAATCCTGGAGAAATAAGAGATCTGTAGCAAATATTCAATAACACCTATGTGGAAGGGCATAAAAGTTTCCTTAAAAACACTCTTAATAAAGATTGTTTTTAAAATAAAGTTTAAAGAATTACAGGTTCTAAGACTAATAATTTCACACATATCAATTAACTGAATGTTTTTCTCAATGTTTAATTTTTTTAGCATTCAAATTAACTTTTTGATTCTAAGTCTAGCAATCAGAAACACGAGAACTGAATGATTATGTCTGAATCACCGACTCTGGTTGTTTCCATGTTTTGGCCATCATAAATTATGTTGCATTAAACATAGGGGTACATATATATTTACAAATAGTTGTTTTCAAATTTTTCAGTTAGATACCCAGAAGAAAAATTGCTGAGTCATATGGTAATTTTATTCTTATTTGTTGAAGACTCTCCATACTGTTTTCCATAGTGGCTGTACCAATTTACATTCCCACTAGCAGTGTATGAGGATATTTTTTTCCCCATGACCTCTCCAACACTTGTTATTACTTGTCCTGTTGATGATAGCCATTCTAATAGATGGGAGGTGGTATCTCATTGTGGTTTTGATTTGCATCTCCCGAATAGCTAATAAAGTTGAGAATCTTCTCACATGTTTATTGGCTGTTTATATGTCTTTTTGGGCGATATGTCTGTTTAGGTCCGTATTTTAAATTGGATTGTTTGTTTTGTTTTGTTTTGTTTTTTGTTATTGTTGTCGAGTTGTATTAATTCTTTCTATATTTTGAATATTAGCTCCTTATTGGAGGCATTGACTACAAATCTCTCAGTTTCTTGACTGTTTTGTTGAAGGTTTCTTTTGCTATGCAGAAGCTTTTTAGTTTGATATAGTCCCATTAATATATTTTTGAACTGTACACTTTAAACCTATACAGTTTTATTAACCAATATCACCACAATAAATTTAATTTTAAAGAAGTTTGAATCATGGTCTCAATAAAAAATGTTATCCATATCAGAACTTCACTGCTTTACTACTTTATGTCCCTTAGATATGCACTAAAAGAGAAATAGCTATATCTCTAAAGACTTTGCTTTCAAATTATCCCATAGTATAGAATTCTATAATGTTAAAATAATTAGTTTAACTTTTAACTCCCCCTAGAGCATATTTCTATTCAAAGTAGATTGAATTAAGATCCTTTTCTGATTGAAAGCCCATATTCAAGTCTTCCACATAAAATCTCCAGAGGGCTCAACAAAGAGATTTGCCTGGATTCCTTAAGTAATTAACAACATTAATTGCTCAACTGTGCCTCAATGTGCTGCCTTTATAACTATGTTAACTTATATATTTTTTTTATTCATGGATACTTGTGCATGTGTCTGACTTCCCAATAAGGTTCAAGACATAAAGCATCTCTCATTTCTATTTCCTCCTCCATGCTGGTAACAGGCGGCTGAAATATTTGCTTGAAATCTAAAGAGAGATGCTATTATAAAACATTACAGTGGTTCAGAGTAGAAAATGTTTTTGGAAAACCATTTGCAACTTAATTTTTCATTTACTTACTATACTTTGATTTTGATATTCAGAACTGAAAAGATAATAAACACTCCATAAATGTTTTTGGCTATTTTGGCTACATTTTTAAAATTATAACAACTTATATTTATAAAGAATTTAAGTGAGTCTCTTGGAAACTATAAGTAGAAATACATATAGAAATTCATTGTCAACAAAATTAGTTGTTGTGGAGATTAGATGGATTTTTTGGCGGAAGTAGGGGAGCTGTTTTTTTTTAAAGAAAGTTTTCTTTTCTCCTTGGATGAATTCATTGTTCTTTCAACAATCTAAACTCCAGGATAGATAGTACCATTGGAAATATGGAATCTGCAGTTTTTAAATTATAATAGAGGCTGCTTTAAATTTGGGGAGTTAGTATGATTTCTCTTCATAAAGACACCTAGTTTAACATTTCCAAAATGTTTTACAATTATCTACTTTTCACACTATTCTCTTCAGAATAGGTAAATAATTTTTTGTATAGCATGAGAATATTTGTCATAAAGATATTTAATAAAACAGCCAGGGTCATAAAATTTTCTGAATTCTATCTTCATAACTATTTCTTGGGAGCTCTTTCAGCAATTAATATTCTAATCTAGGGCACTTCTCCCTGAAGTAATCACATGAGAGGATAAGATTTAAAGGAGCATGACTTGATCAAAAACCATTTTCTCAGCATGTACAGAAACTACATTTCTTTACAGGCCATTGAACCACTTAGGTTTGGCATTCCAACAATCTTTTGGTCTGCCTTTAGATGTATGACTATGTCTGTCACCAGCTTTACATCTTGCTTCCTAATAAAAAGAATTGCCCTGAAAAATAGCATCTGTCTTAGGTAAGAGAGATCAAAACAGAGAGCGTGAAAATAAGACACAGAAGCAACCTCATTTCATGTGACCCAGAGTATGAAAAGCTTTGGAAACAAGACTGAATTTGATTCAGCAGAAGATAAGAAAATCTGTGAGTTTCTAGTTGAGAAGGGGTTTGTTCTGCCCTTTCATATACAACTGTAATCTAAAAGTATTACCACAGACAAAGGGAAATTATCTTCAGTAATCGGACCTTTAGAGAAAGTATCAGAATGGGCTGGGTAGAGTTCAGGAAGTTCAGAGGTAGTTACTATAGGATACTGCCCAGACAGGGGTGACAGACTCATGCTCATGGTTTGAAAAAAAAAAAAAAATTAAGTTAACTGTTCAAGTGATTTAAAAATAAGACAAAACAGAAGTTAAGTAACTTCTGATACAAAGAAGAATTCAAAGTAAAATAAACAAAACAATTAAACAGTTATTACCATCTAAGGCTCAAATGTTTCTGAACAATATTCAGTACTATATGTTGAAACTTTAGAAGTTAAGATGGTAATGAAACTCTTCAAATAAGTAATGGGATGAGACAGTGACATAAACTGAACCTCTGAGATTTTGCTATATACAAGGCGCCAAATGCATCCATTGACCCAGTCTGTGTGCTATCAAAGAATATATGCTAAGGAGCTCCCATGGTGATTACTAAAATGACTCCATATTTAAGACACAGTTCACACCAGCCTTTCCTAAACCAAGACTGTGGTTACTCTTCAATCTTCAAATGAAGTGTACTTCATATTGGTACACTTAAAAAGAATCTAAAGGAGTATCTACACAGGAAGACATTCTAGCTCAAGACAATGTGTCATTGATACAGTTGTGACTGCCTTTTCCTTCTTCCTACTACCCTGACACTTATGTCTCTGCAGATCTTAGGTTTGATCTATTTCTTCATGAGAGAGCTTAGGTGAGGTAAATCGCTTGGAAGAATAATTTATTCCATACAATATGAAAGATATAAGGCATATAGTGTTGATCCCAGTCTATGTTAAGAGAGGGGGCAAAAACCATAGTATTGCAAAATATTCTTAGAACTGTTTTTTTTCCTACTATTTTTCAAATTATGGTCATATGTAATATTAGTTGTATTTTCCTTACTAATTAACAAACTGAAATTTGGCTATTCTATTTGTATTTTTTGTGTATATTTTCACATATGGTTAATCATTGAGTGTTATAACTTTCTTAATTTGTGTAACTCACCAGTGAAGTTGATCAAGTAAGCTGAGAACCCTGAGGCAGAAGGACCGATGAGGTCCAAGCAGTTCAGCCAATGTAAAAGAGAGAACATGACAGCATGTAATTCAAGAAAAAAAAATTAACAATAGTAGATAAAATAAAATAGTTTCATAATATAAACCAAATCTGCATATTTTGGGACCTTAGATACTTGTTAGTAAAACCCTCTCAATTAGCAGAGGAGTCTCAGACCATCAGACTTCTCTAAGCTAGAGAGTCAGTTCTGGACAAAGTTAGGAATAGAAGCTTGATCTCCTTCTTAAAGTAATAGTATTCATTCTCTTCTAGCATGCTGCTTTATGTAGAGATCATTTGATTAAACTTGCTCATTTGTAGTGAGAAAGCTGAGACATAGAAGATTTGTGAAACTGATTTCTAAAGAAAGAAAATTTGAATACTCCTCTTGGGGAAAATAAGATAAACACTAAAAGAAACAACAACAACAACAACAACAAAATCCTATCTATAATGAAAAGAGAAAACCAGGAGCAGTGGTGAAAGTGGAGGCACTCTGAAAAAAAGTCATCAGAAGTGAAAGCCAGTCTGGCAGAGTGGACTAGACTGAAGATTGGAGCCCAGATTCTGGACAGAATCATCAAGCACAGGGCATCTGTCTTCTCTTGACCATTCCTCAGCACAAATATACTCCTCACTCTGCTGGACAATGTCTGAAATCTCTTGAAAGAGAGTAGCTTTGGTAAAAATGAAAGTGTTTGTCACAAAAGCTCCCAGAGATCTGGAACAGCTTGTCAAAGAGATGGTCATGTGAGACAGAATTTTTTTTTTTAACTGGCTGAACACAAAGCAGGAAGCAGTGCAGGCAGAAGACTTAGGGTGGTGTGAATATTAGTGGTATATTCAATAACCTATGAGCAGCAGATTGACAACAGCCAGTGGAGTAGGACTACAGAATGGAAGAGTGTCTGATAACTTATAAGGAAAGCCCTTCCAACCTAGGGTGTTGTAGCCGCCAGCCCCCAATAGACACACAGATCACCAGAAACCAGTGAGTTATAGGAAACACATTTTTTATGCAGCCAGCTGGGTCTGCCAGGGGTATGCAGGCCCCAAATTAAGCAGCCCCGAAATGTAGAGGTACAGGATTTTTAAGCCCTAAACCCCATTCTTCATCCTGTTTGAACACACAAGTCTATTTTTCTTCTTTTTACTAACTGTCACCTAACAGGTCAGTTGTACAAGTGGTGGGTACAGAAAACTTATTGTTAGAGCATTATGTTCCCATGGGCGATAGCCAAATAGTAATTTACCAGCCAGCACAAGGGCTTCTTTAAAAAAGTTAACTAAAGACACACAAACTGCTGGAGAAACAGGGGCTAAAAATATTCTGGTAACACAGGTACATAATCCCAAGGTTTCATGGGAATATCAGGGAAAGGGTTATTTCTTCGAAAAAATATGGGCTTCCTGCTAAGCAGAGGGCTAGGATTCCAAACAAAACAACTTGGCACATTTGTTTAAGTATGACACTTCTATATTCATAAGCTGCCAAATATTGTTCATTTGGTTATGCGCACACGAGATGATTGGCAATGGAGAGAAGATTCAAGAAATAATAAGAATAGATAAAATAAGAATGAAAGAGCACCAGTCTGAGATCATTTAGCATAGACAAACAACTTAATAGAATTGATTAACCCTCCCTGCCTGACACCAGAAATAGATTTCCATTTTCACGTTTATTTATGACATGAAATGGTTTGAATTTTCCTTCACTTTATCTATGGAGCTCAAGTTTTTCTACGTTATTTTTTTATTTTTGTGGTTAATCAAGGAGAAAGCTGTTGATGATCTTTAACACTTTCTGATCTCCTTTTTTACAGTAAAAGCTCAAAACATTTGGAAGGTGTGGTAGTGGCCAGAGAACAGTCATAAGAAAGAAGTAAGAATATAAGCACTATAAATAAAAGAAGAAAAATATCAAGAGCTACGATGCTCAATGTACCTTATACGACTCTTCTTAGAATTGAATATATATCATTTCTTCTTAGAATTGATAAATATATAAATATATGTGTGTGTGTATATATATATATATAAATATATATGTGTGTGTATATAAATATACATATATAAATGTACACACACACATATATATTTATATTATAAACTCTCTTGTCCCACAATGTGATCCTATTTGGAAATTAGATCATTGCAGATGTAATTAGTCATAAGGTCATAGAGTCATAGTAGAGTAGGGTGGGGATTTAATCCAATATGCCTGGCATTCTTATAAGAGGGCATTTTGGATACAGAGAAGACAGTCAAGAGGCAAAGTTATGTATCTACAAACCAAGGAATTCTAAGGATTGCTGGAAAACACCAGAAGCTTAGAAGAGGCGAAGAAGGATTCTCTCCTAGATCATTGCTCATTTTCTGTTCATTTTCACATAATATATATATTTTTGATGTATTGCATACACTGTACTCAATTTAGTATTATATTATAAATAGTTTTTTTAAAAAATGATTGCTTTTGACACATGTCAAAGGGCAGGTTTGAAGATTAATCTGAACTGTGAAGATTGTGTGCAGTGCTTCCAAACTCCTTGGAGTTCGCATAGAAAATGCACCTTAGGAATGAGGTTCTGCTTGCTAACTTTGAAGTGTTCATTATTGTCTGGAAGGTACTAATGAGTAGACAGAAAAATTTGAAAAAGAAATGCTTACAAAAGGCTCTTACTTGTTTTAAATCATGAAATGCAGAAAGTGATTCCAAATACCAGAAACAAAATATATTTAATTTGTCCTAGATTGTAGTAAATTCATTAACATTTCCATTTAAAAACATACAATTTTCATGTTTCCAATAAGTAAAACCACATATATTTTTCTTAAATGTAAATTTCTCTTTAACTCTAGAGTATTTTAACTCTAGAGTATTTTCAGGCTAGTTTTATTAGATTTTTTTTTCAGTGTTGTGCTGGTAAGAAGAAAATCAAACTCCAGTGTAACATGACCTAGGAATATATTTTATCTATGTCATAAATTTATGACAAAAAAGGATGTCATCTTGAGCTTCATGAGCAATAATACAAATGCACTTTTCTATTATTTTCTTTTATGGTGATTCATAGTATTTTCAAGCAGTTACAGAATGGAAGCAAATCTCCTAACAAAGTAGTGTCACAATATGTGCTTTCATAATTTTTATATGTATTATTTCAGAATAACGACTTAAAGTAAAAGAACTTGTTGAAAAGGGACAAGTGGGTGGAAATTCCCCACTAAAACATTGCATTTTAACAAAGATGGTGATATTCAAAAGAAAGTGTAGATTGTTCATTGATAGTACCTGATAATATATATATATTTGTAATCACGATTTTCAAATTTCAATGATGTTGAATTTGAGGTTATTATGAAGTTTATATCATAAATATTGACATATTGTAAGATATACCATAAATATTGAGTTTGAAATATTGAAGTAAAGTAAAGGTCATTTTTTTTTTTTTTTTACCAATAGTCAATTATCTTCTCAATGGAAAACAATTACCAAATGATATAATGGAAGAAAATTGTGAATAGTATTAAAATTTTTGTAGCAGTTTTTTCTTTTTTTTTTTCCAAGGTGAACATGTCAGTAGTAAATGCATCATGGTTAAATTGGGTAAAGCACCTGAACAAGGGCAAACATTGTAATAAGTGACAATGTCAGAATGTGTTTGTGATAATAGATGACTATAACTAATTGGATTAAGCTTTTGAAATTTTGTTTCTAGTTTGGAAATACCTACTCTTCAAAGGCATTTTATGAAGTAGGAGTTCCAGAAGTAGCAGATTTAGTTAATAAAATTTTAAGTATATTTTTTCAGTACATTTTATACTTTGACCATGTGACCACAGATCTAGAAAATTATGTAATCAAAAATACTGCATCACACCTTAGAAAAAATTATTTTCCACAACTAGAAATTTGAGAATTTAATGACATGATCATCAACTTTAGACAAGTAAATTATAACTTATTAAAAGATTACCAGTAGAAAAATTAAGCAGCAACATTTAAAACTTCCTGTGCAGTCATAAATTTTGAATGCATATTACAGCTGTCATCTTTCCATTCATCTTTAGGAATCTATTGAGTGTCATTATGTGTCAGGAATTGTTCTCGGTCCTAAGGATCAAGAGCTGATCCTTGATGTGACAATTTTTTGGCTTTATCATTTCAAATAGATTTTTTTTAATAAAACAGTTCAGGTTTTGTCATTTATTTATGACATTTTTCTCTGTTTCTATTCTTCCAAAGATTTTTGTTCTTACTTCTATTTACATTTTGAATTTAGATTCTTCTTTTATAATAACATTCTTCAGATACATAAATCATGTTCAATATCTATGTTTTGAATATTGTTTATATTCTTTCATGTTTTCATCTTTAATTGTCTTATATTTTTAAAAAGTAACTGTGCATAAAATACTAATTTTATTTTTCTTTATGCTCATATTATGAAATATAAATAATTAAATCCAATTTGTTTCTTTTATCAAGAGTAATTTGAAACTTTCTATCTCTAAACATTTTTTAAGTTTAAGAGACCAACATATTTTTCTAAAAATGGTTTAATTCATTGGTTAATAAATTACCCTTGACAAAACATAAAAATAGTAAAACATTTTTGAACTGTTTTTCAAGTAAAAGCATACATCAATATTTTACATTTGTTAATTGTTTCGTAGAGATAAAACCTAAAAAGCAGTAAGAAAATGTTAATCAATTCAGAAATTGCTGACACAGATATCTCATTCAATCAATAGATGGCAGATTGCCAAAAAAAAACATTAAATGCACATTGCATTGGATTATTAGTGTGCATAATAATCAAGGCTCTAGTCTGATCTGTAGGTTAAAATATTAACACTTTGTTTGTATATTTCTTACTTTGAGGTGTGAATAGTGTAGATCAAGCCAATTAACTGTGATATAGAGTATTCTGTGGTATTTTTTTCAAAGCCAGTGTGTACTAGAATAGCATTTAACATCTCTCTTCTCTAAGAACAATGATGCATATCTATTTAAATATATTAAATTTATATTTCTACGTTATCTTTTTATTGAGTGTGGGGAATGGCAAAATTATATGGCCATGAGCTAGCCAGTTATACCTATAATATTTCCATGTTTAATAGTTTTCTTAGATATGCCCAAACTCCATTTACTTAAATAGTATCCACTACCTGTTATTGAATAAATTTTGACATGAAAATTAGTTAGGAATTGTTGAATTCCATATCTCTGTCACATGGGTCAATTTTCACTAAGCCTCTGGGATGCTGTGATTTTCCAGGACTGCTTTCTCTCTTGCCCTCTCCCCCTCACTAAAGTTTTAATAAAAACTTTGGGCATCTTTTTTTAATAACCATGAAGGAAACTAGCTACACTTATTTCAGCCATTATGCAATCTTTGTCATCTAGATAATAAAATGGGCCTGCTGCCAGATTTCCTGGAGCTGGGTTCTCCAACAGGAGTTCAGTTGTTAACACTTTTTCTCTCATTCAAAGAGTTACCAAGATTCAAGACCTAAAATGAGAAATTCTATTCTCATGCCATTGCCATATTCCATTGATATTTCTTGCTTTTCTCTTGAGGTTGCTTTTCCACCCACCCTTATCTCCCTGAATCTGGACACATGATCCAATACATATGCTTAAAAACCAATCAAAGACATTTCAGCCCACTGGCTTTCTTGGTGTTCCTTCAATAAGCTGTCTTAAGACATTCATCAAATTACAATTAAAAATAAATAGTTTTATTTGCCATAAAAGATATAAAACAAATTAAAGATAATAAAAATCATGGCATAGTTGAGGGTTCCCATTGAAGAGCTGCTTCTCTCATCTTTTTACCAAAGAAACTTCAACTTCCTAAAGATTCTGAACAGCAGCAGGCTGGAGGTGAAAACACCCCTGAAATTTCTTGTCTAATTTTCATCATGTTGCTATGAGCATTTTTCTGCTCCCTTCAGAGCAGACACTAAGCCTTACTATTACATAAGCCAAACTCACTCCGGCATCATGGCCTTCCTGCTTGCTGTTTTCCTCTGCTTACTTTTTTTTCTATGCCAAGACATTCAAGAAAGGTCTCAAATTTTCCAGTTCTTAGAGCAAAGCCAACTCCCTCCACAAAACCTTCTCTATTCATCCTAGAGTATCCTCCATCCCTTATCAGTTTCTTTTCCACTGTCTTACTTATTAAACAAACAAACAAAAAAAAAGTAGCACTTAGTGAAATCTGAATTTTATTTGTTTTCATATCCATTGTCAGTTTATCCCCATTAGAATGAAAGCTTCATTAGGGCAGAGAATGTGTCTGCCTTGTAGGTTCTCTGCTAAATTTCTAGATATTCAATAAACAGTTCTTAAATCAATGAAATAAAATTGCAAGAAAACTATAAAGCTACCAAAATGCATATTATGTTGGAAACACTTATCATAATTAAACATATTTCTGGTCCATTTTCTGTGCTTCTATAGCACATCTTTTTTTTCCCATTATTGCAATACTATTCATATTGGATTTAATTGCTCATGGATTTATCATTCTCCTTAGTATGTCAGTTGTACAAGTGTCATGGCTTTGCCTCAACTGTGGCACCCTGTCACAGTTTCTAGAAACAAAGAGATGCTCAGTCTGTTTGTTGAATTATTGAGTGAGTAGATGAATTCATTTAGTATTTATAAATGTATTATAATTTAGTTATTAATTTTTCTAAGTAACTGTGTCATATTTGTAAAAATAATCATTGATAGTTACTGGATTGAATACAAGACATCATCAAGTGATTGTTTACAATGTCTCAGAACCTTATTATTTAATACCTAATACCAGATTTATGCCTGTGTATCTTTAATTACTGTGGGAGGATGCATTAAATAAATGTCAATGTTAATGATTGGCTAATAATTCTTTAGCCAAATTAGTCTTTGACCTGCTATCATTTAATTTAGAAAGTGATTCAGGATCTTCAGGATCTAATAGAGTCCAGGGTTCTCTACATCAAGCTACCATTTTCTTCATGCAGTAAATATGCTGCATCTTCATGAGCTAAAATTTTTCTTCTATTTTTCCTATATTCCTTTCTGATAATTTTGTAAATAGAATCTTATTTTTCTTTTATTCTGAAGTTTAACAGCACATGTCCCTAGTTTATTATTATTATTATTAGTTTTTGCTGAGAGTAGAAATGTAAATAAGCCATCTGTCCTACATAAATGGCTTCCCTTAAGAGCTTTCTGAATTAGTAGATGGAAGATTATCCTTTCCTTACATTACAAATGCAGTGCTAAGGACACGGGTAGTGGGAACACTTGTCATTTCCAAAAGCTTTTTGAACATAAGGCTCCCAGATTAGGTTGTTTTCTCTTCAAATTCACCTTCAGACATCTGAGAAAGTGCAACCCGAGGATCTCTTCCGGTGGATCATGCCACTGCCAGCAGCCCTAAGCTCTTTTTGAATGCTCTGTATATAATTGGGTCTAATTGAAAAGCCTAGATGTTGCAAAAGAACAGATTGGGTAAAAATTGGTAAGTTTAAACAGATAATAAGTGGCTGTTAAAAGATATCAATTTTCATGAATGAGATAAAAGTAGTGACTATGGAAACAAATAATTAGAATGGCAACTCTAATCAACTGCTTACAGCAGGGCATTAAAATAATTTTATTACCATATTATGACTTCCAGAGAAAAGCCGCATGTAGATGAAAAATGAAGTTTACTGACTTTTGAAAGGAGTCTGGATGTCTTTTTTCTTTTTTTCTTTGTTCCAACCTTCCTCCCTCCCTCTCTCCTTTTGTTTCTTAATTTTTTTCTTTTTGAAAGAAATCTGAATCTTTTGACTTTTGAAGAAATTTCTTTCTTTTCTCATTTCCCCCTTTTTCTACATTTATTGGGGGGTGTGGGGGTTTAGTTGGGGACAAAAAGAGGTTGCGGAGAAGCAATAAATCTAAACCAAGGTAATGAATAAAAGCTATTTTAGTGGGCATGAGCTAACATCTCAGATTAGAATATAACTTAACTATCGAATCTTGAATTACACAGTATAACTAATGGGTAGTTGTTATTAGTTTTGAATTTTGCTCTGATAATGAGATTCAAGAAATATACTTTTTATGTTTCCAGTGCTGCAATCTTTAATTTCACTGTTCTCAGAGGTCTATCCTCCCTAATTATAGTGTTTCATAGGACTCCGACAGGAATATTTTTTCTTGACAAAAAATGTGTGGGTGACATTTTATATTTGTCTGGCTTAATAATTATTTTTGCTAAATAAAATATGAACATTTTATGCCAACAAATCAGTTTTGAATAATAAGATTTGTCATTTTTTTTCTCTCCAACAGGGTAAAGGAGTTATTTACCGAGGTTTCCTAGAATTCTTTTTTTTATTTATCCATCCATCCATCCATCCATCCATCCATGCATCTACCATTTATTGAGTTTGACAAAGACTCTCTCCTTGAAAGAACTTTATTTATGTTATTCTGAGAATCTGTCTCAATTTTATCTTGATCTTAATCTTTATCCATCTTCTACCTGACTAGCCTAGTTTTAGTAAAGAAGCTTGCTAAGTCAGTTTAGCAAGAATCATCCCTCTCTTGATATCTGATCATCCTTGATATCTGATTAAGTTCTTCATCTCCCACTTTTGATGTCTAAGTCTTTGGCATACCTTTACCAAGAATCCTTTTAGGTCAGTACAGAAAGAATCCCCCTACCCTTTAGAAATTTTCCATCCACTGACCCCCATCATTCTTTTACTTGGCTATAAATCCCTACTTGTTCTTGTATTTGAAAGTAAGCCTGATTTATCTTCCCTGTTACAATATTCTGATTACAATAGCCTTGAATAAAGTCTTCCTTACCACTTTAACAAATGTCAGAATAATTTTTTCTTTAATAGTATTATGCCCATAACTTGGACAGGGTCAGATTCATCACTGGACTCCTAGACCTCTCACTTGGAACCTCAGTTGCATACCTTTGAAGGTCTGTCTTCATCCATGACTAATTGATTGGGGATTCATTGGTGAATCCATCTTCTGATCCAATCTAATGCTCCAAAATGATAGGTAATTGAAGCATGGCAAAGGCAGATGCTGATTTCTAAGATTATGAATATAGTCTCTGAGGCCAAGTTAGAGGTCCATGCCTCTTTGGTTGAAAGGTTAATGTTTGAACAAGAATCTCCCTTGATGGGAAACTTCTTGGCTCTTTTTGAGTAGAGATTTACTTCCAAGAGCTTGAGCAGGAAATTCCTGCCCCTTTTGTGAGGCTTCTCTGTTGGTAAATTACAAAAAACTTAGTTAGAGTCATAGGCTTTTTTGTTGGTAAATTATAATTAGTTAAAAACAGTGAAGCGAAACTTCCTTTTTCAAATCTCTGTGCTATGTGCTCCATCACTATGACACTAACTGCCCACTATCTTTCTCATTGGCATGATTTTAAGAAGAATAATTTGGGACTTCATTGAGAAACTTAAGATCTCCCCAATATGGCTTATCTAAGACTCCTGCCTTCCCATCACCTCTGTTCCTTCTTTTTCCTTTTATCATCTTCCATTTTCCCTTTAGTGTCTTTGAATCCTTTAATACTTTATCCTGTAAACCCTTACCATACTCTATCTTCCCTTTGTCAGAACTTTCCTTTCCCACTCTAGCCCCTCAACTTTATACAGTCATTGAACTTGAGACTCCTCTTTCTTCGGAGGCTCTCAAGGTATTCAGGGACTCCCCTCCCTCTTTCCCAAAAGCAACTACATATCACAACAAAGAAAAATCTTAAACATCTCATTCACAAATAAAGTTTTGTTGAATTTTATCACAAAAGTTAATAATACATATGTATTATTGTAACTATTTATTGGATTAAATGTTTATAATTTTTTTACTTTTATCTTTAGAAAAAAAGTTATTTGCTATTGTAGGAAATATTCTATTAACTTTTCGGTGGCATATTAGCATTTCTTGAGATGTGATTTAATTCAATAAAAAATTACTGAATGCCCTCATAGGATGTGAAAACTTACAGCCTCTAACAACTGAAGTTGGTTCAGATAATCTGACTGGCTGGCAAATATCCCATGCCTCCTTGCTACATGCCACCTAACACTGCTTGGTGCATTAAAAAATATGAGGTTTTCAAAGACAGATATGTCTTCTAGATATACTCATTTAGATATAAACTAAAACCTTTATTTTTAATCTCAAAACATAATTTTATGTGACAGAAATTATGCCATATTTACCTTACTTAATCTCTAGAATTCATAGTTATCATTAGGTGGTAAATAACATGAAAAGCATAGTGTTGTATGTTTATAAATTTACCATCATTAACATATTTTGTTAACAAGAGTCTTTAACTTTTCAAATAAATTGAAGCTGAACTACATAAAAATTAAAAAGATAGAATGAAACAAAAATATATTGTTTGTAAATAAAGGTATACTGTTTGTACTTTTAATTTTCTCTGCATAAAAATGGTAAATGGTAATTGAGGAATTTTAGAAAATTTAAGACAAAAGTAAAATAAAATGTATCTAAAAATTTAACCACCAATAATTATCACATTGAAGAGTGATTTTTTTTCCTTGCGTCAATAGCCACCCACACCCCTCAATAAGATGATACAGGTCAAACATAATAATTAGAATATGAAATATACTATAATTTTCTTAGTATGAAATTTTCTCGTCACATAAAAAATTTTTTAATTCATATTTTAACTTATGTTTTTAGGTATTAATTAAGAAAAAATTAAAAATGTCTGCTTGTAAATGTTTTTACATAACATTTTTAATTACAAAAAACTTCTATCACTTGAGAATTTTATTAAACAAATATCTTTTCTGTTTTGCTTGCTTACTGAATCCCATATAAAACATAAAAATAGGTATAAAATATTTTTTTAAAGTTTTGAAAATATAAATTAATATATGTATTTTTAAGCATTTAGTACTCTGGTTCTCTCTCTCTGTCTCTCCTCTGCCATAATTCAACTTCCAACTTGAGTGAGAGATGCTTTCTAAACTCACTTTCATGAATCGTAAAATTTGCTCTATCTTGTTACAAAACTCTGCTTCCAAAACTTTTATTCCTTCATCATTCCTTTTTACTTCATTCATTCAGTGTCTTCATCATTTTAGTGGGCTCCTGAGGCTTCGGGATCACCAATCTATACTATCTATTTGTTAGATCTATTCAGGGAATATATATGTCTTCTCTTCATTCTCACAGAGCACTTTTGCTAGAGGAAAGAGCTGCAGGCTTTATTTTTTATTGTTCCTACATGACATCAATTCAGACTTCACTTATGGCATCTATTCTTCTTTTGAGGTGGAGAGATTATAAATCCTGGTTTGCACTTGTTTATCCCAGCATCCCTTCCATTTTAACATTTGTCCTGTAATTTTCATTTTTCAACAAAGAATTTCATCTTTAAAAAGCAATAGTTTATTTAAATTTTTTTTTAGTAACTACAATAATTAAATCACCAATAGTCCTTTTTTTGGTCATTCTGTTTAATTTTTATTTATTTGATACTATACTTTAGAAAGCTTTGTATTTTTTTTAAATTTAATGCTAGATGTTTTAATGAGAAAAATAAATAAATGAAAACCCAGAATAATATTGATAATATAATAATAAAGGGGGCAATTTCTCTTTGCAAAAGCTATTAGAGTACCAGACATATAATTAATAATCTTAAAGGTTAGATTTCAGCTGTTTTAGAAACAGTACATGTTCTTTGCTGTAATTTCTCATTTCCACTATGTGGTCTTTTTGAAGCTTAAACAAAAAGACCAGGGGTTTTCCCAAGCTCCCCCAACTCCCCAAGTTAGCAGGGTTTACACTCCAAAGTTTGCCTCTCAAGCATTTTGTACCTGCCAAATTTTTCCTTGGCTCTTTAATCTTCCAGGAACTGTTTCAATCTGGAGTTATTAAAATCTTACTTTGTGCACTTTTAACTTAGAAGCAAGTTGATGCCTTGAGAAGAGAGTTGCCCATGGCTTTTAAGCTCCTTTCACTAAACACTCTCTTTTAAAAATTTTACTCCTGAAGTCTTAGATCCTTTAGCAGTTTCGACTTTAACCCCTCTCTGTTCATGTTAGTAAAATTGTCCTTTTCACTTGAACTTTACTCTTCTAGTTTTAAATTGAAAAATGCCCTTCCTCCCTCCCCCACCCCCACCTCTTTGAAAGGCATGGTTAAAATTAAGGGACTTAAAACAATGTACTTCTAGCTCAGATATCATAGACCTTCAAAATTTGCTTTGACTGCTTTCTAGTGATTTCTTCTTTATTTTTTTTTAAATGTTTTATGGTTTCCACAGTTTCTTCCAGTGACAGGACTATTCTAATGTAAGCTATTCCATTATGATCAGAAAAAGAAATACCTTAATTTATTTAAAGTTACATTTTTAAAATTATTATAATAATGGTAGATTCACTCTTTGAATATTATAAAATGTACCTTATTATTTGTACTCATGTATCTTGTTTAACGTAAATTTTATCTGATTCTTTTTACTTTCAAATTTTTAATATAAATTTTATATTTGTATATTTTTTACTTTCAAAAGGTCATGTTATATTATGTATAATATTTAATAAGTGTCTCTTTTAAACAGCATGCGAATTCTAAATATCCAGTTAACAATCTTTGTCTTAGTGTATTAAGTCCATTTATGTTTAATATAATTTTTTAATGTACATCATTATAGATTCTATTTTTCTTATCTTTTTCCTTTATTGTTGTGAAAAATAAAACAATACCTCTCCCCTAAGATATGGACCCAGTCTCTGGAACATATGAATATGTTACCTAGAATAGCAGAAAGGATGTGCAGATAGGATTAAGTTAAGGATTTTGAAATGGAGAGAATATCCAGTTGTCCCACTATAATTTCAGATATCCTTATAAGTGAAAGGAGGCAGGAGAATTAGAGGACAGGTAATGATGGAAGAAGGGTCAGAGTGGTATAATGAGAAAAAGACTAGACAAGCTATTGCTGGCTTTGAAGATAGAAAAGGAATATGAGACTAGGAATGAAGGCAGATTCTAGAAGATGGGAAAGGCAGGAAATAGATTTTCTCCTAGATCTTCAGCTCTGATTTTAACTCAGTGAGGTACATTTGTATCTTCTGACCTCCAGAACTATAAGATAATATATTTGTATTATTTTAATAATTATTTGTAATAATTTGTTAGACTAACAATAAGACACTGATACACTTGTGTTTCAGGTAAATCAAGTATTTTATTATTTCATTTTCCTCTTAGGTTATTTTGTTACCTGTAGATTATTTTATTATTCTCTTAATGTATACTTTAAAGTTTACATAATATGCATCCATAAGGATATATTATTGAGTTTTAATATATTATTTTTACTACTTTTGAGGTATATAAAAAATTTAAGATGCTTGAAATCTGGTTATATTTCTCACATTTGTGCCACTATTGCGATATATTTTAATCTTCTATATTTTATAAACCCCATGAAACATTATACTTAAAATTATATATTTGCATTTCTTTATCTATATGAATCCTCATTGCCTAATCTCTCTACATAATCTTCAATCATTTCTCTTCTTCTTAGAAACATTCTTTTTTATTTATCTGCACTCCAGTCAGTTGTCGGTAAGGTCCTTTATTTTTAGTTTGTCTGCAAATGTTTTTAATTGTCCTTCATCTTTGAAGAATATTTTTACTGGTACAGAATTCTGGATGGTAGTAGTTCTTTTGGTATTTTGAAAAAGTCATCTGATTATCTTCTGGCTTTATTATTTTAAATGGGAATTCAGTTGTCTCTCTTATAGTCATGTCCTTGAAGGAAGTATGTTTCTATTTTTCTTAATTTTAAGATTTTATTTTGTGTTTATTTTTCAGCAGATTTGCTGATGTGTTTAGGAGTAGTTTTCTTTATGTTTATTCTTTGGGAGGTTTGCAGAACTTCTTATATTTGTAACTTGATACCTTTGGTCAATCATGAAAAATTCTTAGTAGTCATCCCTTAGATTTTGCTTCTGCTTTATTTTTCTATCTTGGGTTCAAATTAAATGCTTGCTAGATATTTTAATAGTGTCTAATACATCTCTTATGCTCTTTTCTATGTTTTGTGTCCTTTTTCTTTATTTTTACAATGGCCTCCACATTTTCTACTGACCTATATTCTAATTCATTAATCATTTCTTCAACTCTAATTTGATGTTAAACTTAGTAAATACTGTCTTCTTAATTTCAATTGTTCTATCTTTTGGTTTAATAGCTTATATTTGATTCTCTTTTTAGAACTCTCAAATTCAATTTTTTCTGCTGAAATTTTCTACCTTAATTTTTATTTCTTGAGATTCATATTTTACATTTGATAATATCAATATTTATATCTCCTTAGGTATCTTTTCATATTTTTTATTTCCTTTAATGTTTATACATTTGGTCTTGTATCTTGAAATGTCTCTTATTTCAGAGTGATTTTCCTGTTCCTACTGATGCAATATTCCTAAAAAAATTGCTTGAAGTTTTATTTCGTTTCAAAATGCTACCTAGAAGTTTGTGATCTGCATACCTGTCAGTCTTCTGTCCCTTAATAACATTCTTCTTTCAATATCTTGGAGTCCTCGAGGCAATAGAACTCTTAGAAACTTGCTCTAATTTCCCTGAGGTGCTATGCAAAGTACAAAAAAAGGCCCCCATTGTTACCTTTGCTACAATCAGAAGAAAAAAATAATAAAATGATTAGAAAATCATGCTATTTTTTAATACTTACTATGCACCAGGCACTGAGCTAAGCATTTTACATATGGAAATTAACTAAAAATTCACAAAAATTTTGGAAAGTAAGCATTGCTCAAAGAAATAATTTGCCCAAGGCAATTTAGCACCATGGAATAACTTATACTTCAAATTCAAATTGATCTACCTCCAAAACACTTTCTTCCAACCTTATGCTACATTGCCATAGGAAAATCATAGTAACCTTAAATCTCATACTCACTAATCCCATCCATACATCAAAGACACACATAACCTTCCTAATGATTGCTTCACACAAAAACAGTGATGCTACACATGCCTTATGTCTGGGTTGATTAATTGTCTTAGAGAAGGGCCATGAAATCACATTTGCTGAGCAGGTGTTTATTTTATGTTCCAATTCTTAAATAATTTGATTCTGATCTTAGCTTTCAAAAGTCTTATTTTAAGATGTGAGCTTTTATTCCTGTGTCTTGACATGGATTAGTGTTTTATTCACATCTACATTTTTTTAGATTATGAAGCAGTATTTTAATATTTGTAGGTATTTTGTAGTATCCCTGGAGATCCCCAAATTGCTAGATGCCTTGTACTCATTTTTATCCCTTGGCCCCTTTTTTATGCCTTATCATTTGTCTTTGTTTAATCTCTTTCTATAAAATATAAAGTATGTTCTGGTAAAAGCTTTGCTGTTAATCTAAACTTCCAAAGCATTAGCTTGTTTCTATAAGCATATTCTGCTTGATTATGATTTTCTTAAATATGATTGCATTAATTCTTGCAAGAAATAAACCAAATTTAGAGGTGAATTATCTGGGAACATGTTATGAAACAAAACCAGTAGTTACTTTAATTTTTTTACTATAATTCATTTGACCAATTGTTTATTATAATTCATCTTGAGCACACTTTAAAAATGTAGTTGTTGCCCCATACATATCATAATATCATGTAATCTACTGTAGCAAAAACAAATAAAAAAATAAACTAACCCATGACATATTAGCCAGGAAAAACAAAATATACTCAAAATTTATCTGCAAGACTAATAGGTCTGGATCATATCCAAAAGAGAACCTTGATTTCCATACACCTATCAAATCTTCTATTCCCCAAGTATTAACTGTCTCAATAAATGGTAACAATATCCACCTGGTTGCTCAAGCCAAAACCTCAGTTTACACTTGAATTTTCCCTTTTTCTCCCCTTCACAACAATAAATTTTATTGTGAATGTGTCCCCTCCTGTTTATATCTGCTACTCTTATCCTAGTCCAGGCAACATCATGTCTCGCCAGAACTGCTTCAACAGCCTTAAACTGTTCTCCCCAGTTTTATTCATGTGCCCCATTCCAAAAGTTTCTCCCAACATAAATCAACTAATGTTACTCTTCTAATCATTTTGCATCGCATTTAAAATAAAATCCAAAACCTAACCATGACCTATAAGCAACTGCTTTATCTGTCCTCTGACTTTCTCCTTGACCTCATTGTACCAATCTCTCCATGTGCATCATGCTTCAGACACACTGACTTTCTTTCTCTTTCTGGGATGCACTAAACTCAATACTTTATTAGGATTTTTGCTCTTGGATACATTTGGTTGGCTGGGTCCTTCTCTTCATTCAGTAATCAGCTTAAATCAATTCCCTAGAGAGACTTTCTCTGATACCCAAATTAAAATTAATGTTTTTCACAGTCCCTCTGTCATATCAAGCCATGGATGTTTGAAGTTTTCTTATTCATATTTTGCTTATTTATTTATTTATTGAGTTTCTTCCTCTTTAAGTGCTGGTATCAAATCTCTTTTGCTCAATAGTATACCAATAAAATTTTTGGGGATAATTGAATGAATTAATAAATCATTCATATATAAATATTAAGGCAAACATGGAAATTGTGAAATAAAAATTAGGGAATATTAATTACAGGAAATATTTATGATGATCATAGCTGTAGAAGATTGAAAGGATTTCACAGTAAAGAGGAAAATCTTGCACTTTCTAAGGCATAGCACAAAAGAAAGGCCTAAGAGTTGAAAGTAAAAGCAAATGAGGAGAACTGATCACCTGATTATTTCAGATAATTTTTTTTTGAGTTCTAGCTTTTGCTATCCCTGGTTTAAAGGCTTAGACTCTTAACACCTGGTTTCTTTCACTGTCTACTTTTATTGAGTTGAAAACTTAGTAAAAGAGTTTACCTATAATTTAACTTCAGCTTTGCCATTAGCCAACATCTCAGCATCTTCCCCTCAGCTCCCCATAGTGTAATCTATAGACATACTATGACTTTACGAGCACTGGAATTGGTTCTCAGGAAGCTTCACCCTTGTCTTGATTCTGGCCCTGCTTAACTGACAGGGATATATGGAGAAGCTGGCCAGGAACCGTGAGACAAAAGACAGAGAGGAACTCTGGTATGACCTAGTAAAGATACTTGGAGGTGAATGTCAAATTTTGATTCTGATATGATATTATTTAAATGCCCTGAAAAGAACATATTTTTGAGCATTCAGGATTGGCATAATGTGATTTAGGTATGCCCTCTGTAATTTTATTAATAATGGCTTGTCTAAATAGTTTTGAACAGAAATTATGCAAGCAACAGTGATAATAGTTATCAATTAATGGTCTAACAGTGAGGCTCTAATTCTGAAAATAACAGCCATAATACTAACCATGGTGGGTGATAAATAATACCATTTAGTAATTATTAATTAGAAAATATGCATGTATTTTCTATGAACAATGAACAATCATAAGAACAATTAACAATCATAAACTAGATATTTCAGTACTTGTTTTCAGATAGAGGTATTGACTCTCGGTACCAAATCTGAAAACTAGTAAGTTCAGCCAAGATATTAATGTAAGTTTGTTTGACTCCATATGTCTGTGTTAATATTAAACAGCTAAAAGAAAACCACTTGTGTTTAGCCTTCAACAAAAAAAAAATTAAAATTAGAATTTTGGGAATATAGCTGATATGTTGTAAAACAAAAAGTGTGTACATCTCTTTTTCTGGTTCAGTCTCCACCTAAGAGCCTGACCCAAAGATGAATTTAATAAAACTCTTAATCAAAATGTACAAAATTTTTGCACATACTGTAAGGACAGTCAAAGGTTGCTAAATAAACTATCCTTTATTAGTAGGAAGCAGTTAAGGCAACTATCTTCTATTCTAAGACTTTAATTTCTGATGTGCTAAGGATGAAAAATATTAATTTAAGCACCAGGTTTTCTAGACTACCAAACAAGAGAAGAAAAGAGATAGCAGGGTTTTCAAGATTCTGGTTAAAAAACTACAGATATGATACCTCTCAGAGGCATTCAATTAACAGCAGTGAATAGCAATTATATAGCAAGAATTATACTTTTTTTTTTACTAGAATTGGCCACCCTGTGATGCTCCACATACTGCAGTATAATTGACAAATATAAATATGTATTACATCCAGGCAGCTGAGGATGCTATCATAGGCTTTTTGCATTAAAGGGTACCATTTTGGTCTACCTCTAACTGCATTCCATCTCAAATTGCATGTTCATCTGGAGCTCACACTTTAGCTCTGGAATTCTTGTCTTAACAAGCTCTCTAGCCTATACATACATTCTGCATGATCTGGTCTCCCACATCAGATTTCCAGAGGCTGGTCTGAGCTGTCAGTATTTGGGGGAAGGTGAGTAGAAAGAGTTTGGCCATGTGGCTGGGTATCCACATGCATGTGGTAATGTCAGGGTTGCAATCACAGGAAAATGAGCCTCAGATGTACTAAATATTAAGAGTGAACAAGAATCACTGTATAAATAAGAAAGGTGGATGCATATGTATTTGTCAATGTAAAAGGGTGAAACTATGTTTCATAAACCTTCAAATTAGTATATAACATCTGTTATTAACTGGTAAAGATACTTTCTTTACCAGATAATATTCCCATATTTCCCCTTACCAAGATCTCATATTATATCAGTCTTACTTTATTATTAAAATGACTTCCAATACAAAATTTGGACTATTTAGAGAGCAATGATGGAAAAGTACTGTTTTGCAAATATAATCTTTAAATTTGAAATTTATAAATAACTTTATGGAATCAACTTTAGCTTTGTCATTTCTGTTTATTATTGAACATTTTATAATGGATCTAATTATGATTACATAATTTTATCTATTAATAAAAAAAATATTGCACACCTAATAATGTGAGTATAAAAAGTATATTAATGCATAGAGGTTTATCCCAAATATACTAAAGAAACCCCTTTCTTATGCCTCCAAAAGTTCAGTGCTTAGGCTATACTCACACTCTTTCAAAATAACAATATCAATTTTGTCATACTACAGCCAAAAGAGAGAGATTTTGAACCTATTATTGAATCATAATTAATGAGGGAAAATAGAGCTGGCCAGTCAATTTTTTCAAAAAAGCTTATATAGTCGTTCTTTATGAAATATTTACCTTCCGCCTTAATATTTTCTTCTCTTTTTTATAAACAATTATTTTAAAATATAGTTTAAAAAATAAATCTAAATAATACCTTTGTTTTTCTAAATATTGAGCCCTAAATCACAACCCAGACAATAATTATTTTTTTTATTTCTCAAAAGACTTTATTCAATTGCATATTTATTATTCTAGCTATTCACATTTGCATATACTTCTTAAATTTTATCAGTATGCAACTTGAAAAAAATAATTTGTTTCAAACAGGGAAAAAATGTTAAATTTGTTTTTTGGTTTGATAATACAAAATATAGTACTGAGGTAATATATCTCAGTTTAAATGATAAATAATTGAATATATCGTTACAACTAAAAAGTAAAATCAAGAAACACACCTTTTTCAATGATCTCTATCAAGTTAGATATGTCACTGAAAAAATGACTAATCACCAGATACAGATCTGCTCAAGATACCGACTGAAAGCAAATGAAATGTTAAGAAAATATCTCGAAAAGAAAACAACATAGTTAGGGGCTAAAACATAACATAGTAAAAAGGATGCAGACTAAAATTAAAATGTTAAAACAATGTACTTGCTTAAGGAAGATACAGGATATAAATATCAGCAAGAATTCAGAAGAATGTAAAGAAAAGGTGCCACCCGACAAAACACTGGATCTTCAAAATGACTAGAAAGGGGCAAGAGAAATAATTAGTAATTTAACAGTGCTGGAAGATCAAATGAAAAATTAATAGAAAAAGTAATTTTTTTAAGAATCTCAAAATGAAGTTAATAATATGCCATAGTCATTCAAATTGGCTTTGCACAGCTCTTCACTTCTGTAAATTTGACTGGATCCCCTACATTGTGCAACATGAGATAATGTTATTAAAAAGTCTCTGTTGGAGGAATTGGGCTTCTGGCAGACAATCTTGTTGAGAAGTGTTTAATTTGGTCCATCAGATTAGGAAAAATCTCTTAATTCTGGGTAGGATATTGCAACAGGGAACCAAGACAAGAAGAAGCCATTAGTATCTAAGAGACTTTCTATGTGTGGGCTGTTTTCAATTTTGGGCAATTCATTCAAAGCCAAATCTTCAAGGTCAAGGAAATAAACTGAAAAGAACTGAACACTTCCCAGATTTTTTACTGTTAGACTTGGGGAGGTTTTTAAATTTAGATTATTTGGCCCTACTCAAAACCTTTTAAATAAGAATTTATTAAGGTATAGACCATGAATATGCATTTTAAATAAACACCTGGGTGATTCTGATATACTGATACACTGATAACTGTGGAGGATCTGACAAACCAGGTAAGATTACTTAACAAGACTTTATGATGTCAGATCAAAGAGAATCAAAATACAAGATTTAGAAACTCTATAGGTGGAAGTGAAATAAGATACAAGCATAGGAATTGTGCTAGCCTTATTAAAATGGAGTTGATGTATCATATCAAAAAATATATAACTCATAAATTCAGGGTTTAAAAATTTGGAGTCTTCCTTGGAGATGAGTTTTTCACAGGAATGAATCTTGGTATATGTAGAAAATGTACATCAGACTAACAGAAAAATTAATTTTGATGCAAATATAATAACTGAAAAACACATCCAACAAAATACACCCCCAAAAGATTTAATGTTCATGCAACAAAATCACAAATAAAGTATTGACTGAGCAATTGAAAAAAAAAAAGACAAAATTAATGGATAAAAGTGAGTTAGACAAGATAGGCTAACTTTTGTAATAAGCAATACCCAAGTCTCAGTGGCTTATTATGATAACATTTATTATCCATCACAATCTAATCAACTTGTGAGAATCCATAATGGGCCTAAGATCCTGTTCCAATGTCAAGCATAAGTCTGCTATCTCTGTGTGAGAAGAGGGAAAACTCTTCTGTCTAAGATGAACCACAGATTTAGGACACAGTTTGTGCCATGGAGAAACATGGCAGAAATGCTAAGAAAAAGGAATAAAACCAGCACTAAGGTCCAGGCTCACTAGACCGTTAAGACTGAGGCTGAATCTGGACCATAGTGACCCTTTCTTTCCCACTAAAAACTCTAGTACCAAATTCTACTTCTGGGTATTTAGCTGAAAAAAATTAAAACACTAATTCAAGAAGATATTTGCACTCACATGTTCACTGCAACATTATTTAGAATAGCCAAGATAAGGAAGCAACCTAAGTGTCCATTGATAGATCAGTGGAGAAAGATGCTAAATGAAATAAGTCAGACAGAGAAAGATAAATACCTTACATGTGGAATCTGAAAACCAAATAAATGAACAAATAAAATGGAAACAATCTCATAGATACAGAGAATAAATTGATGGTTATGAGATGGGACAGGATTGGGGATGAGTAAAAAAGATAAAAGGGATTAAGTACAAATTTCTAGTTATAAAAATAGTCATGGTGATGTAATGTACAGCATAGAGAATATAGTCAATAATATAGTAATAGCTATGTATGGTGCCGAGGGGTACTAGACTTATTCAGGTGATTGCCTCATAAGATATATAAATGTCTAATTGCTATGTTGTACACCTGAAATTAATATATTGTGCATTAACTGTAATTGAAAAATAAATACATTTTAAAAATTCCTAGCACCAAGAAACAAACAGTATCAGTCTACTGCTGGGGGAGGGCAACGCATGGACAGCAACTCCCCTTTGATCAGTTATAGGATAAACAACATTTTAGAGAGCCAACATAGGACACACCAAACTAGAACAACTACAAAAAAATAATATAATCATATAATAGATAGTACATAATTAGATATTTTAACATGAGTATGAGTTTTATACATCTCCCCCACTTTCTGCCCCCATCATCAATAAACCAGGACTTTCTACATTCTGCAGAGAGTTTCAAGGAAGCAGAATTGCTAAAATCAGGACAGTACTGGGCACAGTGGCACAGTTGATGACCCTATCAGATGTGCAGGAACTGCTGAAAACAGAATGGAGTGGAATACTGAGAAAATCTTTAGAGTTAAATTAATCTAGCATTCCTGGCATAAATCACGTTTGTATATGGTATAGGCTTTTTATATATTGGTGGATTGTTTTTGCTAATATTTTGTTAAGAATTTGTTAAAGATCTTTGAATTAATGTTAATAAAGAATATTGGCCAATTTTTTAAATAATGTTTTCATATGTTTTTTTTTATACCTGGTTAATACTGGTCCCATAATATGAGCTGGGAATTAAATAAACCCCAAAATCCATTCGGTCACTCAGATATCCTCTTTCTTTTTACCCAGACCCTATCACCCTCTTCCAAGTTCCATTTCACCAAGATTTTTTTTTTCTATTCCAATTCATTGCTAGGTTTCTCGTCTTTTCTTTTTACCCAGTCCCAAATGCATACTATTGTCAAATCAATCTTCAAGATGCACAATTTTATAATGTTATTTTTGTATTTCATAGACTCCAGACGTCCTATATAATAAAATATAAATTGCTTAACATTGTATATAAAGCCATCTTCCATCATCTGTAATTTTCCTTCATATCATCAAATTCTTTATCCCAGCATTCCTCAAAGCCAAATGTGTATTAAAACCACTTAGGGAACATTTAAAAAATACTAGTCATGTCATATAAGGAATTCTGTTGTTGCAATGGTGGTTTACAATTATGTTTCCAGCAAGCTATTTCAGATGTCACAGAACAAAAAAGTTCACAGACAAAACACTCCTGGTTATTAAATTGATTTTAAAGCATAC
Source organism: Macroglossus sobrinus (assembly GCA_004027375.1). Lineage (NCBI taxonomy): Eukaryota > Metazoa > Chordata > Mammalia > Chiroptera > Pteropodidae > Macroglossus > Macroglossus sobrinus. The sequence goes on from PVKZ01000180.1 coordinate 923,257, forward strand.
AACAAGAAGCAAGTGGGAAGGTCTGGGTGAGTTAACACATTTAGAATAGGATACAAGTAAGAAGGACTCACTACCTGAATCTTGAGGTATTCAGTGTTCATATACGCTGTATCTCTCTCTGCCACATCAGTTTTCCTAGCTGTTGAAGTGTTCATGAAGACCAGAATTAGGTTTGGCACAAGCGAGTTCACGGACAGAAGGGGCCTTGGTCTTGCTTTTTGAGTAGACACAAGGACTATTACTCCTGGCCATGCTGTAGTTTGCCAATTAGCCTGCAAACTGTCATGGATTTTATTTTTGTTTTATAGTCAGAGGACACATGAGACAGGATAAGTGTCGCCAATGTGTGGCCAAATTAAGTAGCAAGTGGTAATGAATATTCAAAAAAATTGAACTGATGAGGCTATTCTCAACTGATTGCAAGTAACATATGTATTTAGTCTCATATATATTTAAGACCTATGTATTTCATAAATATATGGTCACTCTTGGTACTTATTACTTATACTAAATGCATCTAATGCACCTTATGTTTCTGCCTATCTTACACTTAATATATACCATTAATTCCGGACATATCTAACAAGTATTCTGCTCACTAGCTTATTATCTATATTGAAAATATCTTTAAAAGTTTTGCCTATGCCTTACAAACTACATACTTATTTATCTAATAGATTTGGATAATATCAAAGCCAATGCATACTACAGATTGGGTGTCTGAAATTCACTGCAGCCCCACTGGATTGAAACCTCTGTGAGAGGATCTAGATGCTGCATTTGTAAATGATTCCACTTGCAGCCTTGGTTGAGATTCTCTGCTCCATTCCACCTAGACTGGCTAAGAAATCATCCCCCTATGCACTGAGAATCCCCGCCTCCACTTTTTTCATGAGCCATTTCATCTCATCCACTTGAGTTTTCTCTTTCTAACTAAATCTTATGTAAGCCCCATTCCACCTTAAAGCCCTGTCTAGTCATTCAACTATATTATAAATTCAACTTATTAAAGGTAAACTTTCAATCAATTGAGAACACCCTCATCAATTCAGAATGTTCTTTGAATATTCACTACCATTTCTTCTTAATCTTATGCATGGGGAACTTATTACTTTCGTGTGTGTGTGTGTGTGTGTGTGTGTGTGTGTGTGTGTGTGTGTGTTTTATTGGTACTGAACTCATTTATGCATATTTGCACTGAGCAGTGACTATGAAAAGGGTGAAAACAAAACAACCACAAGGAACCTCAGGAGAGTTAACCTTATGGAAATGACCCTGAGACAAAGCAAGCAAACTTGACTATTTTGTCAGGAGAGAGAGAAAGAGGGAGAAGGAAGGATGAAGAGAGAGAGTGAGACTTTAATTTTTAAAAATGAAAATCCTTCTAAGTCGGATTTAGAGAATTTTCCATGTCCACTTCAGTGGGTCTGAACAGATAACCATCTTTAGTGAACTGTCCGCTGTTTTGCATGTCAACATTGACATCTAATAAAAAGCGTATTCTTTGCATTTCATTTCAAATTACCCCTGATATTTAGTACAAAGATCATACTTTTTCTCTAAAAAATTTCTGAAGACACATTCGTATTGAATTGATTGTGGCATATACAATTTTCATTTAAATTCTCAGTAGCACATAGCACTAAATTCATATAGAAAATGTCACACACTAGAGTGAAAATTGAAAAGCTTTGTAAATAAAAAACTATTTTAGCTATTTGACACCATTAGGCTAACATTCAGAAACCTGTATTCCTGACTTTATTTTTTATTTTGCTTTTTTAGATTATAGTTTATGAGACCATTTTGTAAGTGATTTGTTCTTGATACAAAAGGAAAGGCATCGTATATTACACAAGATTTACAATCGTTCCTTTGATATAGCTGTTTTAATTAATTGGTTTATATGTTATCTTAAGATTTTATTTGAAAGATATGTTTGATTGACCTGATCTTGTTTATCCAAATAGAGTGAAATAAAGCTCCAATCTATTATCAGTTTCATTATCTATATAAAGAATAATACATTCCCAATAAAATTCCTGAGAAATACAATTTTCTATTAGGTTATCAGAATTATTATTCACAACTCTCGCTATTACATTTCATATGATAGGAAGTATTAAGAAACTATTGATCACAGTGTTAGTCAACAGTCTCTTAATCCATCGGGGAATGGGGCTGGGTGAAGGTGTGTTTGGCCTGGGCTAGATGTTAGGTAAGTTATAAATTCATCTTGTCAACTGTTAGACTGCATCTGGATAGAATTATTGCTGATAATTTTTACTCTAAACAATTAACTTTGTCAGATTTTTTTTGATGTCCTAGATTCCTGTAGCAAATGGAATACTTTAAATTTCACTTTTCTACTTGAATTAGTATTATTATTAGTTTATAATATCCTAATAGAGCTAATGTTTTGTCAGGATTATAACATGTTTATCTCATTTTATTTGGGAAAGATTGAATTACCAGTAAAAGTGTTATTCAATTTTAATGCCAAAATAAAGCCAAATTATGTGCGCCTTTAGATGAATTAGACAATTATGTAAGACAGTAGATGGCTTTTCATTGTTAAAAATTTGAATTTGTGACAAAGATGTAACATCCACATTTTGTCATTGTTTAAATTAATTTATAGTAATAAGTATCATATTTATTTATTCTTTATAATGAAGCTGTATATATTTAAAATATATGTATTTTATGAAATGTCCATTTTTTTTTATTTTGAATATCATCTGTCCTGATATGAGAAACTTCTTTAAATGAACAGATCTGCTCAGCTCATGCCACTTATAGTAAACAGAGATTGAGGGAAGTAACTGATCCATCTTTTTTTCTGCCCAGTCAAAGATCTTTTAATTAAAATAATTTCTAAAATCTTGTTTCATAAAGTAATGTTTCACATGGCATTATTATATAATCACATACACATTAATCATACATTAGGGGAACTATATTTATCCCAAATTCTCATCATTGCAGTTTTCAGGAACATAGAAAAGCAAAGTTCTTAGCATTTTATATTCCTCCTGAATTTATTAAAGCTGAGAATTTAGTTGTAATGTTAATGAGGATATAATTTTACTGTTTCAGGGAAAAATAAATTATCCTATACTGAGAAGATATTCAGGATCAAATTACTTTTGTTAATCTAATTATTTCTCTGACTTGCTACCACTGTACATATTAACATGTATTAAAAGGAAATATCAAGAGAATCAACCTTGCACTGTATACATCAAAGGAGATCATCAATAAAATGAAAGATAGTACATACAATGAGAGAAAATATTTGCAAATCATATATCTTAATAGAGAATTTGCATTTAGAATATCTAAAGAACACTTAGAACCTAATAATAAAAAGACAAATAGCATAATTTTAAAATGGGTAAAGTATTTAAGTAGATATTTCTCCAAAGGGTATATGCAAATTGCCAGTAAGTACAGGAAAAAATTTATTAGTTATTGAAAAATGCAAATTAAAAACCACAATGGCATGCTACTTTACACACACTCAGATAGCTAAAATAAGAGATAAAAATAAGTGTTAGCAAGGATGTTGACAGATTGAAACTCATATGCATTTCTGATGGCATTGATAAAATAAGAAAGCCACTTTGGAAAATATTTTGGCAGTTCCTCAAAATGCTAACTAAACAGTTACCACATGACCCTGCAACTTTACTCATGGGTATATATCCAAAAAAATTGAAAAGATGTGTTAATGTAAAAACTTGTATATGAATGTTCATAACATTATTCTTAATAACTCAAAAGTGAAAACAATAAAAATATCCATCAACAGATGATTGAATAAACAAAATGTAGTATATTCATACAATGAAATATTATCTAACCAGATATAGAAATGAAATACTAATACATACTACAACATGAATGAACCCTGAGGATCTCATTCTAAAAGAAAGAAGCCAGACACAAAAGATCACATATATTATGATTCCATTTATATAAATTTCCAGACTAGACATATCTAGAGTAGAGCTGGAGTAGAAAATGGGAAGTGATGGCTAATGGGTATGAAGTTTCTTTTCAGATGATGAAATGTTCTACAATTAAATAAAAGTGATAATTGCACAATCTGTGAGTATAATAAAAATTTCTGAATTATGTATCTTAAAAGATGAATTGAATGGTATATGAATTATACCTCAATAAAACTATTATTAAAATAAAGACTTAGAGGCTTAAAATAAGCATTTTATGAGGGTCACTGAATCTTTGGCTCTAGACTTTGGGCCAGGCATTGTGATGATGGTTTGCCTATGTCTCATGACATCTGGGGCTTCAGTTGGAACAAACCCAGTGAGCTAGGTATGACTCTATGGTTATGTGCTAGAATCACCCAGAAACATCCTCATTTACATGTTCATCAGTGGATGCTGAGACTTAAGCTGGGCCCATTACAAGCACTTACTCATTCCTTTTTCATGTGCACGGCTTTCTCACTATGCATGATGGCCATAAGGTAATCAGACTTTTTACATGGCAACTCAAGGGTCCACAGCAAGTGTCCCAGCAAACAGGGCAGAAGTGATATTGCCTTCTCTAATAGCACCACAATTCAAGCAACGTTCTTCTGCCTCATTTTTTTTTCAAGAGAGTCAAAAGCTTACCTAGATTCAAGGAAAGGAAACAGTTTATTTCTCAATGAGTGTCAAAGAATTTGGGGCTTTTTTTTTTTAATTATGGCAAAATACAGGTAACATAAAACTTTCCATTTCAACTATTTTTAAGTGTACAGTTTAGTAGTGCTAACTACATTCACATTGTCGCATAGTCAATCTCCAGAACTCTCTTTCATCTTGCAAAACTAAAAGTGTTTTCTCCCCATTAAACAAAAAGTATCCATTTTAGCCACAAGAAACAGCATTCTACTTTTTGTCTCTTGAATTTGACTAATCTATTATATCATATAAGTAGAATCAAATAGTGTTTGTTGTTTTGTCTGGCTTATCTCACTTAGCATCATGTCCTCAATATTCATCCATGCCGTGGTGTGTCAGAATTTTCTTCCTTTATAAAGCCAAATGATATTCCATTGTATAACCACTCCATATTTTGTTTATACATTCATCTCATAATGAGTTGCTTCCCATTAACATTTGGATTTCTTCCACCTTTTAGCTTGTGAATAATGCTGCTGTGAATATGGAGGTACAAATCTTCAAGTTCTTACTTTCAATTTTGGGGGATACATACCAAAAGTGGAATTACTGGATCATATAGTAATTCATTGTTTAACTTTTTGAGAAACTGCTGTATTGCTTTCCTTAGCAGCTGCATCGTTTTACATTCCTACTGACAGTGTATAAGGGTTCTAATTTCTTCAAATCCTCACCAACACATTATTTTTTATTTTGTTTGTTTCTAATTTATAGTAGCCATCCTAATGGGTATGAGGTGGTGTGGCTGTATTTTTAAATACTAATTGGGCATATCAATGCAAGGGAAAAATGTTACCAATTAAACTGCTTTCTTATCTAATCAAGATGGTTTATAGCATTGAATTTAAGCTGGCCTTGTGATTTACCTTAGTTGACTAATAGAATGAAAGGAGAGGAACATTATGAGACTTCAGAGCAGTGTCTCAAAAGGCATTGGAGTTGCTTCTATTATCCTCTTGGAAATCTGCCTTGGAACTACCAAGTAAAGACCCTCATAAGTCTGCTGTATAGTATGAGGGTCATGAGAGGACATTCATGGTATCCCAGTTTATAGTGAGCACCAAATGCCAGGTGTTTGAGTGAGAGAGGCCACCCTAGGACATCCAGTTCTTTTTTGAAATGCTAGTTAACTACAATCACATGAGCGGTTCCAGGAGATGATAGCAGAGGAATCACCCAGTAATCCCAGAAAGATGATCATCCAGAATTTTAAGCAAATAATGAGTTTTTGTTTTAAATCGGTAAATTTGGATGGTTTGTAATGCTACAATAAATAAATGCTATTGTCAAGTGAATAGTATGTTAGAGACAACTCTTACTAGATCACAAAAGCCAAATGCATGCAACTCTTCTCAGCTCCTCATACTTCACATTTAGTGATGTCATATTGCTAACATGAAATTAGCCATGCTGTATTTACATGTGGAAATCAGCAAACAAACCAGAATCTCTTTGTTTGTTTGTTTTTTGTTTTGAGAAAGAGAGCCATTTAGACATTTTTATCACACCACTAGATACAATCATTTAGATGCTGAGAGGATAACAGCTACCTAGTGACAAAAGAACTGGCTTGAAAAACCCTGTGAGAGCTGCTGACAGAAGCAACGGTTAGAAACTACTGGAGCTGGTGGTCCTGGCTGTTGAAGTATTCAGAGCTGCTATTTCTGATTGAAGTTGTACTGACAGCAGATATTGGTGCAGATTGCTGATGCCACAGCTCATTGTATGCTAGTGGGAAACATGGCAAATAGAAAGCTGATATGACATTATTTATCAGGTCTGAAAGTTGCTTAAGGTGCCTCCCACAGGACTAGCTGCCTCCACACAAAGCAGCTATACTGCATAGGATAAAAATATTGTATAGGACATATGCTATGTTTCTGTAACAAAGAGATTCTAAGTAGTATAGAAGTTTACTTTTCTTTCTCATCACAATCCGAGGTGAGGTGGACAAACACCTTTTGGACAGGTGGCCTTGTTTCTAACTGAGCAGCCACGTGCCCACCTGAAATTTGAGAATTTATGTATATTATTAAAAGCAGAGGAGAAGAATAATGTTGAGAAATGACTAGCAGTTATTCCCCAAAACTGACTATTTAGAGAATCACACTTTCATCTAATGAACATGAATAAAATTCTATCATGTATTTGATACTGTTATGTACTTGGATCATAGAGGAGAAAGACTCAGTAATTATCCTTAAAGTTAGAGACATCTAAATAAAGGGAATGTAATAACATGTGAAATTATAAAAGTATTATGAACTAAATATCATGGAATCACAGAACAAAAATCAAACAACTACCTGAGGGGATTATGAAAGATTTTATTACGTTTGAATTTAAATAGACTCTTGAAGAATTACTAGGCATTAACAAAACAGAAAATGAAAGGCATTATAAGCAAAACAAGTTCTTTAATATCCATGATATGTTCAAGATTAATTGAATTTATAATAAAATCTGAGAAAACTGGAGGCTCAGAAACCTAGCTCTCAGAATTGTGGAGTAAAATGAAAATTGAATTTAAAAAATATCATAAATTCATTTCTAAAATTGCTTTGTATAAAATGTATAAATCATACTTTTATTTATGAAATTTATATAAAAAGTCATTTATTAACTTAGCCTAAAGTGTGACTACATTTTAAATTTAGGCTGTTGCGAGTATTAACAAGGTATTATCTTCTGAAGCCTTTCTAGATGTTGCTACTTTGACTCACATTCCACTCATTGTTCCACTGATATTATTTTGTTCATTCTCTTACAAGACACTTTCTGAAATAATCATCCATGGCTCCAAAGCCAGCTTTTGCTTAAGTCTTAATCTCTTCCATAAATTTAAGAGTATTATGTCCCTTTAATTTAATGACAAATTTATATATTGTATGTTTTGGAATGGTATCACTAGCGTGTTTTATTCTTATATTTGTTTCTAGAATTCAGTTTTATTGTTTTCTTTTTAATCAGATGATTTAAAGAAAACAGCATTCCGTAGACAGATTGAAAGGAAAGAATTATTTGTGGTCAGGATTATTAGATCAAGTGAATACTGATCTTGAAATAGACAATTGTGTATACTTAATTGAAGTACTAAAAACTCTAAAATAATATGAAGGAGGAGCATACCCAAATTAATTCACTTTGATAAACTGATTATTTTTGCTTCTAATCAGTTTTCTGATTGAATTCACTACCCACTCCACTCACTTTTGCTGAAATAGTTTTTGTAGGTATAATTAATGTGGCTGTACAGTTTTGAATTCTTGACAAATTTTTCTTAAAAAGAAATCAAATGCCAATTGTATTGTGAACCACATTTGATAAAGTAGCTTTTCCTGTCATTTTACTGGAGACAATGGAACCACTAGGAAATTCATTGTTTCAAAAGCCCTAATTAACTCTGTGCTGTAATAACCTGAGAGCTAAGATTCTTGGGCAATGCAATTCATCCACAAAATTCTAGCATAATGATTTCTGTATTTCTGATAGGAAAGGAAGAGGGAGGTAGGAAGTGACAGGTTTCTACTGAGTGGGTGCATGTTTGGAAATAGATAATAGGATTGGGTTCATTCTCCAATTACACAGTAGAATAATGATTCAATATGCTTAATGAAGTGAAAGAGAACCAGTAAAAAAGGCTTTAATGTTCTAAAATTATTTTCAATAATGATTATTAATGCATTATAAAATTATATTTTGCAGGATTTGGAAGAAAGCCAGATTCTATATTGCTACAAGTTTCTGCATTTTTTAAAAAAAATGTTGACAATTTTCTTGTAATTAAGTAATCATTTGAAATAGCTCTAAAAAGAAAATTAGAATAAAAGTACTGAAAATGTATAAGAAAAACATGATTTTTATTTATATCCAAATAATGGTTTATTACAATAGAATAGTATTTTTTAATATAATTCTGTAGGAACATTCAGTGACTTCTTCACAGATCTTAAAAAGAACTCATAGAGGTATCAAACAGAACAGATTGGGTTATACTATGAAAACCAACAATGAAAAAATTCTCAGCGGTTTAAAATAGCAAACTTTATTTATTGCCCATGCTACATGCCCTCTGTGTGCTAGAAAGATTGATGGAGGCATCAACTTGACATGAGCTTCAATGATCACAGACTTAAGTACAAGAGACTATGGCATACCATATTCTGGTACTTAATACATCAGCCTGGAATTGACACGTAAAACTTCTATTCATGTTTCATTGGCTAAAGCAAGCCATAAGGCAACTTCTGATCTAAAGTGGCAGACAAATCCAATCCTACCACATGTCTGGAATTAAATGAAGGTAGAGCCTACCCTTTAGTTATAAATGTTCCAAGTCCCTATCCTTTCCACATGTAATATATACCTATTTCTCCCAGAAGGAAAAAAAAAAATCCAAAAGTCCCATCTAATTTTTACTCAGCCTCAAAGTCCAATGCTTTAAAATAATTTGTATCAAGTTCAATACTTTTTTGGGGTTGAAAACTTAAAAAGAAGAAGAAAAAAGTTATCTTCCACTAATAAACACCATAAAAGTAGTGAAATCAATAAAAAGATAATGGTGATGAAACACTCCCATTCTGGTGCTACAAACAGGTGGAAACCCTGAAATCTCACTGAGCAGACACTGTGTGGAGCCCCTTCCCTGGGCAGAGTGGGGAGGAAAGCAGTCCTTCATTAAGCTCCGGATCTACTCTCTGTACATAGCTTCCTCAAGTCATTGGACACTCGTATGCCATGACCCCATGATTACAAGCTTGGGGCTGGGCTGCTTTCTAAGTTGGCTTCCTGCCTTTGAGGACTGAGGTCCCAACGTCCATTTTAAGTATTTAGTAGGCTTACCCGTTTTTTATTCAAACTGTTGATATCTTAGTCCAAACACTAAGGCTTTAAAGCTTTTAAAAACTTAGTTGTATTCTTACCTATTTAATTATAGTCAACTTCATATGCTATGATGAAACTCCTAATTCTTTTAGATACATGCTTCTCTCGCTAGATTTAATTATGAATATCTTCTACTTCTAGGTGTCCATGACATGACTAAAAACTTAATCTCTTCTCCCTGAGCTGTTACTGAGCATCACCATATTAAACTTAGAAAATTTAAAAATGTAAAAGCTATACTTCTTATCTAATCTATTCTACAGAGCCCAAGCTTTAATCAGCTGTTTTGAGTTCTCTTTCTAAATTGCCAAGTAATAGATTTCGGAACTCTGTCTTTTTCATTCGTGCAAGAAACTTTATTACTTTTTAAAAACACATTTCTGTTGAAATGCTATGAATATCATTTAATCCATGCTAGTATTATTCTATTGTCCAACCCCTTCACCTAAAATCTCAGTCTCATTAGAGACATTATCTTCCTTTTAATTTATCTCTGGTAAGAATTTTATCAAATATTTTGCAAACATAAAACCTATTAGTATTCTTTGCATATAGTGAAGACATGGCATACATCTATTGGTATACTGATAAAAATAAAAAACATTCATCTATACATTTATTCAACTAGTTTATGCACAAATATATATTAAGTACTTACCCAATATTATTTATACCTCTGAAATTATATTATATATTATGGCAAACAGCAAAAAATATATTCTTTACTATCATATATATCATTAAAAATGGTGTACAAAAACATGTTGACTGGAAACTTAAACAGTTTTAAACTATTAGGTATTGATTATGTCCCAGGCACGATTTAAGGAATTTATATGCATTAACTCATTTAATTAACATTGAAAACGTATCTATCTGGATGCTGAATTTTTAAAAAAGTTCTGCATGATTAAAAAATCTTTTCTTCTTAAAATATTCCCATGAAATATACAGTGAAATTATACTTAATATTGCTACTTTTAGCTAAACTCAGTCTTGAACTTCTAAAGTAAGAATTATATATACATATTAGCTCTTTATTCATTTTCCCTACATGGTTATGTTTAATATTTTTCACTGATTCAAAATTTTATTTTACATAATTATGTAATAATACTCATGCAGTGGTTCTCAATCTAGGACATTTGGCCATATCTAAAGGCGTTTTTGATTTTAACTACTTGAGGCGTGGGAGAAGAAAGTTACTGGCATTTTATTGGTAGGGGCCAGGGATACTGCTAAATATCATATGATGGTCCCCAAATAAAGAATTATCCAGCCCCAACTATCAATAGTTGCAAAGGTGAGAAACCCTGTATAGAGGGTTCTACTGACTTTGACTTGTAGTGTAGCTCTCTAATCCTTGGAAGTGAAAGCTAGGTTTAGAAAGCTTTAAAAGCTAAAATTAAGGTACAAGACAGGTACATCATATGGTGAGCACCGAGAAAGACAAATCCAGCAAAAGTGGTTCCCAGAGATTTATATCCTGTTGTAAGTTTCTAAGTCCTATGTGTAATTTCTCCTAAACAGCCATAGCATCTCAGGATTGGAAAAAATTTAGTTAATGTGACCAAGCCTGATTTCTCACTCATACAATAATAACCACTGCACCACCGTCACTCTGCTTCCACAAATCAGGTGATCCTCCACTTGAACACCTCCAGTGATACTGTTGATAAGCTCTGAGAGCTTAAGTTTATATTAAACCCAATTATCTTTCTATTACTTCTACCATTTCATTCCAGAGTAAGTGTAAACATGTCATAGGCATTCCAATTTTGAAAATAGTTATCTATCACGGAAACACTACTTAACTCCATTATCTTTTTCCCCCCATTTTCCATGTTTGTATAACTTTGGAATATCTTGCAGTTCCTCAATGCAGCACCACTATATCTGTCATAACCTAACATAATACGTATAGATGTATATAATGGTGCTTAATTGTTTTAGAATCCAATTAGTTATGGTTCCTCTTTATGGGCAGTATTCACCATTTGGCTCAGTATTCCAGTTGTGACCTAAGTGATAGAAGGTCCACCTGTACTAGCGATTACTGTTACTGGGATATTATACTGCTATTCAGGTAGTCTATGACTAAATAGTTACTTTTAGCAGCTATCCTATACTATACATTTAATTCTAACTGAACTGAAACCTGAAGCCATTTTCTCCAAGTTTTCATGCTCTAGTTCTGGCTCTGGTGCTAATAAAGACATTTAAAATTTTTAAATATCACAATAGCTAAAAAAAAAAAAAATACCAGGACAAGGGGAAGTAACGTAGTGGTAATGTACACATACTGTAAATATAGATGCTCACAGGTTCCAGTCCCAGTTCCCAGACTGATTGTGGGAGATTATGCAACCTCTCTGCACTTTAGTTTTCCCAAGTATACAATGGGAGTAATTTTACTTGCCTTACAAGATTATAATAAATATTAAGTGAAGATTTGTTAAACCACATTGAATGGTCTGACCTATTGTAAGTGCTCAATAAGTATATGCTAGAGCAAACAAGAAAAAGAAATTTTTCCCAATGAAATCATGATGAACAGAATCCCAAATAAAACCTATTCTTCCCAAATTCCAATGATAACATGCACATTCCCTTTCTGTATAATGAATTAACCCAAAATTTGACAGAGAAAATATGTTGAGTCCATAGTATAATACTCTAACTCTTTATGATTAATATTTACCCTTCTCTAGCTGACAACGACAGCAATCTCTTTCATTTATTAAAGCAGCATGGCTTTCCAGTGCTTTAAAAATTTGAAATGTGTTTCTAAAAGGTGTTTTGATTTTATTACTGAGATGAATTACAATAGATTGGTTGCTCATGGTGACTCTCACTGTTGCAACGGTACATCTACCACATAACATGGATCTAGATGGTATTATAATCCCTTATTCATAAAAAGTTTTTAGACATATTTGTTGATGGAATTTTCCACATTAACACTTTCTGATTTAATTCAGTGGGACAATAGAATCCAGTGAAGAAAACTTATTTTATGAATTATGTAACATTACTAGGACATCGATGGCTCCCAGTATCAATGTAATTTGCATGTGTAAAACTTTTCCTTACTCTGCAAATCTAAACACAGCTAACAGGGTCTATCAATCCTCAGAAAAGAATGGATTCTCCCTGTCTGCTTTGGCTACAATGATCCTAAATTGAGATATAATGTTTAGGTGTTTCAGACTCTACCACTTCTCTCTTTCCCAGTTTGAAGCCTAGTCCACATCTCCTCTTACACATCCCACTGTCACATTTTCTTGATGCTGCCTATTATATATATATATATATATATATATATATATATATATATACACACACATATATCTACATATACATACATATATATACACATATACACACATACACATACACATAAACATACATACATATATATATATATATATATGTCTATGTATCCATATATATATGATATATTTCTGTCATCCTTTATCTCTTATATTTGTGACAAACTCGATAACAAACCTAGCAAGATGAATAACATAGAAGGATTTAATAGCTCTTCACTTTGAAAGTAGATGCCTGCATGTGGATACAGATTCTACTCACATTCCACCACCCCTCATTTTAATAGCTATGGACATTTTTTAGTTGTCCTGTTATAACATGAAGGAATCCAAACTCTTACCAGCTATAAGAATCTTAAGAGATTTTACCGAACTATCTACTAAGATTTATAAGCAAGAATGTTAGAATTTCTCCACTTCTCTAAAACTTCTTTCCTTTTCTTTCACCATGACAATGAAAGTAATTGAAGGGGCAACAGGATAGTTTTCTGATGTTATCTTGTTCAGGGTCTTGGTTCACTCAGTGATTTGCCAAGGTTCTTACCACCAAGGTAAGTCATGCTTTATGCCTTGAGGAAGCAAATTTCCTTAAATATATTTATTATTAGCATTGTTTCCCTTAAGAGAGTTCAGAAAAGAATTCTGGAAATAATAGTGTTATTCTAAAGCATTAAACTAATTGAATTAAAATAAAAGTGACGAGATAAATTTCTATGCAAATTTGTGTCTATTTAGTATTATTCCAAAGTGAGGAATTTTGGTAGCTAAAGGGAAGATTGTCAGTTTGAAAGTGTTCATACTGTATAGATTATTTATTATAAATATCTGTCCTTTGCATGCTTCTTTGTATTAGTCCTCAATAAACGTGTTCCAGTTCCTGATTTGGAAAATAAGGACAAAAATGGGATCTAGGAACCAGCCCCCTAGAACCTGAAACTGAGCAGATTAAGAATTAAATTTAGGCTAGGCCATAAATAAGGATGTAGAAATTCAGACAGACTGAGTGGAAGAAGAAAGTTTGTGGAAACATAAGGGATATGGAAGTTTAGGCCACGAGTATAGACTGAGTTGAATCAGGAATTAAATGACACAGAAACAAAGGCAGGTTTAGATTCAAAGTCTCAGAAATTAGATTAGATTATAGATAGATGGCCTCGATAGATTGGATATATGGATAGATAGATGATAGATGGTAGATAGATAGACTAAATTAAGTTAAATTAAATTGTATTGTATTAATTTTAAAAAATCACCCACCAGATCCAGACAGAATTCTCCTAGACTCCTATAGCTGTTATGTATTTCCACTATTGCATGTGAGGCACTATTGATATTCTTCCTATCTATATCCTCTCACTGCTATGCATGTACATGTATATACATGATATCAACATACACACAAACCTTACCTAGAAAAACCAAGTAGTTATTGACCCACTTTGTGCCCTTTCTGTCCTTCCTACTAGAAAATAAGCTTTTTGAAGATATTTTGTCTGTCTTGCCCACTATTGAATCCTTAGTGCCTAGTGAAATTTTGCATGAAGCTGAATGAATGAATTTACACAAAAGCATTTCTATTTCCTATCCATACAATGTCATGTCTTTGGCAGACTTCCATCAACTGTAAACATTATTCCATGACCAACCCTCAAGAAGCCATCTATGCATAAGCTGCCACAGCCTTGAGGTAGCTAATGAACAACAGTACAAAGTCCATTTAACTTCCAACCTCCACCATGCTTGATACCATCGTTAATCTCAATAAATACCAGAAGTTCTTATCTATGGTCATTCATCATCACCCAGAACTTTTTTTTAAGATACAGATTTCTCCCACTATCTGAAAGTAGAGCATTCCCATGAAACCTTTCATAAGCCGAAATGGTATAAAGTGAAGAAGCAATAACCTCAGGATGCATCTTAACAATGGATGTGCAAAATAAATCAAGTTAAAGCACAGATGCTCATGGACACAGTTCAGAACTCTGGCAGCTGAAATGTTGAGTGTGGTTCCCCATGAAGGAGCTCAGCAGGGCTACTCTAGCTGCTCAGGTGAGCTGCCTCTAGAATGGCTACGTGCAAAACAAATGTTATTTTTGCTTTTTGCCTTTCTTCATAAAACCGAAAATCCTCTTCGGATTTCCTTCAGTTAGCAAAATCAGGTACTAATGTAGGTCTTTCTTAAAAAGTGAAGTGGTGTAACATAAACTTTGAAAAGCAGGGGATACCTGTACTGCCACATATGTCTTTTAACTCCTTACTTCTTCCATGTCTATTAAACTTAAATTAACATATTCAGCAAAATAGAAATTTTCCCTTAAGAAAATTACTGTCTTAAAACTTTCTCAAACACAGGCTGTTTATTCTATCACACAAGATGTCTCTCAAGGCCAGGAAGTAGGGTTTGTGATATTTTTGTTAAGGGTTGCCACTTTAGACCATTACTCCTACCTTTTACTTAACTTTTCTTGGAGGTATTGTTCTCTTCGGAAGGCCCTGGTGAAACCTTGGTTCTTGAAATTCCCTTGAGATTTTTGTGAGTCTTTTCCCATTGAGAATATATCTCCTAGTTTAGGATCAATCTTTAGACACATTCTATTGGTGTGTTCTTTAAATTTTATTCACAAGCTTTGTTCCAGCTTGACATTGGTCCTCATCTAATTTTGCTTTTGCTTTCACATTTTGACCTTTCCCCAGTAACAGAGTTTCAGTTCAGACAATTACTATGGTTGGTAGCCTTGGTTAATTGTTTCAATTGCTTTTTTCCATAGTAACAACCCAATCGTTGCCATGGTCAGCATGTATGATTGCTTCATTTAGAAGCAATTTTCTAGTTTGGATAAAAGAACTGACAATTATATTTAGTGAAATACATTTCTCATGTGCTATCCAACCTAATTAAACCACCCAAAGTCTGATTGATTTTATTTACTATAACAGTTAGTGTACATTTATTTGAAATGGTTCAAGTGGACACTATTGACTCAAAGAATGAGGATTCGACCTAAAGTTTTCATAGTAATTTTTACATAAAACAATATATTAATTAATCAAACTTTATCATATCTTTTCATCTCCTATTTGTTGATCAGAGTTTAATAAATTTTATTCATTGCAATGAACACCAATCTTTGTTGAAATATATTTCATCCTACAAATATAGAAAGTTGAGATTTACAAAGTGCTAAATCAATGTTGATATTTTAAGTTATCAATAATTTTTTTACTATTTTGTTTAAATATAACCATGAAACATAGTAATCATAGACTAGGACTCAGTGCCTTGAAAAAATTATTTACCCAATAATTATTGTATTTCAAATGTTATAGAGTATAGACTGTCTTACCAAAAATAGTAAATGACAGAGGTATCCTTTCTTCATTTCTTTCCTGCAACCAAATTCCACTTATTCTGTGCTGCAAAGTGTTTATGTTGTTATTCATTTCTTATTATTTTTAAACTCAAGATTTTTAAGTTAAATTTTTAATTTTGAGATAATTATAGATTCTTATATTGTTATAAGAAATAGTACAAAAAGATCCCATTAACCCAGTTTCTACATGGTAACAACTTGCAAAACAATAGTGAAGAGGAATGTTCACTCAAAAGGCTAATCAGCTCTTTATTCTGCTTCTGTAGATCTGCTTGCTGCATAGGCCTAACTCGAAATTATCTAAAGACACATTTTCCCTTTTGGTTGTTCTGTCTAAGCAACAAATGTAATTGTCTGCAACCCATAGCAACTCCCCTGCTTTGTAACCGTCTGAGGACAAATTAACCAATCAGCCCATGCCAAATAAGTTCTATCTAAGTTCTATCTGAGCTCTGGGCCCAGATCTTCAGAGCACTAGTTCCTCTGGGACTGCCAGCATAATAAACCTGAGTTCTTCAACTCTCTGAGTTCTGCTTAGATTCTCGCCAGTTTAATTTTTGTGACTTTTCTGCAACAATAGTACAATATCGCAGCCAAGATATTGACTTTGATACAATCATTATGTCATCACTATATGAATTACTCTTCATGTCTTTTTTTTTTTGTAACTACAATTTATTTCCCTCCCACCTTCCTTATTTAAACACTAGAAACCAATCATCTGTTCTCCACTCTATAATTTTTCATTTTAAGAATGTTATATAAATGAAATCCTATAATACATAATATTTGGAGATTGGCTTTTTACTCAGTATAATTATTTAAAAATTTTTCCAGATTGTTGTGTGTATACTTTGCTTCTTTTTATCGCTGATGAGTATTTCAAGGTATGGCTGCTTCACAGTTTGTCTAATTATTAACCAAGTTAGGACATTTAGATCGTTTCCACTTGGGACTATTATGAATAAAGTTGCAGTCTACATTTGCTTATAGGTTTTTGTGTCGATATAAGTTTTCATTTCTTCATTGCATGTTTACTTTTTACAGAAACTGCCAAATTGTTTTCCAGATTATCTGTCCCTTTTTTACAAATCTTGCCAATTTCATTACATTCTCAAAGCATTTAGTGTCATTAGTACTTTTTACTATAGTCATTCTGATAGGTGTGTAGTGATATCCCACTATGATTTTATTTCCTTAATAGTTAACGATGTTGAATACCTTTATATGCGCATATTTACCATATATCCTCTTCAGTGAAATGTCTTTTTATGTTGTTGCCTATTTTATAATTGAATTTTAAAAATTTTTTAGTGTTTTTGCTCTTTATTGTGGAGTTTTAATAGTTCTATATATATTTTAGATAATAGACTTTTGTTAGATATATGATTTAGATATATGATTTGTAAATGTATTCTCCCAGTCTATTACTTCTTTTCTTTTCTCTTAATAGGATCTTTCACTGGGCAAAAATATTTTGATGCAGTTCAATTTATCATATTTTCTTTATATTGGTTATGTTTTTGGTGTCAAGGACTCTTTGCTTAGACATAGATTCTGAAGATATTTTTGTGTGTTTCTTTTTAAGTTTTAGAATTTTATATTTTATGTTTAAGTCTGTTACCCATTTCAAGTAAATTTTTCTATAAAGTGTAAGGTGTAAGTTGAGGTTCTTTTTTTCTTTTTTGAAGCATAAACCAATTGCTCCAGCAACATTGTTGTAAAGGCTATCCATCCTTCAATAATTGCATTTGTGCCTTTGTTAAAAATCGGTAGGCATATTTTTATGGAGCTATTTTTGGTATGTTTATTCTGTTGTTTTACATGTCTATACAAAATCTTGTTTACTATAAATGTGTAATGTATTGAAATTGGTTAGACTATTTCTCCCAGTTTATTCCTCTTTTTTTTCATAATTGTTTTGACTATTTAAACTTTTTTGTTTTTCTGTATAAATTTTAGAATCTATACCTACAAAAAAAAATCATGCTGAGATTTTTGTAGAAAATATATTAAACCTGTTAATCGATTTGAGAACTAACATCCTTACTATGTTGTCTTCCAACCAATGAACATGGTATGTCTTTTCATTTATTTACATCTTCTTTGATTTCTTTCACCAGTGTATTCTAATTTTCAGTATGCAAAAACTGTACATATTTTAAAGATTATTTCTAACTATTTCATTTAGTTTTGAGTGACTTTAAACCATATGCTGTCTTTAATTTTACCATCCACGTCTTCATATATAATATATAAAAATGCAATTGATTTTTTAAATCTATCTTGTGTTCTCCATGTCTGTTGTAGCAAGTCTCAGCCTACTGATAGTAATACTATGGGCTATAAATGCCAGAAGCACTAGCATAGGCCCATCCAATTTGTGATGAGCTCCCATAGACA